>JAUTXW010004548.1:0-250000 GCA_030620095.1 Kuschelorhynchus macadamiae | reverse complement strand
AATTAAATTATTGAACGTTAAGTTTAGTTATTATAATATTGTGCTATGTGTAGAGCAATATGCATTTTTTACTACTACTCTTGGGTTAAGTGTAAAAACACCTTATCAAGACTTGTCTCAATAAGGTGAACTTCGCCTTTTCATCCTTTATAAAAAAAGTGTATTATACATATTTTGTATATATATATATATATATATATATATATATATATATATATATATATATATATATATATATATATATATATATATATATATATATATATATATATATATTATATATATATATATTATATATATATATATATATATATATATATATATATATATATTATATATATATATATATATATATATATATATATATATATATATATATATATATATATATATATATATATATATATATATATATATATATATATATATATATATATATATATATATATATATATATATATATATATATATATATATATATATATATATATATATATATATATATATATATATATATATATATATATATATATATATATATATATATATATATATATATATATATATATATATATATATATATATATATATATATATATATATATATATATATATATATATATATATATATATATATATATATATATATATATATATGTGTATATATATATATATATATTTTACCCATTTTTTTCTTATTTTCCAGGCCAATTATCATACTCGAATGGCTTAAATATCAAAGCAATATGTGTAAATGCTAAGGCCTTACGGTCCGGGCACCACTGATATATAACCTTAATTACGTCAAGACTTACTTTGATATAATACTTCCAGACTTAAATAATCTGTATTTCCACAAATAACACACTTCCTCACCATAGTTGTTCATTTATTTAAGCGCTACAACACACAGAACTTACAAAATCGTTAGAAAACTAAAAAAACTATATAAATAACAACGATTTAACGCGGTACCAAAAATGACAACAACGCAACGTTTTTTAATTAGAATATAAAACAAGAGTGCTATGACGATTGCTATGAATGAATAGTTGTAAAACTACTCGTAAGGGACGTTAATTTGGCGTAGCGTCCTTACCAGTTGTATTTGGTAATATTTTTATTATTACTTTTTTGTAATTTTTTAAAGATCTTATTAATTACTTAAACCATAAAACAATGTTTTAAAGTCTAAGGTTAATTATTGTGTGTAGTTTTTTGATATGCAGATAACTGTGTTATGAAAATATATAAACATATTGGATTAATTCGTTAAACCTTGGCTTAGAATTTTTGACAATTTTTAAAACGTGATAACAACGTGCAGATATTGATGTAGTAGAGAAGGAAAACATTCAATCTATCATTGGGTCTCTTGTTTTATAGTCTAAGCTCTCAGTACTTTAAAAATGTTCTGGTCTAACGTAAACTATTATTTGATTGTTGTTTGAATTTGCAGGATATTAAAATCTATGTGTGGTCTGACAACTTATTACTCTGATCTTTATACTTTTCTTTTGCAAAAATGATGCAGTTGTTTCTGTTAATGGTATTTGGAAAATTATAAACTAGTAGAACGGCTAATCTGTTATAAGGAAGTTTTACTGTGTAAATTAAAAATTTGATCGTGTGATTTTTTGACATTCCCTTAGTTTATTGATACATATGTATTGCCTTTTTTTTCAGGTGGACCTATTTTGATGAGATGATGAAACATTTACAAAAGTTAGATAAGCGATTGGATGTGCCTTTTAATGATATTATAAGAATTAATAGTATTCGTATAACTAGTGACTTGATTGTAATGGAAAACTGTAGGATGGAAGCAGAATTAGTAGTAGAATCTAATTTTCCAAAAGAATTGTTGTGCACTTACGTCGCCATTTCCTTAGTGCCGGATGATAAGCAGAAAAACGGTGAACGCTATCATACTGGAAACTTACTAACAAAAAAGGTACTTATGCACCATATATCTGGTTTAGAACCATGATGAAATAAAATTATTGATTCCACTACAGGAAATTTTTAATATTCAGACCTGTTTAGAAGTTTAAATTAACATGATATTCGAATCTAAAACGACTTTTTAGCCTCTTATTTACCGACAAAGACGAAATGTCTCAAGTAAAAGTTGTTTTACTTTAAATTTATTATCGGAAAGTCAGTGTTTTTTTCATTTTTTTTTCTGATTGGAAAAGTTTATGTTTTTGTTTATTAAAAAACTGAAGACTTTCCGATAATCTTATCTAAAAAAACAATTTTTTTCTTCGTCAGGAAATAAGACATGGAAAAGTCTATGCGTTTTATATCGTGACCCACATTGACCTGTTACAGTCCAGATATCAGATGATTTATGTGCAGCAGCAGAATCGAGAATTTAACTTCACTCCGATATTCCACCAATTCGACCAATTTTATTAATTCAAACTACCTATTTGTTCAAAAATAAATATTAAAATTAATTTTGGTTTTATGTCTTTATATTCAAGACTGGTAATATTACAAGTCTTTAAAAATTTTATTTAACAAAGTACTACTATATGCCATATGTAACATACTTAAGTAATCGAAAAAACCCAATAACCTTTGCACGCCATGTTTTATCAAATTATCACAATTTTCGCAGAAGTTCCTTTTTCTATAAAATATAAACATATAAAGTATATGCGTGCTAATAAATTAATTAGCCCTAGCTACGAACACAGAATATCGCAGTTTATACCCTCCAATGAGTTTATTTAAAACAGAGTTTAGTATGCCCATATATGCGTGTTTCTATTTTAAATGGTTCAAAAGTTGTCTTTTTATTTGGTAAAAGAAAACTTCTCTAAATCACCAGAAATAAAATATTTTAAGTTTGATTAAGCATTTTGTAAAGGCATGACCATGCTGTTTGAAACGTAAAAAAAATATGCTTTATATAGGTTCTCAGTTTTAAATTGTTGAATCGTGGCGAGGCTTTGATTTTTTTAATAACAAGGTTATGTATTTAATCATTCTAATTTACATGCCAAAAAATATTTTCTTTTTTTTTAGGATTTAAAATGGCAAGATCCATTCTTGCAGCGATTGAAAATCAAAAGAACTTTAGATTATAAACAAGACAAACAACTTGCCACATCTGGTATTGCCAGTAAGTTTACTCAACTACAGAGAAAGGATAGTGCACCACCTCAGAGTAAGGTTGCTTTTAACGCTTATTTAGAAGTCGAAAAATTGGTAAGGTTTTGAAATCTAGATTTATTATATTACAGTTTTACTGTGTAAATTGAATTTGAATATTGAAAAGTCCTTGTAAATAGGTAAATAATAAGCTTTGGTTTTACCGACATCTTCCCTCGTACAGAATTTCGTTACGTACATACAGCACAGTAAGTTGGTAATAACTTCATAGAAATCCCGTAAACTGTTATTTATTTAATTTTTATTTATTTTTTAATTTATTTAGGTACAGCACTTTACCTCTGTATTTTAACTGTAAATTAAAATGAAAATAAAATTCATTTTTAATATGAATTTATTATTATTCTTATTATTACTATTATTATTATTATTTTTTGGAACATTATTAACATAGTATTTAAAAAATAAATTATACCATTTATTATTTTCCTCCATAAAAAAAGTCTTCAGGAAACGGAAATTTACCGAATAGTTTAACATTTTATTAGGTCGATATTTTGTTTTTCCGTATAGTATTCGCCCCAAAATTTTACCACTCTATCCCTGTTTCTGTTTTTGTGCAACATTTCATGTCAATTGGATAAATAGTATGTTTTATATTGAATTTTTTTCCGCCATAAAATTTTTATTAGTTTATTCCTATATGACCTTTTATTTTTGTGCAAATTTGGGGTCCTTTCATAGGGTTTCCACCTTTTAAATGAACTTGACGCGGAGATTTACTAGCAACCCAGAAAAAGGTAGTTCTAGATAAGAAGTTAAATATGATTCCGAGATCATCATGATGTAGATGCCATGTCAATATTGCCCTAATGTATATTCCCACCTTCTGCATCAATATTTATTTAAATTACCACAAATGCGAAACTAACGACCATCGATACGTTCGTTGATAGATATGTTGACACTCGATAGGCAATAATTTACGCTAAAACTCGAAACCTGGCGAAACGGAAACACGCGATAGTTTACCTCTCACTCATCCAACGATTATAAATAACTCGCCGTCATCTAAACGTGATGGTGTGGATTGTTTTATTTGGTTATTCTAAAATTAGTTTTATTTATTTTTAAAGACGTATACCCTGGATATATTGGCGTTAAAACCGGAGCATAGAGAATAGGTAGCAAAACGCGGAAACTTTGGGTGAAACCCAGAGGGGCGGCAACTCTATCCATTCGATAAGTAGTTTCTTAATATTTTTTTTTACATTTTGTGAGGCTGCCATTTTTTCCCACCGTATTGGATTTTTGCCAAAATGTTACAATTGCATCCATGTATGACTCTTGGTTTTTGACCATAATTTGAAGTTAATCAGATAACTAGTTTTTGAGTTATACCGTGTACAGATAAAACGACAGGCCGACGGAAATGGAAGAACATGGTTTTCGGGATCTAGGGACCTTAAAACGTAGAGATTTGCATAAATCTAGGAGGTTGATTTTTTCGCGATTACAAGAAAGTAGTAGGACTTCCGTAAAGCAGTAGCTAATTTCTGAAAAGTTATTTAAAAAATGAAAAATAGTATCATTCGCAAATAATTTTATCTTTCCATTAAGTGTTAATTTTGAAATTGTATGTCAATATTGAGGTACATGACCACGATATTTATTTTCTAGAACTAATTCTATTTTCACATGACATATTGCTCTCTATAATTTAATTATTGGAGCTTTAAATAAATCAAATCAACATACTGTGATATGTTCTTTATTTTAGCCACTGTTACTAACCCCTGGTGTGAACGTAATAAGGCTTTGTAAGAAAGCAGTAGATGTTGAAAAATACTATTTAGAAGCTGCTGCGATCCATGTTGGTAAGCTGCGATTCGTGTCGCCTCCTTTAACTCCACGTTTGACCATTGAAGTTAAGGAGGAAAGTCCCACTATAAGACTTTACAAAAGAGCAGCTCCGCTACTATCTGGAATTGAACAAATAATGCATTTAATATTAACCATAGGAAGTTACCTGATTGAACCAGTAAGTACTGTAGGATGAAAAGAGATTTCTAGGTTGCCTTAAGTAATAAAAAGAACTCGCTCCCAAAAAGTCATGGTGAACATTCGATAGAGAGTAGAGATAGATGTACGATTTGTTTTGCTTTAATAGGTGAAGGTGGTCTGGGTTATATTAATATAAACATAATTTGCTTCAGTTTATTCGTTTTTGGGGAAGAATATTATTTTTATCTTTGCTTTGCAATAGTTATATATGACTAAACTGACTGAAAAATTGACCATTGAATTGAAGCCTTTATTAACTTATATTAGATTACATATTTTGGATTACCACAGTTTCAACTTTTTTCCATGATTTTTTTTTATAATATATTGGATTAGATAGTTGTTTTTAACATTTATAAAACTTTTATAGTGCAAAGTGTGTTAAAATAGATATATGTATGTAGGTGGTGATTTAACTCTAAAAACTAATCTAAATGAAACTACTAAAACTATTAATAATACTATAAATTCAAAACTAAAATAATAAATATTGCTTTTTTACTGTCTATACCTCTGTTTTTCTTCTTCGAGATCATGTAGTTTCGAACGTACACAACCGATTTTAAAAATGACTGTTGGCTAAAGGGTGGAGCACAATGAAAATTGCGTTTACGTCAAAGATTATTTTTCTTTGCATGTTTTTAGGTCTTTTGTTGGAATCCAGGCTTGACTAGTAAATTCCAGTTGATGTTAAGTTTTTGCTGACAGTTCGATTTCTGTAGGGCGAAGATATTTATTGAAATATTGAAAATCGGCTTAATAAAAAAAATAAACTATGTGTGTGCTCCTTCACATGGCATTTACTTTCATTTTACAAAATAAAAATTATTGTTTTTAACCGGATTCATTCCAAGGTGTTTTATTTTGTTTTTCTTCTAATTAAAAAAAAAACAAAACAGATTTTTGCATACAAAACTAAACATAATTCATATTCAATAACTTAAACTGGAAAAAATGGTATAAAGTAACCTCCAACTGCTCTCAGCTTGAGCGCACCGACTTTCTTGTCTTTTTTTTTTAAATCACTATTACTTTACGACAAAAAATCATATGCATTTGAAAATATAGCTCGCCAAAGTGCACTTTTTAGAGAAGCATATATAGTGCAACAAATAGATAAAATAAAAGTTTTAGGCTCGAATGCTGCCTGTAAGATTTGTTTGAGATGACCTTGTTTAGGCTCTATTAAGACTAGTAGAATATTTTTGATAGATTTTAGTTCGAAATATACACGGTGTCCGTGTATAAATCATATTAAATACAAAACTGTATATTTTATCGTAGTTACCCTAAAATTAGCATTTCAACGAAATATTACAACCTAACTTTTGTTTTCAAGTTTTCATGTTTCATTTGTAAAAAATACAGTCACTTTTTATAAACTACTTGTTTAAAATGGTCCAAAATAATACTTTCGATTTAAAAATCGTTATGGGAAATAATAGAATCTTGCTAGTATACCAGTTTAAAACTAATATTTTAACTTTTTTTTGCACTAATAAGCGTCTATAAAAAAGACCCTTCGAAGGGCCATATTTTCAAAACGGCTCGTATGATTTTGACGTGCCTATGATATCTCGTATTCCGAACATCAAGAGTTACAACGTTAGCGAATTTCACTGAATACGGTTTTCCATAAGGTGTGTACTTGATTTTTGTTAAATCTTGTCCAGTTTATTTTTGGCTGGTAATCACCCAATTACCACATTTTGTATGCATATTTATATGGAGATCTTTTAAGAACTATTCAAATATTAATATTCTTATATGTTTAGAATTATGGAAATCCAAATTTTGAGCCTAATACGCATTTTATTGTCAAATTTGTTATAGAAGTCCAAAATAAAACTAACTGCTTCACCCGGATTAACATTACAACTAGAACCTGACAAACCCATGACTAATATTTTAGAAATCGAAATTGGCGACAAGGCCACGTTTTCAAGTACAAAGATGCCACTTAGAGTTTTAGCTGATCTTCTTACTAAAGATCACCAAGGTAAGTTTTTTTTTCATTCCGTTATTGTACGAATAATATAAATACTACTATGCAATCAATCCTTTATTGTTTAAATTTATTTATTTTATCGCTAATTGCCTATTCGGTAGTTATTAACTTGAAACAGTTTCACTTTATTCAGTGGCGTAGCTAGGAGCTTTGGGGCCCCGGTGCAGGATTGCAGCTATGGGACCCCTTTTCCCGAGAAATTTTCCCAGATAACCGAGGGGGGGGGGGGGGGGGGGGGGGGGGGTGGGGAAAACAGTAATTCAAAGCAATATATATATTATAAAAGTATATTTATTTCAACTGAATCACGTAATGAACTGTGCTTTTTGAAGGTCCTTTTCGACTATAAAGTCAAAATTATAAAAATGTACAAATAAAAACAATTGTCATATTTAGTATCAATTGACTAACTTTTGGCTCACCCTGTATATTTTCATGGCCCCCCCTGCCGATGCTTACGGTATCACTGTTGACGGTTAGTATTCATAAACCCGTTTGTTTTACCTAAAATTTTTTAAGTTATGGTTCAATTTTTAAGGTAAAGCCCATATTTTTGGTAATGCCCTGTAAATTGATTAAATATGAAGCTATCAAAAATCGATAGAATTTGTTTTTGGGTACTTGTTCATAGATTTTCCAGGTATGATTAAAAAGCAAACATCAAAACTATCCTGGATTCTCTGAATATTTGAAGTTCTTCAAAAATTTAAGGTTCCTTTTTTATCACCCTGTTCAGAATCTTTACCCAAGTAGCACAAAGTTGTATATTTCCCGGTTTGGTTTCGAAGAGTTTTGCTAAATAACGCCAAAAATCATAACTCTGTAACTCATTTGGTTCTCGAGATATGCAGGTCGGAGATTTAGTCACAATCACAAATTTCTCGTATTCCTTTCAATTGTCGAGCATTTTAGTTCAAGTATAGGAAGGAAAAATAACGTTTTATAAGGTCCTTACAAAAATACAAATACTGCAATTTAAGAAAAATTATATCAGCTTATTTATTACTGAGTATTAAGTCTGGACAGAACAGCGAAATCAGTCTGGACTAAAGTTATATTTACATTCAATTCCGACTTGAATTTGTTATTAAATTGATTTACATTAGACAAAGTTCGAAGTGTACTTCAAAGTAGAATTTGAATTGAAGCAATCGGCAAGGAAACATTCAGTAAAGGTCAGTCAACTGTCTAAAAAAAAGTCTGCGCTTTTGTATTAGTTAAAATAATCAAGTTTTGCTGCCGACGCCCAAAAAAAAGTATTTCCTTGTTAAATATGTCTCGTAATTTACGAACTAATACAACTACTATGCCTGCTTAGTTAACTGTCCCCCCCCCATTAGTACCGCTCTTAAATGTAGTCGACTTATATCTTCATTCGTACGTAGCCAAGACATTTGATAGTGGCCTTTTTTGACGTTTATATTATGCTCATAGAAGTGTATTATAACAGTAGAAATAAAAGTGTAAAGAGCAAGTCCTGTGATCCAATAGTGAAACTAGATTATCGTAGGAGTCGGAGCAAAAGTATTTTGGGAATAAATGAGTTTAAATACGTTTAGGTAAGTTTAAATACCAAAAGATATTTTTCGAGAGGGCTCAGGGCTTCGGGTCTCATATTTTTCTTGCTTTGGCAGAGTCACAGGCTGGGGCCCCAGTACGCCGCACCGAATCGCCCTAGCATAGCTACGCCACTGACCTTATTACTCTTTACTGTACTGGTTCGAATTTATTTTTTTTACTGTTAAATCCAAAGTTTATAAAATACTTTAATTGCAACGAACGCCCGCTAGGTAATTACGAACTGGGAAGCTGATACCGACCTTGCGTTTATTTTAATAATAATTTAAATTAACTGTAAAACGTTTCCTTATATAGAAAGTGATTAAGTAATAGAGTCTACAAATTTTATTTTATCAGTATATTTTTTTTGTAGTTACCATTCAGGTGCCATGGAATGTAAAGCCTATTATAGTAGCGCTTAGTTTTTCGTCTCCATTGTCAACGACTTGGCGATTATTTACTGTTAGCGATAAAAAATTTGTTCAAGTGAATGTTGTAGGCCACTGTGTGGATAGTTTAATTGTACAGGATCCTAATTTGAATATCAGGGACGTTCCTGTTTCTGCCAAGCACTGTGATTCTAGTCTGGTAAGATGTAATTTTAATCTGTTAAATGCAAGGCCAAGGTAGAAAATTTTCCATATTTTATAAGTAATAAATAAAAATTGGTTTGTCACGTAGCTTTGGCACAATGTTTTCCAAGAGCATTGACATTTTCTATCAAATCTTAGATATAGTTTAGATGCAGTTCAGATAAAATTGCTATAACGTGTTACAAGAGAAATCAGTTGAGCTATAAAAATGATTTTTAACAGAGATACGTCCAGTTTGTGACAGAGTGTGTGATAATTGGTTTTAACAAGATGTTTTTATAACTGTTCAATATTTCAATTTTTATAGGTTGAACAAAAACATTTTGACGACTTTCCGCAAAAGATTAAATATTCCACAAGTAATTATTACTATAAATTATTTCTGGCACTTCTTTTATAATAGTAATAACTAATATCTTTATATATTACAATTTAAACGGAAAACTTGTAACATACATTTTGATGGGTGTCTGTGATTAAATTGTAAGTTTGATGAGGTTTAGATGAAATTTTGCAAATAAATATATAATCGATTAAAAACAAAAAAGAATGCCAAATATTTGTATTTTTAAGATACTTATTCTGTTTTAGAATATTTCTAATGGTTTAAGTTATTCTTTTTTATGGGAACTAATACATGCAAGAGTTGAGTCAAATTTGGTTAAAGCTGAATTTAGTGTACAGTATAAATTAAGCGAAGAAGATACTTACAAGACTTATCAGTACTATTTTGATATTACCGATTTTAAGGTAAGTTTTGGGATTCTTATCAAATCAATTATTTATGTATATTTTATATGTTTTATTATCTGTGGACTATATCAGTTATAGTTTACAGTAGTTCGAGTATTAAGAAAAATTAATTATAAAAAATAGATTATATCGAAATTAACTATATCTTTTATGCAAGAAGTTTCTTGTCAAATAATGTCAAAATTCTAGCACTAAAAATCTACTCAATTTTATATTTTATATTCCCTGAAAATTCACTCGAAATTGTCTTTGCATTTTAATTAGTAGTCCTGAAGAAGAAATGAATTATTTCGAAAGCTTGACTATTATGTAAATAATAATATAATATAAATGTAATATAGTGTTTTTGGGCGAATGCCCGTTATACTATATAATATATATATATATATATATATATATATTTATGTTACACTATTATTTCAAAAATTCACTTTTTAAAAATATTATTTATTCACTTAAAAATACTTTGTATAATTGTAAAACTTAAACCGTATAATTTGAAACTTAAACTGACATAATAACAGTATCTGATATGAACTAACTAATATTTACAATTGGTGCTTAATTTATATGTTTTGAAATGATGAGGCAGCACCTTCAAGCTGTGAGAACTGCAACTCGAAAATACTGCTTGCAATGCATTCCTTGAAATGTTGAAATCGCCATATCCGTTCCCATGCGATATGAAGGTCATATGAATACACGTATATATATATATATATATATATATATATATAATATATATATATATATATATATATATATATATATATATATATATATATATAACATATATATATATATATATATATATATATATATATATATATATATATATATATATATATATATATATATATATATATATATATATATATATATATATATCTATATATATATATATATATATATATATATCTATATATATATATATATATATATATATATATATATATATATATATATATATATATATATATATATATATATATATATATATATATATATATATATATATATATATATATATATATATATATATATATATATATATATATATATATATATATATATATATATATATATATATATATATCTCTATCTTCAATTTGTTGTATATAGTTAAAAATTATTGTGTTGAAACACTGGGCATTCATTAATTTTTTATTTTTTTTATATCCATTGTACAGGGAGCTCCAAAAACATAAAATCAAGTACTTTTATTGCAAAAGATACTGAAAAATGTTATCAAGAAAAGTTGTTTGGAATCAGTTTGTATGTCTAAATATGACATCACAGGGTATAAATAGTGTATGCATTCTAAACATGTCAATGCATTTATGTACTACAGTAGCTGTATTAAAAATTAATCTGTAAAACATGTTTTTAGACTTTGTATATACTTGACGCGGTAGTGGAACCAGCCAAGGGCAACGAATTTTGCCGTGTGGGAGTGGTGTGCCATCTGCATTTGACAATATCGAATGTAACACCTGCCGCCGAAAACAACGACGCTGACATTTGCTCTGTCATGTATGAAGTATTGGCTGAACAAAGTGTATGGGCCGTGTGTGGTCGGACTGCAGGTGTTGTCTGTTTTAGTGGCGCGCCAGGTAAGAATATAAGTTTATTTAATATATTATACAGTTCTTTTTCTTTCTGGTGAAAATCGCGTAATATTCTGCCCGATTTTATTTTATTAAGAAATATGCCGCCGGATCACTGTGCGTTAAGCGCCATTTTATATATGTAATTAAGTTATACCATACTTAATGGTGCATTAGTACTATCATTTGTATGATGGATGGTAGCCTATTTTTAGAACACATTTAAAAGTGCGTTGCTGCCGTATCTAACAAAATCCAATAGTAAGTTTTAAAATTTTTAATTGATTACCCTGTATCATAGATTAAGTACACAAGAAGATACATAATACATATAGCAAATGCGTTGAAATGTTGTGACCCAAGCATAACCTCAGCGGGGTTGTTTACATAATGCTGTTTGTAAAACATGAAATATATGTGATGTAAAAGTTTAATAGATTGAAAAATGATATTTATTGTTGATATAATTCCAGATTTTTGGGTTATTCGATTTAATATTAGATAAAGATAAACAGTACAATTATAATAGTTAAACATACAGAATATTCATGTAAAAGCTCCATTTATCGGAATGCAAGGTCTAAAAAATCGACATAACAAGTACAGCAGTGTTATCTAGGGGAAAGGGGACATATTTTACAAGAAATCTTAAATACACTGCTTTACACCCCTTAAAAATATCAAATGGGAAGGCGGGTCACTAGTACCTCGTTTGAAATATTTTTAGTTTTATATAATTTGATGATAAAATGTAGTGCTGTTGGAAACCTTTCAAACCATCACTTGACCCTCTTTCCTGTTTAACATTTTTAATTGGAATGGGCCGGGGAGTGATCTAAAGCATATGACATACTAGCCTCAACCTATTTTTTATTTCTTAATATGTCTGTCGTTTTATGATTTTGGCGCGAATATTGTAGTAAAAAAAACGTTTCACATTCAAAAGTTTTAATTTTTTTAGTGACATTTTATATTCCTATACAACTAAAATATTTGACTGACTTAATATACAAAATTACCTAAATGTTTAAATTAGTTATAGGATGGTAAACACTCTTCGTAACTTGCAGAGCAAAATACGTTTGCAATGTATTTTAAAGTTCTTTAGTTCACGTGATCCACATCGTTCTAAATGGTTTGTGGTTTTGTCTTAAATTCTTAAATCCAGAACTAAACACCGGTTAGTTTTCATTTACTAAATGAACAATCGTATTATGTATATTTATTTTAATATATACTTTTTTGATACACAAAAAAATTCAAATATGAATAAAATTGTACTTTAAAATATGTGTTTTTTTATTAAATTTAGGCACGAGTAAATTAATAGATTTATTGGTAGAAGTGCTCTCTATTTTTGCAAGAAATAATGTATTTTTATATACTACAAATTAGTTCATAAATGGGCGAGGAGCAAATATAATAAAATAACATACTGCTTTTATATTTTGAAAACAAGTTCTTTTTAATTATAAATTTAAGCGATATTTGAATATTGACAATTTCAAAGTTTGAGAGTTTGTAAAATCTGATAGTGTGGGAGGTAGCTATGGAAAATTTCTTTTAATTTTACTAAAGATGATTTCTCGGTAGGTAAATATACTGGTGATATTGATAAGGAAAAATGACCCTCAGTCGTCGCATATTGGGGCAATTACGATTATGCAATTTTTCTGTTTTGAAAAATGCTGGTTTCACTAAAGCTGATGAACGTTTAAAAAGTTTTAAATTTGACCGATTTCTCTAAAAGTTGAAAACTGGTAAACTGATAGTTTAAACAAGTTAGAACAGGTAAATGTTAATCAGTTGGTAGCCCCATGTTGCGCTTGTCACTGACTGACTTTATCGAAGATTCCGTGCTGCGCTCCTGCGGTTGTTACCCTATTGTACCTTTGATCACATCAGTTGTATTTATTGAGACTGTTAATGCTGACTGAACATTGGTTAAGGCCAGATGAGCTCTGCTTTATTCCAAATTATTTAATAGTATCTTCCTATTGTAGAGCAACAATGAGATATAATGGCACTATGATTCTTATCAATAATAATTTTTTGGATAATTTTTCTGTAATTAATATTAGTAAATATGACTTCCTGTTAGTTGAGGGTGAGTGTGAATTTTGTATTGTAGATAATGCACCATATAACGTTTATTTAGTATGCATTTACAGATCACCAAGTAGTAGAATTAGAGCGTTCTTAGAGAGGCTTGAGAGGCGCCTTTTCAGCCTTCCATTTAGCTCTAAGTTCATTCTTTCGGATGATTTCAATATAAACTATTTAGCCGATTGTAGTCATACCCAGAACTTTAAAAATCTGTTTACATCATTTGGTTTGTGTCTCCTTTTTGATCGACCTACTCGAATAACACCCTACTCATCTGCTCTCGTTGACTATTTCTGTATACATTTTGTTGATAAAACTCAAGCAAACACATCTATTATTTCGGCAGGATTGTCAGATCACGACTCTGTTATGGTCAAAATAAACTTTAAGATGGTTAAATGTCTAAAAATTAGATATGGTAGAACATACAGTTCAACTAATTGTAAAAGTTTGGCAGTTGGTACGTAACTGTCCTGATGTTTTAAAAAGCTTTAGTGATCATGTTGTATATGGATAGCTTTGGGAATAAAAACTTCTATAAATTTGAGAGCTTTACATAATACCGAAAATATACAAATCAAAACTTTCATAATCATTTTAATACCTATATGAGCATATACAGGCGAGTTATAAAGACTGCTAAACAAATGTACTATAGAGGCCGAGCAAAAAGGCACATACAAGACCAAAGAAAATTGGAACATTATCAATGAATTTAAAAGTAATTCTAACTCGAAAAATAATAATCAAATTACAATTGATAGTAACAAACTCAACCAATTTTATTCTTCATTTACAGAGAAACTAGCATATAATATACATTCTGTTACTAATCCCCTCTCTTACTTGAGTCATATTAATAAATCCATATTAACATTGTCAAATTAAAAAATTCATTTAGTTGAATAAAGTCATCGGGGGTGGATGAAATCAGTCAGACTAGTCAATACTCTTATCATGCACTTGAGATTTTGATGGATGCGATAAATAATTCACTGGAACATTTCCGAATTGTTTAAAAATTGCTGTCGTATATAAAGGAGGAGATTCTAAAGATCCTGGAAACTTTAGACCTATCTTCTTATTATCGTCATTATCAAAAATCATAGAAAAGCTTTTTAAGAACAAAATGCTTAAGTTTATAAATAAACATAGTATTTTGAGCAAATGTCAATATGGTTTTCAAGAGTCTAGAATGATTGTAATATTCAAAGCAAGCAGAACAACAAGTGTCTGGGTTTATTAATTGACAAAAAACTTAAATTTGAGGAACATAACATGTAAGGGCGTTGAATCTGAGGCTGGCTAAGGGATGTTACGCAATTAGGATTGCCTGTAGTGAGTTGGGCAAAATGATCGCCAAATCGGTGTATTTCTCATTAATTGAAAATTATCTTATTTTTGGGTTTCTGTAGCCAATGTTTTTTGTTTCCACCTTTGTACTGCAAAAAACGGACAGTAAGGTAAATTTGCAGGGCTAATATGAGAGAATCATGAAGGCCTTTGTACATACAACAGGGGATACTTACATTAACATATTTGTTTATATTGGAAACAGGCTCTTCTGTATATGAGCTAGAAGGGTGGAAACCTTGATGCTATCGCTACCTTGAGAGGTACATAACACGGGCGGGGTAACAATCTACTATTGCCCATTCCTAAAAGTAGTCTCGCCCAGAACTCTTTAAGTACGAGAGCATTAAGATTTTTAATTACCTTCCAAACGAGGTAAAAAGGTGTAGGATCACAGATAAAATTTAAAAAGTCTGTATCGTCTTTACTGAAAAGAAAGGCTTACTACAATTTACAAGAATTTTATAATGGCAACTTTAACTAACATCCTTATCGTTACATTCTGTTGTGAATAATGTAATGTTTTGTTAACAAATACTATGTATTTATGATAATAAGAGATTGTTTTGAATTTCTAAAACATAAGTTGAACTATAATAACACAGTTTAAAACAAATATTTTTTTTTGTTTTAAACATAATCCACATCTTGGAGTTAAAAAAACAACTATTTTGAGCAAAAAGTTTTGTTTAAAAATAAAAAAAACGTTTTTTTTTCAACCCTGGAGGTTGGGGAATGTGTTACATGAAAGTGGCCTAGAATTAGATAGAATAGTAGAAATGATTAAATTACAGGTGCATTTTTTTAGATAAATTTATTTTTTAATTCGATTTAAATTCGAAAACGTGTCTCCACGAGTTCGTTTTTTCTGATCTCTACCAATAACGGAGATATAACACCTTAACTTCAAAAGGTCTGGCAAAGAGAAGTTTTTAAAATACTTTTTAAAAACAGATTATACCGCAAAAGCCTAAGCAGCTTGTTTTAATGTATTAATTAAAATTAATAAGACGATTGTCTTATTAATTATGAAATACGCTGCTTTATTTTATTAATTTCTGATTTAAAGGAAGAAAATCTACAAATTCAAGCTGCAGAAAATATTAGGTATAATTAATAGAATTTAGTAATATCTATCTGTTTCTAATCTGTACTGAACTAGTAAAGATGGACAAAGTAAATTATGTAATTTCTTACAAATAAATAAGTTTTTTTTTTATTTCCAGGAGTGGACGAGTCAGTTGAACAGGTGGTTCTCGATGTCATGCCATTAACCAGCGGTTTCTTGCCGTTACCCTTGGTGCGAATATCCAAGTATATTCCAGCTGAAAGCTCTCCTTCAGGTAAACGTAAGCTAATTTTTATTAGGCAATATAAAGTTAATTGTAAAAGTTTGTTAGAATTGTTGGGCAAAAGATTATATTTTACAAAATATTTATAAGTATACTACTTTTTATACCATAACAAGGACTTTGTTGCAGATAAAACTATTAAGGGAGATACTCATCCTAGGTTAGAACCTTTTAATTCTGGGCAAGTTTACAATAAAAGTAAAGGAAAACAGTTACACGTTATAGCAGCGACCACTGATGGAAATCCTACCTGATGATATTATGTCAAGATTTAATTATACATTGATATCGAAATTTTTCGATAATGGTTTATATACCGCTATAAAATCACATTCAAGCATAAAGAGGGGACATAAAATTAGTTTTGTTCGGACAACCCTCTCACGTTTTGTTTATTTCTAATCAGATTCGACGAAAAGGAAGAAATACAATATAGGCATAATTTAAATCTTAGGTGGCAAATTTTTTGAATATCTAAGAGGCTATGTTAAAAAAGCAAGACTTTAAAAATTCACATATTCTTGTTGTTTATGATTTCTTTGATGTTTTTAATACAACTATATGTATAGATCAAATGTTTATTTATATTTATGTATTAACTGTTTCTATTCCAAAAAGGCATTTTTAATTGCCTGGAAACCTATCAATTATACATAAATGTAGAAATTATTATTTAATACACTATTTTTTACTAGGAATCTATACATATCTCTTACATTTTTGTTTTCGATTACCAGCTCTTATTTTCTTAGGTAGTGGTAGGGCTTATTATACTAATTACGGATTTTAAGTCATTACGACGTGTCGTTTGTAAGTTATTTGGTATAACAGTTATGATTATTATTGCAGTTATCTGATGGAATTTTTTTTATCAGGTTGTAAATGGAAAATGGTGCAAGTGTAATTATGAATTTTGATAATGGATTTTTACAACAAATTACGCAGTTTAGTGTTACTCACAAACATTTTTCTTGTTATTTATTAGGAACTTATAATATCTTGCATATATAACCTCGCTGCATGTCGTTTGGTATCCAGCCAATGAAATTGCTGGGAACATGTTAGCGTTGTCTAGCGTGAACTTTAGAGATAAAATGTAAAAAGGATGTATTACCCCTCTAGTATAAGCTAGCATCAGTGGTTAAATATGGATGTCGCTTTGGAAGACTGCGGTTCGAATATCGTATGGTGCTACGTTTTTTTTTATTTTTGAATGAAATTTTATATGTAGTCGTGTTTTTGGTCAGGTGCTTGAATGTAAGAATTTGGCGATTAATTTTGATCGGTTGTGTACTAAACGACATCTAGGGAGGTGTATCCTATAGTGTCTTTCCCAATGACATGAGAGATTATGGAGTGAAACGTTTGTTGTTTATTCGTGTTTACGTAGCGTTCGCTTTGTTTTTAATATTTTATTTGGTGCCTTTTTAAGATTTTTATTCAAAAGACAACAAATATTTAAAATGGTTGTTTTGTGCGGCAGAAAAATGATGCAAGGTTTAGAAAAAGGGAATAAAATATTGTTTCGTTAATAACTGTTGTAACTGTGTAAAAGTCCAACATATAACTTACTTTTTTTATATATCTTTTCAGTATCGGTATCCTTCATAATGCAATCGCATATAGTTCTTAACAAAAAAATTATTATATATATCAGAAAATCGTATTGTTATTTAAATGTGGCGCATGAAGAAAAAATAATTAGGCGCAGTCAAATTATATCTTAGGTAGGATATACAGAATGTTCAAATTACAGAAAAAAAAATAGTTTTATAAAAAGAAAATCTAGAAATATTCGTTTCTGGTTAATGAGGTAATTTATTAGACTCAAGAACCGAAAAAAATCTTTAAGCTGTTCCAGAAATTTATTTTTTAAATATTTTTAGCTTTTAGAAATCACTCTTTATTTTTGAACACTCTGTATATCTAACCCAAGTTTTGATTTACCCAAACTTATTTTTCCTTTGGGCACCATCAATATTTCTTACTAGTAATTCTGTGGAAGCCAGTATTAAGGATACAAAAAAAAAGAACTTCTCTGTTTCTAAACAGACATGCGATTTCTGATAAAAATCAAACTGAAAGTAACTTAAACATTAACAAGAAAAGTAATTTTAAAAGCGTCAATTTATACTAAAAGTGTTGAATTATTATCCATAATGTTTTAAATATTAACGAATTACATTTAATACGGGGCGTCCTAATTAAATTCCAGCTTGTCCCAGCTTTTTACATATTTAGTTCCATCCCTCTCGCGGTCCTTCCTCTCTTCCTTAGGCATCAAATTAAAACATTGCCCGTATGCGACGGGGCCAGTCCATAACCTATAGGTCATTGGTATTTACCTAATCAAGAAATGAGTCTTTTTATTGAGATACCAAAACCTTTTTTTTTTGTCTATAATATTAAGGTGTCGAAAATTTCATATATCTCTATGTTATTATAAAGTTACAAAAGAAGTGAAGAAATTTTGGTTTTCAAAATTGCCCCAGAAAAATGCGACTTGAAGCTAATTTAATTTTAATTAATTTAAATATCAATTAAAAATCATAAATAGCCAGATATGTAATATTACGCAAATGTCAATTTTTGTAATACTGTGAATACCCGTTAAGGTTAAATTAAAAAAACTATTTGCAATTGCAAATTACTATAAAAATGTAGATAACTAAAAAAATAAAAATATGTAATCGCCTCATGAGACTAAAAAGTGAACGAACAAAAAAATTATCTTTTTTTTTTCTGTTTTTGAACAGATTTTTTTATGCAAAATAGATACTTAAAAATTCCGTGCCATTTCTGTTTAATTTTAAGATAAAACATTGTTAAAATTGTACTTTCTAATGTTTTCAACTGTAGGTTAAAAATGTTGACTTTAGTCTTCTTAAGTCTGTAAAGTTCAAAATTATTAAAATTAGTAATAACTGTTCTTGACTCTAACATCTTTTAAAACGGTGTTTCTGATACATCATATATTTTCCTCTCTCCTATAAACTTGTTCTTATGAACCGACTGTTTCTTCTCTAAGTAAAGAATACTTTTAAAAGGCTTCTCCTGAAAAATACTATATTAGAAACCAAAACTAATCAAATTATGTACTAGCATATTAAGACGTGTTGTTATCTTGGTCAGTGTGTATATCATTTATTTCAGTATTTTAAACTGTCCAATCCAGTTTTACATTTTCAAATCATCACATTTTATGTACAATAATTTATTAGTTATTTTAGATTTATTCAGAATCTTGTATTGGTAGCCATTTCATATAATCATCAGAGACATGAGGGATTGGTTCCTTATATCGTAAACTATATGTTCCGCCAGAGACTTTGAAGACAACTAATTCAACTTTGAAAGGTTAGGTTCGGTTAGGTCTATGAACTTTAGCGCTTTTTTTAGAGAATTCAACGAAACGTCAAAATGATTCAAATATGATTTTGCAACTTTCACTATAGGAGTGGTTTATTTGGAATATTGCGCCAATGTAATTTCCATAGTTTCGCCGCCTAAAGTGTAAACAGTATGACGTTATGTATTTCACAGTCACCTTAATTGCGCAGGTGAAATTTGGCACATTTTTCAAATAAAAAGCCCCTCCCCTGGCATATGAATTTTCTTTAGTCGGTCCAACAATGTGTCAAATATGATTTTGCCTCAATTCGTGAAGTGACTTTCACAAACGTAAGTAGATCACTTGACACTTTCGCGTTTATATGTAGACGTAAATACTTTCTTCAATTCAAACGAAAAGCGAGGAATTGTATTCCTTTGAGATTTGTAAAAATAGTGTTTTTATTTATTCGAACTTAACAGTATGGCCTTTTTGGAGCAGTTAATTTTTACAGTCCTCAAAACTTTTTATAAATTAAACAAAAAAAAAGCATTTCAATATAAAATGTACTGAATCTAGAAATATTCGTGACCACCATACTAGGAAATGTGATAATTTACAAATTGGATTACCGAACAGTAACTTTGGCAAAAAAAAAGTATTTTACTTAAGGGAATTAGGAGATTTTAACAGATGCTTTAAAAAGTACAACAAACATTTTAAAATTTAAAAGAGATGCAAAAAACTCTTTTTTTTTTGGAAAAATAGTATTTATATTTTTAATTATATTATTGATTTTATTTATTAACTATTCACTTATTTTTTATTTGTTACTTATATGAGGTACATTTACATTTCTAATTAATTGAGGGTTATAATTTATTCATTCCCTGTAAAAAACTTTAATAGTTGGGTGCGAATAAAAGATTTATAGATAAAAAAATAATTTTTGTGATTGGAGTTATCTGTCTCCGATTGTGCAATTTTGTTTTAATAGGTTATTAGGGGAGAGAAATATTTGTTTTGGATTTTTCCTTTTTGTGACCCACACTAGTAGTAAACTAAAATTTTAGTAATCTGGCATCGTTGGGTTAATTATTCATTCTAGAATGACGTCATAAGATTAAGTGATAGATTTCGGTCTTTAGCTGTAACTTATTTTAACTACCAGACGAGATCGTTGGAAATAACTTTCTAAGGAGCGTTGAAATTTTGGGTTAATACTAAAATTATCTTTAACGATAACTACAAAGCCTTATCTTATCTAAATCTAGTCTAGTGCAATTAAAAAAATCCAAGAAAAACTCACCAAAATCTATTGAATCTCAGCTAAAATTGCACTATATCGTTCTCTTCGAGGAGCAGTTTATGTCGTTGAATTTTGTTATATTTACGTGAAATGGCTAATAATACGAAGTTTTCATTATTAGGTGTATTGGACAAAACAAAAGTTATTTTTTAAGCCTAAATTTATTTTTCTATGTCAGTTGAAATATCGTTTAAACATTGTATATTCTTGTAAATATTTACTTAATAAAGATTATATTTATTATTTGTTACCATAGATATTCTTTTATTTTTAGCTCACTTGCGATCTCGTCAGCGGTAAGAGGTAGAGCAGGGTTAACTAGAGCGACAACCCTAGAGCTTTTTTAGTGTGCAGCTACTTTAGTTTTCGATCAGAATAAATTTGAAAACATTTTCATTGTCCCAAATTTGTATGTTAAAAAACGCGTTTCGTGTCTTTTTATCAATTCTTCATAATAGCTTGTATGTAAATTTTATATATATATATATATATATATATATATATATATATATATATATATGTATATATATATATATATATATATATATACATGTATATATATATATATATATATATATATATATATATATATATATATATATATATATATATATATATATATATATATGTATATATATATATATAATGTAGGCCAAATACTAAAAATGTCACTAGACAAATTTACCAGAATTCTTTAACTAGCTTTATCTACATTTATCAGATCAGATCAATAGGCTAATAACTAGCCTTGCAGAACTACAAAGTAGAAACCGGATCTGCATTGGATTATTATGAAGCATTCGATGTCTCACAGTTGTTTGTTGAGTTGAAGAACACTTGCAGAGTCGAGGCAACATAATAGCTGGTTTGGATGAAAACCATCCTAAATATTCGTAGATCTACCCCCCACCCACCCTTCAATAACCAATGGTCCTTTTTTAGTAATGGTAAGAGTCATTACACATTATAGGAATGAAACTAATAACTACAAATTTACAAGAGGAATCTTAAGCTGCTCTAGCAAGGACCTGTCTGACAATGTTGAGGGAAAACTTCCTAGTTCCAACAGGAATGCGGAAAAATTAAAAAAAAAAATAAAATTCCAGTTATATTTTACAAGTAATGAACACAAATCATACAGCATGTAAATATCTGAAAATTACTACCCGGAAATGCATAAGGAATAATACACTTTTGGTGGTAATTTTTTTGCCAATATCTGCCAAAATATTATAGATGTAGAAAAATATCCTTATGATTTTTTCCCTAACTGCTATAGTTTTTGAGGTAAATCACCGAAATCTCTGTTTAATTTTCTGCCACTGACATCTTTTGTCAAAAGAAAAATCTGGAAATTGTGAAAGCACAGGAGGACTAAATTTACTATAACTACAAATATTTTTTGTGTTTTAAAAAATGCATGTGAAAGGAGAAATTCGTGGGTCCAATATGTGATAATGAATTTTTAACTGCAAGTTTTCCAGAATATAAAAAGAAATGATTTTTTTGCATATTTTTACAGTATTGCCATTTTATTATTTTTATAAATAATTCTTTATTCACTCTATCCGCACGCGGTTTTATCTTACTTGGAGAACCTGCAACATTAGTATTGCATTGAAAACCTTGCTTTGTTATAACACTCGACACGTGTGCCAGAATTCAAAAGCCTGTATTCGTAGTTGTGTCAAACTGTACTTTTAAAGCAGACATACTTGGGACTCTTGAATGGTAAACGGAGTTTCGTATGCTACTGTAATAATTATTGAAATTGAAACTAATATAAAAAAAAATTTCAGTGATCGACATATTTGGCGCTTATGACAAGTCGCCACTGACCTAAAGTATATTAACAAAAAATATTTTTTTAACTATCATTAAAATCTTAAAGCTACATCTATAGTATATTTCAAAGACAGGACGTTGTAAATTATGCTAATTCCAGAAAAGACCAATTTTACAGAATGGACAACTCATATAAAGTTTTGTTGGTTTATGGCTGACACACCCTTGAAAGAATACCTACTGTTCTGTCAACTGAGTACTCAGCGGTTTCAACCTTATTGGAATCCAGATAAACAATTAGCGGTTTTAGAGTCTTATCTAACATACCATCAATTTTTCACATGTTACCTTTCTTTTTTAATTCTTTTTACGAAAAACTTCAAAACTGCCGGATTGCGCCGGCACAACTTCCACGTCGTCTAATGTCCAATAAACTTATTCGGCAAATGTGAACGATCATTCGCGCGGGAACGAACATGCCAATGCTACTCGCGAATGACCAGGCCAAACACACGCGAATGTAATTGTTAAACGGTTTAAATATTAGAATAGCATATAATTTCTTAAATATTTTATTAAATATGAAATAAAACTCTAAAAACTAAATAATCACTATATTACACCAAGTAAATTGCGAAAACTCTGAGAAACGTATAAAGGCATTTATACTGTTGTCGGTCTTTTATAAAAAAACTATAATTTGTATAAAATAGATCGACACTATAAAGGAAAAATCAAATCCAATTACGCAAATCATTTAACTGAGGCTGGTTGGTCATACTTTTAATAATTTTAAAATAAAATTAAGGGTTATAATTTGAATATACTGAAGTCTCTAAAAATAAACATTCAAAATGTTCATTCAGCGAGGAGGTAGAATTCAACAATTCACTCCCCGCTAAATATATTTTTATAATATTAGTTTAGTTTAAAAAGTCCGAAGAAACTAAGCGAAACGTGATATATTTTTAAAAAATATTGTGGATGTATTTGTAAAAAATAGTTTTTAGTTTTTTTACATAATTTGTATATTTTTATTATTTGGATTGTTTTAACAGTCGGTTTAAGTAAAAAATAGTATTATTAATATAAATATTTTTTATCACCCAAGCATTTAGAGGACTCGACACATACTAATGGGAAATAACTTTTGAAAATTTATGTACGAGAACTATTTTCGACCTCCTGACCAAATTTTTTTCGTGATCACCATTCTATTCTGTGCCTAGTTTTTCAAATAGGCGGTGTCAAAGTTGGAGTTTTGTCATACTGGAGGAATTATGTAAACAAAACCGACAAATAGTATGTTATAATAAAAATTGCTAGATGAAGGAGAAATAAAAACCCAGTTTTAACCAGTGCGATGTTTATTTTTTAATCTGGCTTCGGATCCAGAAATTATGCACAGACGACATAAAAATATGTATATTTTACAAATCATCTAATATAAAATATATTATAAATATTTACATAATTTATATCCTTGACATTCTAGCTATACACAATTTTTCATGAACATTTTCTCGGCTTTCGAAAAAGTAAAGCAAGATACATATTCTATATAATGGTAGAGTCTCTATTTTGATCTACTTTCCATAAACTTTGACACCTGTGTTAATCAAGCCTTATGCAAAATATTCCGAAAAAAAAATAGATTACACTTTCGGAATACTTGTGTGACTTTGATTAAGGCAATAATAACATTATCTACTGTAATTGGATCTACAAAACACGTTAGGAAAAAAGGGTGTTATTCTAAAAAAGATAGCAATCAATCTAAGTAATGTGACTTCTCAAAAGGCTAGCTTTCGCTAATAAAACAATTAAATTCATTTTTTAAGAAAATATTTACGATGCTGAAATTCTTTAATATTATATGATATATGAGAAGATAATAGAGTGAACAGGTAACTTTGCAAAAAAACATAGTGGTGTATCTTGAAAAGTAGATCATCTTAGAGTTCTGATTATGGTTTATTTTGTTTTTTATCCTGCAGTGAATACAATTTATATCAAAATCTTGCAAAAACATTGTAATACTGAGAATAGTTTCACTATTAGCATTCATTATTTTATCCTTTGATCTTATTAAGTAAAATGTAAACGTCATCGAAACCAAATAGACGCTACTGCCGGATTAGAGATCATGTGATATTGTGATGACATACTACCAGAATAAGAAAAATACAATTTCGTGTTTATTTAGTACTAAAAGTAACGGGAATTTCTTATAAGTAAAAAACAAATTTATATTTACCCTTTTTTGCTATTTCCCATGATCTAGAATTTAGTTATCCTACACTGAGGTTCTGGTACTAAAAAGTCTGATTATTGAACTACCTAGAGTTTGGAAATAATTGGTTATTAATCGCTACTGTTGACTAAGGTTTCTCTAATTTTTCTTAGTTTAATTCAATGATGAGTTCAAAGGTTAATTTAAATTTCCCACTAAAAGTTACCAAGTGTGAGTTGTCAAAATGTAAATAAAATCTTTTTCAAACAATTGAATTTGATATATATGTTTAATCGATTTTCTTAAAACTGAATTGAAACCAATCTCTAGTTCAATTACAAACATTAGTTCATTATTACTATGAAAATCCAACATATGGCTCAAGGTGCATCTTGGTGTTACTACAGTAGAAATAAACTAGTAGGTCCACTCCTCGATAAATCGTTTGATTTATTTCTGCCACATTGTTTTCGCATCGTGCGATTACTGGTGCCTACGGATATGACGGAATTGTTGTGGAAGTTTCCGAACGCCGCGGCCGGCAAAGGGAAGTCGGGGTATACAATAAAATAAAAATGATCGATTGATCATCGGGTGAAAAATTACGTGAAAACGGAATATTGTAAAAACCTCTCATGTAAGAAGTAATTCATCCATAATATATCTAAGAGACCTGGTTTAATAATTGCAGAAAAGAAAAAAAAAAGAAAAACAATGGTCAAGAATACTTAGCTTTACTGTTTTACGTTTATGTGACGTCAAAATAGGAATTTGTTCAAAATATTAAACAGAAACATATTTTATACTTTTTTGAAATGTACCGATTAGAAGATCTAAACCAATTATAATTCATAAAAGAAAATATAAACAATTTTTCGACGTGTTGAGACATCGACAGCAGCACACAATAACGTACTCATTTTCGCTAATCTGACTCTGTTCTGGGACGCAACGCTCGAACTACGGATCTCAACTGAAGCGCTTTGCATTCTGCCAACAATCTGCCGAATTTTGTCAGCTGGCGAAAAATAATTGGGAGAGTGGCACTACTAGTTTATATCTACTATGGTATTACTGTTATGGTTGCTAAGCTGTTAATCTAAAATTAGTGCATACACGTATAATATACTACTAGTAATACATTAAGGGAAGCTGAATGTTCAATAGTTAAGATCTTCCTATGAAATTACGGATAAAAACCATCCCGACATACCGAAACATAGACTATAGTAATCTTATTATTATAAATCTAAAATATCAGAATTATTTTGGGTTCAAGTTTTACTTTATTTTCATTTGCAGTAGTAACTAGCTGCTGTGATATTAGTTAGTTCCTAAAAATTAATATCCAGATGAAGCTTAGAGCAAGTTTTTGGGAATCTGATATACTAAAAATACTCATGTTTTCAAGATTTGATATTGTCATATTGTTAGTATTTTGATACTCAATATTTTATATAATATAAAGTATAAACCTGTAATATCTAACTTTAGTAATAGGTGGAATTTCTATGCACCGAACACAGTATACCCCGTTTACTAGATCTTAATTAGCAGACCTTCAATTATACATTAAGAAAGCACACACATTGGTATTGGTATTAATTACCTGTGGTCATTTTGGCATTATGTAATGAAATTTAGGTAAACTGTATTATAATTTGTCACAATATAGACATCTGTTTAATATGCAGCAGCAAAATTCATAATTTAAATTTACTTCCGACATCTTTCTTAAGCCACTAATATAATCTAAAACAGGAAATAGCTGTATTCCACAATGTGCACAAATAATTAAAATCAATGAGCATTTGCTCAGATGTAATGCGCAATATTCTGCAGTAGACTATTCTAACCTGAGCATGCTTTCGAAAATTGTTTCATATTACGTTAGACTGACAACTATTGACCGCTTCTGGGAAAGTATTTAAGCAACTTTGATTTGTTCATGAGATAAACATTTCGCCTTATGAAAGGACTGCCGACTGAGGATGGGCGTTTTATTGATAGATAGAGGGCCGAGAACATTGATAGATATGGATAAACGGGTTACATATTTACAAAGAGAGGGATCGTTTTTTTGCTCTCCAATATGACGAATTTTTTGCTCTTCAATAATTTTTAGCTCCCAAACCGCCTTTTTCGCAAATATATCCACAGGTAATAGCAAGTATCGATTGACAGCAATTTACTATAGATAGGTAGGAGTACCTATTAATAAATCGATAGGTGATTTGCTATCGATACGTAAAATCTAATATCGCCCATCCCTAATGTCGACATAGGTTGCGAACTAGACAAAATATTTTACCAGTATATACTTGAAATGACAGGAAACACATCGCTGAAACGTTGTGAATAATTTAAAGACAATGCAAGTTTGACTAGTGAAATTTATTCAAAATTATCTTCATCATGCAATTTTGTATGCAATGCAAATTTTTATACCGAATGAAGCAAGCTACCGCGAACATAAGAAATAGTTGGAAAAGTTTGGATACACATAGATTTCAGTTAATTTATCAAAACAGACGCTTCACTTTATCACGTTGGTTAAGTTAGTTGTTTGTTGGACACGAACGGGCGCAGGTGTATTTATTAATGACAGTTTTTTTAATATAAAATGATTTATTTATAAAATTGAAGAAAAACATATTAAAGGCAATACAAACTCGACTACTGAATTTTATTCAAAATAATAAATTGTCCTGCAATTTTGTATGCAAAATTTTGTAACAAATGAGGCAAGCTACCGCGAACATAGGAAATAGTTGGAAAAGTTTGGATATGTCTAAATTTTAATGAATTTATATGAAAACACACGCTACATTTTATCACGTTGGTTAAGTTAGCTGTTTGTTGGACACAAATGGGTGCATGTCTATTTATTATTGTCACTTTTTATCTACAATGATTTATTTATAAAACTGAAGGAAAGAAGTGTTAATGTTTAAGAAAAACATGTTCTCTGAAGAAAAATGTAAGTGATTGTATAACAAAAAATAAAATAAAAAAAACCAACTGCAAATACTCAAAAAGATTCCTCTCTCTGAAGCCCGCTACTCACTATTCAGTCCGGTTCGTCGGTTCGATTCGTCCATTCAAATGAATGAACGAATGGGTGAATCAACGAATGGACAAATATTTCATCCACACTATTCATCAATTTTTATTTAATACGTTCCCATGGATTTCATGCGTTTTGATGTTTGAACATACGCAAAAAAAAAAACAAAAAAGACTATTCGGACGAATGGTTCGCCGAGGTCAAACCTTACTTGATTATCCACCCAAAAGACGGAACGCCACGCAACAAAACGAATGGATGAACCGCACTCTCCACACTATGTGGACGAATGAACGAATAGTGAATAGCGGGCTTTAAGCTAAAAACCACAATTCGGGGTTATAGCACTATTATTAACAGGCCACCCACCTTGTTTCAATTTCTAAAATATTTTGCTATTACAAAATATCCATTTTTTTTTCGGATTAGTTAAGGCTCTATTATTAAAAATAGGAGATAAGTCTAATCGAGTCCTCATTTGCAAACAAATCACTTTCCATGCACAAAATGGCTACTGAATATAATAACTCTTAAACTTAATTTGTTGTTTTTGCCCAGAAAACACGTTTTTTTCTACTTCAAACGAAGGTCCAAGCAAAATAATTTGAGCCGTTGCGTCTAATACCATTTGCTTGCGGATACATGCGAGCTTGCCTAAAAGTACCCTACATACGCATTAGCTTTATGTTTATCAATAAAGTATAATTTTTCCTGTAAAATGTTCGCAGCTAGGTTCTCAACAAGTAATACAGAACTACTAATGTCTCAATTACTTTCCCAGAAATGGCCATCAGCTCTTGTATATAAGGGTATAGTGCACTAGAATGCCAGTGACAGGTCATTATAAGTTGGCAGAGCTGCCAGTAGAAATGCCGAATGCGAAAGAACTGCCACGTTGACATCGAGTTTCTTTATTTCATCTTATACAACCCCAAGAAAGCAGTCGCTGCTATTTCTTCCACATCTGTTTTGAAATTACTAATCACACCCACTCGGCTGACTGCCTGGTAGGTCTTTTGGCGTCGTATCTGGTAGCAGCGATGTCATGGAATCTTAGTGCAATATAGCCTTAAGGTACCTAATGCTAATATTATATTGAATATTTTACATATATAATGAAAGTAGAATATCTATATAGAAAGTTAGACTATGCAAAACAGAGTTTTTTGCACTAGGTCATACCATATATCATTGCCTCCTAATAAAGTGCTCACGATTATAGTTCTGTATAAAAAAAATATTTATTTTCTTATATACATACAAAAATATCTGAAAAAATTAATGCTTTTAAACTCGTTTTCGCATATTCCGTTATTCTGAATTTTCTTAATACATTGTCACTTAATCTGATATTAAATTTTTTAACATAGCAAAGAATGCCAAGAAACTGTTCACTTTTTTCCTGTTTATACCACAATCAAAATATAATAGAAAGGACCAATGCCTGATATTCCATTGGAATTAAAAATTTCTTCTTACTCCATTCACACAAACCTGCAAATCTACCTCTCCACGAAATAATAGGATAATGCCGTGACATACCCTACGGCATTTTTTTTGCAAGAAAAATGGTGCGACCTTTATGGCAATTATCCTTATCTAGTAACATCACATGTATTCAAAGATATTGCTTTAAATATAGGCAATTATAAGGTCTTATCAATAATTAGTACAGTAGGTTAGCAATATACTTTTAGTTATAATACTTTTCTTAGTTCACAACCACAACGACCCGTATTTCTTATATTTAATTTGTACAAGGGTGGTTTAGTTTATGCCAAATTTCTTGCAAAATGTATTGTCACACAATTTAACAAAGCTACCGATTGGAAGCTTCCAACATTTCCAGAAAGAGTTTGTTCATTGGAACTAAATCCTGGGTGTGTACATCAGACCAAAATCTCCGAACTACGTGATCTGCTTGTCTTAAAGCTGGCAGACAAAGAAGGAGCTGTTGTATCTGGGTTAAAACATTGCTCGGCCTGAAAATTTAATTTATCAATCAATATTCAATATCATGCACTAGTGAATTTATATGTTGATTATACTTGAGGAAATGAAAAAAAAATCAATGTCGATGAAAGTGGTAACAATGTATAGCTAAAGATAGCCTTAATAACAAGTAATAAAATGTATCCTGTCAACTTTTTCAGGGATATCTTAAAAAAATAAAACAATGCAAAATTCGCCTATTCAGAAACTTTTTATAAGTTTCCGAATCAGTTTTGAATTAAGTTCAATGTCCACTTGACCTATTTGTAGCTTTAAAATGTTGTACTTGTATATACTACATTGCTTCTGAATAATTTGAAAACGCTTTTTTATCACGATATCATTCAAATTAAAGGCTCAGATACGCACATCACAATTATACAAACTTAAGGTGATTTTAGGTTAGTGTTTAGAGAAAGAATTTTTTCTCAATTTCTGTTTGACAAATTACTAAGACAAGCGACGATCATCCATTCCTTGACTGTCCAGTGTACTCTCTGCATATTTCATATATCTTTATATTTACCACCATCAAATTTAAATAAATACAGTTCTGCATTATGCTATTCAAGAACGTAAAAAAGGAAAACGAGGAACTTCTTTGTTACATTTGATCTACCATTTTTCCAAAGAGTATTTTACATTAAAGCTAATTAAATGTTGATATTACGGAACTGGTGAAAGAAGTGAGATTGAGTGGATTTCATGTGTTAGTGGTGAATTGACATTTTTGTTCATAAAATTAAGTGTGTATAAAATTAATGCATTGTATTTGTATTTTTTTTAAAGCGGTAGGTCAGACGAAAATTGGATGTAAAAAGGTCAAGTTTAAAAAAAACTTGTAAAAAGTCGAATACCTCTTCAAATGACGTTATTTTTTTTCGATTTTTAATAAAATTTTATTCGCCTAGTACTTAATATGACTAAGGGTTGAAATAATTTATAATCTTATCAATTTTGAAAATAATTTTGCTAAATTTATATTTGCCTCAGCTTTGAACATAACAAATGGACGTCAATTATTGCTTTTTCTTTTGTACTAAATTAAACCTCTTGCTTTTCGAAACGACTTCAGCATAATAATTCCAAGCACCATGCAACAGAGACAACATTCATGTATTTGAATGCTGGAAATATTTATTTTACAAAAATTACAAAAGGGTCAACGTACATGCTTAACCCACGTAAAAAAGTGATATTTTAATCAAAACTTCCTACTATCTAAGCACACACGCACACACAGGTAATAATAAAAAAAACACAAGTCAAATAATAAAAAAAAAACCAGATAGTAAATTGTCAGATCAATACATTAGAGTAAAAGAAAAATATAGTTATACATATCTGTCAAACTAACAAGCTATCAAAAGAACATATAATACAAGCACAATGATTAAAGTCGGGCGATTTCATAAAATTCATTTAAGCTGTAGAATGCGTTTAACACGAGGTAACTTTTCAGCTTTTTTTGAAACTTACTGGTTTCAGGTATTACCTTAATATGATCTGGCAGAGTATTGTAAATCTTTACACAATTAAAAAAGGAGCACTTTTCATAAAATGAGGTGTTATGACTTGGTACACATAAACTATTGCTTCCCCTAGTTGGCATATTCTTATAGTAGTCCCTGTTTCTAGGAAACTTTTGTATGTTTTTTTTTAGTGTGTACTGCAATTTTAAATATATATAAAGACGGAACCATTAATATTCCCAGCTTTTTAAAATATTCCCTACATGACACAAATCTAGAGATACTACGCATAACTTTTATTGCTCTTTTCTGGACCAAAAATATTCTTTGAGAATCGACTGATCTAAAACTGAAAATATTTTTAAATCCCCCGATTTCGAATGATTGGCAATATAACACATGACCTATATAAGCATCTCAGCCTTTCGCTCTGGTTAAATTCATTTATAAGGTAATATATCTATTAAACATAATTATTTATATCCCTTTAAAGCTTGATTTATTGAAATTACATGACTAAAAAGTAACGATAATAGGGTGAGTTCTTATTAGTAAAGATAAAGATTAAACTGAATTTTGTTACACAAACTACGCTTTAGTTTTTTACACAGACATAATAACAGCGAGACGGAATTGTTTTGATTTGTACGAAATCATACATTGTCAAAATTATTACTGGTTTCGTCTATTGTCGTGTGGTCGATTTGCTTGATCCGAAAGGGTGTCAACTATTTTACATAGACATATATATCTATGCATATAATAAAATTTATACTTGCTGTTAAATTTATAAGCTGAATCTAATATTGTAATAATAACCTCTGGAACATTTCATTAGCACTATAATATTTATTAACAAATAATTATTCAAATAATATGTTTCTTTTTTTCCATTGCTTAAAAACCGACAACTCCGATTCATAAGTTCGCAGTGTGCAGAAATTAACAAACCTGTAGTAAAATACTGAACCGAACAAAGCGGTTTTTGAACATCATCAATTGAACTATCTAACTCCTAACGTCTCTTTTTCTCGGGTAAGTCAAAATGTTATAGTTTTTCTATATTAATTGGCGTACATGGTCAAGATTCTTCCTAATATTTATTCATTTGTAAGTATGGGTAATTACTTTAAGGATTAATAGAATTAATTGCTATTTTACCGTTGAATTTTTAATGGAAATTTCTTGATACATACTCCTTTGGAAAAATCAAAACAATCTTCGGAAACTCGAAAATTTGGGTTTTAAGGGATATTTGAAGGTGATGAATTTCAGTTTGAAAATTTCGAGCACATTTTTTCACTAGTAAAGACACAGATGGAAGGCCGTGTGGTATTTTTAAGGGTTCGTGTTAAAGTTTAAAATAATTTCCAACCATTAAATATAAGAAAAATAGAAATTAAAAAAAAACAATAAAAACAATATACAAGGATCGTAGGCATATTCTGATAGAATATTTTGTTCTTTCTAAAGTATAAGTATAAATAAGTAATATAATTCTTTCTTTTACGTTCGCCTTTGTCTTCGAAACAGAATACACAACAAAAGGTATATGATATACATGATATACATATTCTTTTCCCAGGCAGCAGGATTTATTATAAACCTTTAAAAGTTTTGGAGTCTTTCGAATCGGTTCGTGGAAGGCAGACCTCTGGGTTTTTAACATAAGTGGTTCCACGTGTTCGGTTTAGATGCTTTGTTTCGGAGGGAGGCGGGAGACTCAACCGCTTAGTGTGGAAACTAACGACCTCACTAGAAAGGGAGCAGACGCTGTGAACGTGAGGCCTAGTTGTTCCTGCGTTCTATCCTGTTCGTCTGCCCAGTTCTATATACAATATTAGATTTTTTTGATTCGTAGATAAACGATTGTATATAAATGGGTTAAGAAATAAATATTTCTGACCATCAACATATTAAATGCCATGGCCATTAACATTTCATATGCCAACGGCGAGAAGGAAAGAAGTCCGTCATTATAACTTTACAGCGTTGTTATTTACTTTAATTATTGCATCAAAACATACACGACTTTATGTATGAAACAGATGATGGGTCTCGCTGTTGTTATGTCCATGTTTTTTTTTTAAATAATAGTGATTTTTTCTTATATTTTATATTTCATTTAAGATAACAACCATCACCATTATATATCTGGAAAAACTAAAAAAAAAACATTATTTCCCAAGAAGCAATATACACAGAAGAGGCATCGAATATTAAGCAAATGAATGACAATGTATTTTTTTGTCTATGTAAAATTCAGTTGAGTTTTCTTGATTTAAATACAGGAAATTAAAATACTTTTAAGCTCTAAACAAAGTGATTTACATCACAGACTTACCTTAACACACCCATTGCATCTGTCAAGGCAGTTAAAATGCTATCCCGGAATTTTTTCAGAGACTGATATTCGTCCAACTTAACATCGGAATTCGTTAGTACTAAGGCTTTGAGAAGATAATACTCTTCCTTAAGTATTGATAAACTTTCCAACCGCTGCACAACGTGAGTACACTACAAAAAATCCGCTAAGTTTAGCCCAATGCTTTCCTCAATTTGACTTAGGAATACATCAATTGTATGTATTAATAGTTTGTTATTATTACTATTGAATATTTCATTTATAGGATAAAAACATATTAGGTAAATTAGTTAAATTAGGTTAAGCTTACACTGGTCACTTTCAACGAGTTTCGTATAGTAACTAGGGAACTAATCACGAATTCGAGTTATTCATTATCAACCTTTGTAATTACGTTTCTAATACTTTCCCCCTTCATTTAAAAGATATATACTAATATATAGATTGAATAATACATAAAAGACAATTTAACCAACTAAATCATACATATACCTCAATTTATCTGGTTATCTATTGAGAGCGCTGGTTAGGCAATCAATTATGCAACGTAATCCATAACCGTTTTACAAACAGACTGCCTACATAGCAGCACTGGAAATTGACCGGAACGACCAGCGCGCCGCGGTCCGGTTCGTGTAAAAATTTTTAATTAACTGGTTCGGTTCGTAATTAATCAATTTTTGCGTTCTCGATGCTACTTTTAGTATAGTAGAACGGTAAAGTCCAAATACAAGCTTGGAGTTCCGGTTGGTAAAAATCCAATTTCCAGAACTGCTATTTTATGTTTGATCACTAGTTAGTAATCAAATATAAAATAGGGGGTTTTTAAAACTAAGAATTGTATCATTTAAACATTGTAATTGTGTCTTTTACCTACGTAGTCACGAAGCTGTGGATTTTGAAGGAGATTATTTCAAAAAGAAAAGTTGATAAACACTTTTCTTTTTAAAACAAAATCTAAATAATGTACCAGAAATTGTACTATTTACCGAGAATAAAAAGCTCCAAGGTAACAACTTTAAAATTAATTATATTGTATATCCTGGTATTGATAGATACCGAAACAATTTTCAAAATATGAATGTTCATTTTCTGACCCGATATGAAAATGTTGTGCTTCTCGGCCAAATTAAAATCCTTCCTTTTCTATTTGTAATATTATTTTTATACTACGGTATAAGACGATAACAATTAAATTTTTTAATTAAATAATCCTCAAAAGTTTTAATCAGAATTAACTTCGAAGTTTTCGTTTTGCCATATTGTATTGGTACCAAAATGTGTTTATTTCTACAAACTACCTAGGGGCGATATTCTGGCCATCACAGAGTTATTCTTATGTTTTTAAATCTGGGTTCAGTATTATCTTGATAACTAAAAACAGTAATCACTTGATAAAATGGAATCTGATTAAAATATTCCTTTCAAAATACAAATTTACAAAAAATATCTCTTGGAGTGCTACATAGTATTTAGAAAATAATAGAATATTAATTTTTGTATACAGAGTGTAAATTAACTCATGTCAAAAACCGGGAGGGGGTTTATTTCACAAAAATTAATATAAACACAGGTCAGCAAAAATTAACATATGAGTAATGCAACCCATTATTTCACAAAGAAAAATGGGTAAATTATCTTTATCTGAAACTTGCTTTGATCCTTTCTTTAAGAGGAGAAATAAAAAAGACTACACACTTTAGTAATATTTAACTTTCCTAGACCAAATAAACTATTTGTTAGGTAATTATTAGTTAAGTGTAATTTTTAACAGGTACTTAACGAATACTTCCTTTTTTATCAAATAATGTAAAATATTACAGTTTGTGTACATTGTTACTGCCAAATAACCATGTTCACGGTTAAACTGTGCTGTTCTTATTTTTCTTTGATGAAAGAGCTTCTTTAAGAGGAAGTTCCTGTTAATCTTTTTACTATTCAGATTTTTCGTCTACCAAACTATTATATCAAGATGTATTGGTGGGTTCGAATACGACTTGTGATACAGGTATACTTAATTAAAATATGAGGCCTTACCGTTTGATATAACTCAATTGCTCCACAATCTTTTGACTGTTTCTCATCTAAAGTGAAATCAACGGCAAACTTTAATCGTCCTAAACTAACCATGGGCAAACTTCTAAACGCCAGCGTCAATGTTAATATTTCTGCCCATGTACTTTGAAGTAACCGCATTTGGTCATTTAGAGTGAGATCAGAAAATCCTACAAATGAAAATAAAAACTGCCCTATAACAAGAAACCAAATCTCAATTCATTATTATCAATTGAAACAAAAATTTCATTCTAAAAACTGACCATGCATTTTTTGTCACTATGAAATTTAGTTTAAGATATCCTTAAGGTTTAAATACAATAATATTATAAAAAATTGTTTTGATATACATAAGGCACAAAATCTCGGTTTCAGTCAAACATACGTAAATGGCATTGAGACTTTTGAGCGTCATAGAATATCTACAATAACTGGACTTATATAAATAAATAAAATTTAAATTCTTCAGTTTAAAAATGAATACGACAAAAAACAATAACTGAAAAAAACCCAGACTGTGAAAGTGAAACATAAAAATTAGGAAAAAAAAACATATTTTGGGTCATTAAAGACTAAACATTTAAAACATTCTGGAATTTTTTTTTCATGAGTATAAGGATCTATTCACATATTTCCGTGCCGAGTCCCTGCAGGGTTCGTGCATTGTGTTTTTAATGTCATTGTCGTCAGTATTCTTCAATATTTTCCGTTAAGTCTTCAGTATAAATGTTAATCATATAATAATTTCCTTATCAATGTTTAATACTGAAGAGCTGTCGATTGTAATTCAATAGAGTATTTGCAAAAAAATATAATATTAAAAAACTATTATAGATCACAAGGTAGGGAGCATATTATTGAAACACATATTATCAAAGGTTGTTTTTCTTTGTGGCGGGCAGCCACTAGAAAGAATTAAAATAGACGTAATTAATCAACTTCCGAAGATACTCGTAAAATAACCGAAAATCGTCCATTTTCCTTTTTATTTTTTTCCGGCTGCATTTGACAAGATATTATAAAATAAATCTTAATAGCCACTTTTCTTCCTCTACAAAATGGTGCACTCAGATTTAAAACCCCTCGTTTCGACTTCGAGGTCTCATCAACATCATTTTCTTTAAATACGGACCTGGACTTTTAATATAATTTTCATTCAATAATGTGATGCACTCATACATTTAGAGTTTTCAAAACTCTCCTTTGTGAATTTGGTAAAATTATGATTTTCCGCCTCTCTCCCCGTCTCTTATGGGAAAAACTTAAATCTTCTGTTCAAACATTAAGTCTGATACAGCGTTGGTTTTGAGAGGTCGAACGCTTGTTAAAATGAAATAAAGAACCAGGTCCGTATTAAAAAAAAAAATTGATGACGAGACCTCGAAGACGAAAAGTAAAGGAGGACAAGTGGCTATAAAAATCTAAAACTTAGTCTTTAGTTAGAGTCTGAGTCTGAAAAAATAAATTTGTCAACGGAATATTATTCGACATTAACTGGACAACTTTGTCTTAATATAACAAATCACGTATCTCTTACGGTGTCTGAAATGCCAATGCTAGGTCTTCGAATTTGCACAGCCTGTATCAGATTGTCAGAAAACTGTTTTTACATCCTTCGTCATAAAACAGAAATTGTTTTAAGAAAAACAGCGTTGGAAGAAGCATCTGGGATTTTTTGCCCGAAGCGGACTCTGAAAGCGCACTGGAGACCCTGACATCGACTTATGTGAATAAGTAAGTAATTTACTGCACTGATCCTGAACGGACACGGCACGGCCTTAACTCTTCTGTCATTTTAAGTGTGCTGTCCTTACCTGGAATTTGCTTGGCCCAGCCAATTATTCCAACTAATTCGCGATCATACAGGTCGCTTAATATCGACAGCGTTCTGTGCTTTGAATTTTCTAATGTTGTGTTTATTTCTAAACAATCTGGTTCACATGATATCAGCGCTTCGAGCATTTTAATATCTGAAAAATAAATATCGAAAGGGTTGTAAAAATATTCCCACACGTAATTATCGACCTCTTTAATGAGCTAATGGTTTATTTTTACTTATTTAACTAAATTGAAATTAATAATCGAGCGGAAAATTTCGTTAAAAAGGAACTAACTATTCTTCTCCATAAAAAAGAGAATGCCAAGTTTTTGCCGAAACCCATATGTTTTTTGACTTCTATAGAAAAATAGCGATAAGACATAAGTATAGCGGCATCTTTTTGTTCGACTAGAAAAAAAAATTCTTCGTTTCACTGCGCCGGTTTTAGATGTCTATGCCCAATACATAATCTACAAAACAAAGAAAAAAACCATGACATAATTTTTAAATTTCTTTCATAATTTTACTTGTTTTTAAAGCATTTTGATAAAAACATGTGACGATACTTTTAGTGGTCATTAAGAAGCAAATTAAATTTTAGATCTCTGTATCTAAATCAACGATGGAAACCTGAACTTACAATTAAAAATTGAATGGGCTGTAGTTTTTGTGCAAACTGGTCAAATTAAAATTTTAGTTTCTTTTATATCATTCAAATAGGCACCATTTTTGAAATAGGAAATTCAATTCTATTTCTTAATTAAAAAAAAAATAAAATTCTGAGAAGTTTTAATTTTTTGTTTTGAACATTTATTTTTATATTTACTTAAAAGTACGGAAAAAGCTATTATACTTATACTTAAAAGAAAAAACAAATAATTACAAAAGCTTCTTATTGAATAAAACAAAACTTTTATTCAAGAATAAAATATCAATAATTGTTTTTTTTTGTTTAAAAATAAGATTGTAATTATTTGGTTTTCCCTTTCAGTATAATAGATTGTTTCTGTACATTTAATTATAAAAATAAATTTGAAAACATAAAAATCTGAATTTCTTTAAAACTTTCGTTCTTTAGAAATTATACAATATCTTATAACAATAAAACATTCGATTTGGCTGGTATGCACAAAAACTACATTCGATTCGATTTTTAAATTGTTTTTAAATGTTCTATAAGATACAAAGACCTTAAATTTGGTATGCCTTTTACTGACCACTAGAAATATCTTTTTGCAAATTCTTATCAAAATGCATTAGGTTAAATTTAAATATAAAGAAAATTCGAAAATTCATAGATAGCATTTTATTAGTAAAAAGTTACAGAAAAGTGATTTTACTGGTCAAAAATAAAAAATGATTAAATATACAAATTTAAAGTATGTGTAAATTAAAAAAATAGAAGCCCTTATGGGAGGTCACTTAGTAAAATAAACTTAACATATCTCACATTTATACTGAACTACATGTTTTACAGTTATTAATAACAAACTAACAAAATCCTCAATACATATATTGCACATCAGTACTAACATTATTAAAATAAAGCACTTCCAAGGATCAGCGCTATGATAGAACCAAATCACAGAAGTCATTCTTCATGTATTCACTTACCGAATAAAATGCTTTACCAATTAAGTAGTGTTTAATTGTATTTTTAAAGCTCTTGACCTCCAGTTGCCTTATGGCGTTAGGAAGTACATTAAATAACTTTATACAGAGGTACCCTGTACTATACAGTCAGTCTGTGGAAGGGTGTAACTAAATTGTCGCTATTGCGAGTCGGATATTCATGCATGCTTCCATGTGTTGTGAAACTGACTATGTTGGACTTAATGAGATAAGATGAGACACTGTAGATTAAATACACATGGGAAAATAAGAATACCCAACTGAGCAAAACACCAGCGACAGCAGTCTCTATACCCAACCCAATAGCAAAGATCCTGACAACATGAGTTGAATGCCCCTAGTTTAGAACCGCATAGGTAATAACAGATTTTTACAAGTTATCTTACACTACTACTTGCTCAGCTGTGCTACATGTCCCTCCCACGAAAGCCTGAAATCAAGACATACTTCCAAGAAGTTCACCTGCGCCTGCTGTAAATCATCTTCACATACCCTTCGCAAGCTAAAATTGATTGTTTGAGTATTACTGTTGTTCGGGATCAGTCTGTTTGCAAGGTACCAATCCCTCAGACCCAGCTGTGCATCACTGATAATGACCTGAAATGGATGACATGGATGATAAATGAAGTAACTTCATGTCTCATCCGCAAACAGTCCTAACTCTGGTTTTATAGGCGAGTTCATTTGTAAATAGTTCAGGTCATTAAAATGTAGATAATGAACAATACAGATACCTGGGGAACCCTGTGCCTAACCCTTTGTCTTGAAGAGACTCCTCGCCTATAGGTGACATATTGACATCTCCCTCATTCAATAAGCCAACAGCTATTTTTGCTAAAGTTATAATGTGCAAGTTTAGCTATAAGTACATTATTTGAAACTCAGTCGAACGCTTCTGTTCATAATCATTAAGCATATGACTTGATAGTCTATTAATAGCATAAGCAATTGATTTTTTTTCTCCAAAGCGGAATTTGACAGATTCAAAATAAATTGTTTTCCTCAAAATATTCAGATATCTGGAATCTCAAAAGACATTGAAAAATTTTTGAGAAAACAGGTAGAATTGAGATGGGTTTATGGTTTGTCTTGTCATTGACAGAACTCTTATTTTTAAAAATTGGAACTAGAGTTGTTTTTAAAGAAAGACATCTCGAACGCCGAATCTCTTCCTTTCCTAATTGACAATATTTCAAAGTCCATACAATTTTGTTGGTTGTTTTTTGTTTAAACATTTTTTATTAACAAATTACTGACAAAAAGAAGATTAAACAGTTTTTGTGACTAAAAAGTTAGTTCAGGGAGGTTTCTCGGGTATTATATTTTGATTAAAGTCCCGAAAAACCTCCATGTCCACTATTTAGCTGCATAATTTAATAATCTACTTTTTATCAGTAATTTGTTAATATTTTTTTAACAAAAAACGCCCAAAAATTTTTTAATTTCGTTAAAATGGAAGAGATTCTTGTTTACCGCATTCAAATCCGAGCATCGTAACCTGCGTTCAATGATTTTGCCTTTTTAACTGTGATTAACTATTATGTTATGTGGTTCCTGTTGCTCTGGAGGTTATGCATCGAACATAGAGCGTCTGAAATCAAAGTAGTCAAACTTGAAAACGAAGGAATTGTTTTTTTTCTGCTCGGACAATTAGAAGCCACATCTTTGTTAAAAAATGTTAAAAACGCCATTTTCTACAAAAATAAAAAACATGGCCGTTATGTAATGCAAAAACTCAGGATTTCCTTCCTCTGTGATCTAACCAACATGTTTATACAATGAATCCGAGGGGAAGAATATTTTTACCTTTTTAACGAAAATGGTTGGTAGATTGATTCACTCCACTATAAGTTTTGAAACAATTTACCTCTACAGTCTTTACCTTTTACTCACCTTCAAGCAAGATGTGTGGTTTTTGCGCGGACACAACTTGCACCTGGTACGGACTGTCAGGATTGCGTCGGTACTTTTGTCGACCGCCCCGAACCCTGTCCAACCGTACGCCCTCCTTTAGCATACCGGAGCGGAGGCACTTCCGAAACCGACATGCTTGACATGCCTTTCTCCTTCGTTTATTTATCTCGCAATCACCTGAAGCTGGACATGTATACTCTATATTACCTAAAAAATAAAACACCATCACATAGCAAAGTATAAGAAACCGGTAAATTATCTGAAAAAATTGACGATTATTGAAAGTTTGGCGGTGTCATAAATAAAAATTTATCAGTACATCATCCTGAACATCAAATAATGTTATTTCAAAACCATATAGCAATGTTCATAGTAAATTATAAAACTCTCGTAAAATAGGTGCAGTCCCTAGGAAACTCTTTCTAACAAACTTATTAAGGGAGAACTGCACGCAGTAATATGGATCATTTGCAAGCCTTTCGCCGCTGCAATATTATGTTAAAACTATAAGAGATATGTATTAGCTTCAATGAGATTTTAATAGGGAAATATGTATAGTTGGGCGCTAAATGCGAATTTTTATGAAAAAATCAAATCTAGTTATAAAATAAAAAAAGATTTGTTCATTTCGACCATTTTTTGACCACTTTTTGACGCACATGCTTACGCATATATTTTTTTCCCACAAAATGGTTCTTTACCGCCTTACATTGATCCTTTGTCTACAACTGCAAACTTTGAAATGGTAAATCGCATTCATGTCTTTGTATTTCTGTAGCGCGTGAACCCTTTTGAACCCATTTTTAACCGAAATGTAATTTAAATTACCTATACATAACACATTTTTTTGAGGTCGGACGTGTAGGAAGTTTTTTTTAATGCCTAGGTACCTTTTCATCTTACTTTCAACTCGACTAGACCTTGTCGCTGGTTTTTCACTTTTAGCGTGCAGTTCTCCCTTAAGTGAATTATTTTAATAATTTTATATTATTACACAACTGTAGACATGATTCGGTTGCCCATTTGACGGTGAATTTTAGTACACTGTGTAGTTCTAAATGCAGACAAATCACTTTTTATACTCATGAGTTGAAGGACTCGATTAGGGTTCGCAATATCAAACGAATGTGTGAAAAGTGCTATTTTCAAAATTGGTTACACAGTATACTATTATCTTAACGGTATTATAAAAGAGCAAAATCTAATAAATTAGAGGCCTAGAAAAGCTCGTCCATTTACGTAATCAAAGCTATGAAACCAGTTGCCTCAAAAACGTCCTCTTAGGTCCATTTGAGCAACTTACTTGAAGTAATTTAATAGTGTATCACGATGTCGTCGTCCGATGAAAATCTAATACCAAGATGGAAAAAGCGGTTCGGGTAATTCAAATTGTAAAAAAATATTCTATGTAATAGCCGAAGAGCTGCAAGACCTTCAAAATGAGTACCAAAAGCATCAATGATATTGCCAAATCCTGTGCAACGAGAAGCCACCTATCCCGTTAAGAATTGTGTGTGTACGTTGACAGTAAAAACCATGCACAAAACGAAGCGAGTCCCAAGCCGACGAGTCTAGGATATTAAGATATGCTTAGTTAACAGGCTAAGATCCACACAAATAGCTTATTCAGGAGAAAGTTTAAGAGCTCTCAATCTGTCGATCCTTCCAGTGTTCGGATCTCGCGGGGTTTCCTCTGCTCAGTCAAATTAAGCGGCAAGGTCTACTGTCGAATTATCGGAAGAAAATCTTAATACTATAGATCGCACACAACTTTCTATTTTCCATAAAATCTCACTGAAAACTTTTCTGTTCATATTTATTATATATTAAGTTTATAATATTTTGGATAAGCGCTAAATGGACGAGCACAATTGATAGGGCATATATAATTTGCATCAAAAAGCTTCTGCAAACTCTTAATAATTACTAATCTACTGAGCCAGCTATATCTGCTTTAGGTAATCTAAGGTTAAGTTGATCAGGGAAGTGTCTTCGGGCGCCTCATCTGAACTTCGCCTTTTTCTGAATATTATAATATATAATATTTAAGTATTTATTGTAAACATATACTATCTTGTATATTCAGAAATAGAGATATTTATTATTATTATTATTATTATTAATACATGTACAACTACACAAATCATCAATAACCATCATGGATCCGATTATCGATAAGCAGTGCGCATAATTTGATCATGTACGTAAGTATGAATGTATACACGATGTCCAAAAAGTATTAGCATGGACTAATATCTCGAGAACTAATAAAGCTAAATAGTTTAGGATCTGTCAGTTGCATCTATACAAATAAATGAATTTCTCCCCTTTCGGGGATGTGGTGAGAGGGTTGAACATGAATTAAAGCTGAAGTCTTGAGCAATTTATACTTTTTCACTTTAACTATCTCCATTTCCTTTCATTATATTCATAGTATCCTCAGAAAGTATGGATTGGAATTATGAAATAAAGTAATTCGTAAATATTTTATTAATGAAATTCTTATCGGAGGCATATGGTGGGAACTTTAGGGAGAAACTTTTATATCAGCAATTATAAGTACTATTGAACATAATGATGTTGATCATGGTTCAGTTTTTCAGCAGGATTGGCCGCTTCGTACCAAATTTCTGGATTGGATGCTGAAGAGTTGCTGAATGGCCAGCACGGTATTTAGACCTTGCACTTGAGTGCTTTACTTAGGGATGTATTCTGTTCACGAGAATAGTCCACATTATCAATGATCTATATACCAGACTAATCAGACTATGTATTTAGACGTCTGGTTCAAATGTATTTATGAATAACTTATAAATAAGAATCAAGAATGTTTGAGGTCAATAATAAGTGGACAGGAAATCATAGATTTTTTACGAAGTTTAACTTTTCTAGGAATGACAAAAATAAAAATGAAAATCAACTAATTTAAGATAAAACTCTTGTCTTAAAAGCTTAAACATAAAAGAGAAAGAGGAAGACGATCAACTCACCTACAGATAGAGGGTTGTAAGTGCCAAATATTTACTAGGGTTCAAGACCCTAACTGGTTTTCAACCCAGACAGGTTTTTAGTTTTAAACACGTGTTTTTTAACAGCTTAGGATAGGGATTTTGAGTATTTCTGACCGTCCCTTTTTGTACCCTATTTACGAGAATATCCGACCTCAATAACTTAATTTAGCTTTGTTACAGTTAGGCTAGTAAAATACTACGACTGAAATGATTTGACCAAATTCGTTAGGCTCGTTTTCGAATAATGTGTTTTATTTTTCTTCAAGTAAACTCTTAATTTTGGAGTTACGTAAAAAATGGAAAATCCTATACGCATATTATTTTAAAAAGATCAAAATCAATTTTTTTAACTAAATCGGTTATATGCTTTTAGCGCTATTCTTAGTAAAAACACTTTTGGATAATACAATACTTCTTCGTCTCTCTGGAAATTTAATATTCAGGATTACTTTGACACAAAAGTAAAAAAAGACTGATTAATCTCTTTACTAGCAAATGGAATGGATTTATTAACTTTTATTTATCTTTTCCATATTACATGCCAATATCTTACTTATAATAAAATAATAACTGAACAAATCCAAATTACCTTGAATCGTCCTTTTAAAAAATGCTTTACATGCTTCACAAGAAGCTACACCATAATGAAAACCTGAGGCAAAGTCGCCACATACGAGGCAAAGTCTTCTGGGCGAATCGTCGTCATTTTTCATGTCCTGAAAAAATATATAAATAAATCAATTAACGTTTAAACACATTTAACACCTTAATTTTAACGAAATACTTATCATGTTAAAGGTAGATATTATTGTTAAGAGTTAACGTTAGCAGTATCTTTCAATCAATCTGCCTTTGCTCTTCTAGTTAGATTAGAAATTGCGGTGCAATTCGTCAAAAATAAACTAAATCTTGGGAGGACTATTATCCTTGTACCAAGGGAAAGAAAACTTCCCCGGTAGTGTCCTAACCTGCAGTAATTCTTTATTTACGCATATTCCAGCGATATGAAAAATGAAAGATAGGAGACTCATACTTTCATTATGTCATGTAAGGTAGACGTAGGAGAGATACCCGGATTTCCGTTGTCTCATAATGTGGGAGACAACCCGCAGTTGTAAATCAGGTTTCCTAAGCAACACAGTTTCAAGAATACTTCAAGTTCGTTGCATTCAATCATATTATGACTTAATATAATATCAGTTTTCCACCAATTTTAAAGCACTCTTCAAGAAGGTAATGCATCCGCGTAATGGTTTATTCCTTTTGTTAAAGACAGTGATACCGTTTCAGAATTACCCTTGGCTACCTTCAGCAGATGTATTTGAAAGTTAAAATTGAAATTTGCGGAATATTATTTAGCAAAAAGAACGTACGTTGTGCAACCGTTTTTGGAGAAAAAATACGAGACCTGGAATAGCCAAATAAACAAAACAAACCTAGTCCTTTAACAATAAATAATCGGTCTCATAACGCTCGCCGCAATTAAATTATATGTACAGGTTTTTTTTTTATAATTCATATTGTCAGTTCACAACTGCACCGGTCTAATTTAATGCGGACGGTACTGATGATTCTTAAGCACCGAATGGATGTAATACCAAGATTGCCCTGTTATTCTAGAGACGTCAGGAATCGATCTGCTTGGATTTTCTAAAAATTAATTTTAATTAAACTTTTAGACTACCACTGGAAATATTTGTTTACCTTCAAAATGTAATAATATACTTAATTCCTCCTTCAAGTTTCATTTTGCTTGCCTTCTTTGTCTATGCAGTGATTTTCTTTGTGCATTATTTTTTACTATATATGAAACAGTTTTTCTAGAGGGAACTCGACCTCCAGGATATAGCATCCTGTATTGTCGTACTGTTATTGTCGCGCTATTCGCATTTCCGAAATACAATTGAATTATTTTAAGATTTTCTTCAGTAAAAAGCATTTTATTGATAATTATTTGACGCAAAATTAATAAAATGTTTTCTTTACAAATAACTGTTTTGTTTTTTTAATAAGTAAAGTGATTTTAGTATCGTCGAATTGCATCACGGTGAATTTGTCATATGTGGCAAGTTTAAAGCCGAATAGTCAAAGAATAGAGTTCGGAGTATAGACGTATTATATATTTTTGAAAAGAAGATATAAGAATCGAAAAATGTCAAAAAATACAGGGTGTTCTATTTAAAATAACAAAGTTGGTAGTGATTTCTTGGTTTTCCGATGATCAGTTGTTTTTAAATTTACTGCCAAGTAAATATTTAGGAAAAATCCTACAACTTTCATATAAACATTTTTTTTGTAGCTTTAAAAAGATGGGTCTCAGGGGGTGGCAAATTATAAAAAAAAGCGGTAAACTGACTTTACCCGGAGCATCTCTCGTTATGAATCCTTTCTTTTATCAAGGATAGTTATTCACTAATACGTAATATAGGATTTATTTTTTATTTTATTAATAAGTTAATAAAGAGTAAATGACAAAACGATTTGTAAGTAAGTCAGAACTTTTAAACATAAAAAAACATTTCAACTACTTATTATGGTTTACTCTGCGGGCGGCTGTCGAAAAATCGATAAGCAATTTTGAATAACAATTTATGATATTAATAAACATTATTAAATATTCTTAATAAAAAATATTGACGCCTTACTTAATTACTAGACCCAAATTCGATAATTTAACATTTAAATTTTTATAAACGAAATTAAAATATTAAAAGTCATAGGTGTTTAGACGCTAGACAACAGAAAATAAATTATTGTAGTCAAAATTATCTCCAAGTAAAGGAAAACAATTACCTCACTTTGTCCAAGTCCTGAATCTGTATGGGGTTGTGTTGTTGAAGAGCAATACTGTCTTTCGGGGCTGCCTGGAGATCGAATCTTGTTATTTTCATAATGTTCACGATACTCCATGCGCTACAATAGAAAAATACTGAAACCTCTCATTGATCTGATATAATATTGAATTATTTTTATTACAAACACCTCAAAAGTGAAAGAATTTTTCAGTTTTGTGAGGGAAATTACCTAATGTCTTAATTTTTATTACATATATATATATATATATATATATATATATATATATATATATATATATATATATATATAACATGTAATTCAATGCCGGTCGTGGTATTAGCCAGCGGAGTAGTTGTTTTTGTAATTCCATTTTGTGCCTTTGCCCTACACGGGGCTCGCTAGTCTATGGCGGCCTAATGAGCTCTAATAAGAGCGAAATCGCGATCGTTGTTTGACTAGAATGGATCATTGTGTCTGCTGTGATGTAGAACATGTTCCAAACAAGGATCATTTTCTTGTTACGACGTTGGTGTACGTGGAATGAAAACATACTATCATATATATATATATATATATATATATATATATATATATATATATATATATATATATATATATATATATATATATATATATCAATTCAATTTAAATCCACACTTTCTAGAAGAACACTACTTCCATTTTCCATTGTCGAAGCTGCACATATTATACGCTTGGTGTGAATATTGGACCAACCATCGATAGACAGGAACTGAGATAATTTCTTAAAATATTTTGATTTTTTTTCTTCAAATATTTCGTTTAACAGGGTTGACGACAACTGAAATCTTGAAGGTGGTTTGCAGCCTGGTCTTAGCATTTCAATAGCCTTAAGTAAGAACCTCTGCATATTCAATTGACCTGAAACTGCAATTTGTGGCAAAAATTGCTCTTGCTAGTTACTTGTCTAGTGCTTTCTTCTTATCTTCACATGTGCTTACAACAAAGGCGGACAAGGAGATTAAACTACTGCTGCTTTCACTAGCTTGGTCTCCTAAATATCCGCCGACGTTATAGTTGTTTTTTTACTGACTGGGACCCCTGGGGAGCTGTTTCTTCACCACATAACTCACTTAACTGATTTTTGCACATTTCCCAGTGATTTTTAAGCCTATGGCAAAACAGGTTTTCATTCGCTTGCTATAGCCGGCACGTCCGTAACAGACCGTTGGCGTGTTGCAAGTTTCTGATAGTTTTACCAGGGTAGCAGGCGGGCTTTCTGGTCTTTTCTTCTCAGATTCTCATTCTCTCTTATTTGAAAAAAATAAAATATAAAGAAAGCATTACCAACGGTAACAACTAAAATCAAATCAGCGATTTCAAATTTTTTTAAAAGAAATCATGATTTTTCTCAACCCTGGTTTCAATATGGTTGAAAGTAAGAGTTATATAATTCTATTTAGCACTGACTTTAAGAACATTTTTTTTAGTTATTACATTAGCTATGACGTAGTATATTATATTTCTAGTCTAGCCTCACAATGTGTCTTTTTTCCTAAAAAAGTTACTTACGTCTGAAGATTGGATGACATTTTCACTAATAACTGAGGACGTTGTTGTTGTTGGAGAGTATAGGTCACTGTTGGATGGAGAGCATTCCGCAAAGGAGTCGAGTTCTTTCTTAATGCCCGGAACACTGCCCGGTGATAGACCAGGATCTGTCATTATTGAAACCTGTAACAAAAAGACAGTTTACTTTATACAGGGTGGCCCAACGAAAAGGTCCCACCCTTATTTATGACTTTCCTGGTATATTTTGGGAAAAACGCTTGGACACGTCAATTTTGATTTTTAGGGGGACGTCTTTTCATGTATGATTGTATAATACAGGGTGTTCCAAAAATAAGATATCGCATTACACTTGACATTTTTAAATGGAAACCCCCAATTTTTTTTCTATTTTTGGATTCTCCAGGAAGTTTTTAGTAACTTTTGTATAATAGAGTTTATACCTATCTTCAACCATTTTGAAGTTTTTTTAATTTTTTTTATAAAATTCGCCTCATTTAATTTAGTACTGATAATACGGAAAAAAATAATAATCACCGATACCAGCAAGAAATTTAGCATCCGTCAATGTCATCGTAAATCATAGAACAACTTTATCTTTGATTTGAAATCGTTAAGTTGCCTAGTTCTATTATAATATTTTGCAATGATTTATTCAATTCAAGAAAGGGTCGAAATAACGAAACTGTATTATCAAAACGGAAGCATTGCAAGAGCTACCGCCCGGTTGTTTAATGCGTTACATCCAGACAAAAATATTAACCATAAGTATGTGGCTAAATTAATAAGAAAATTTGAAGCAACTGGATCTGTATCTAATATTCGCCGGAATCAGGAAAATCGTCCAAGTAGAAATGAAGCCAGAGAAATAGCAGTTTTGGGACACGTGGCTCTTGACAACACCCAAAGTACTCGTGGTCTGGCTACTTCTTCAGGATTTACACGCTCAACAGTGCAAAGAATTTTGAAATCCTATAAATTTCACCCGTACAAAACTAAACTTGTCCATGAGCTTAATGAAGACGATTATGATAGAAGGTTGGAGTTTTGCGAATTAATGACACAACGTTTGAACAATAACCCAAATTTGTTATTTAACATTTGTTTTTCGGATGAATGTACCTTCTATTTACATGGTGCTGTAAATAGACATAATTGTCGATATTGGAGCGACTCGAATCCACATTTGTTTCGAGAGGTACATTCGCAATACCCACAAAAAATTAATGTCTGGGCCGGCATTTTCGGAAATCATATTGTAGGACCTTTCTTTATTCCTGGAAACTTGACGGGGGAGTTGTACTTGGACATGTTGGAAAATACAATAGAGCCACGAATAACCGAAATAATAGAAAATGAGGTTAATTATAATGAAAATTTTCTTCATTTCCAACAAGATGGTGCACCACCGCACTATGTAGCTCCAGTACGACAGTTTTTGGACACCCATTTCCCAAATCAGTGGATCGGACGGCGCGGCCCCATTGAGTGGCCACCAAGGTCTCCGGACTTGAGTCCTTTAGATTACTTTCTTTGGGGACATATAAAAAGTAAGGTTTTTAGTACGAAGCCAGACTCTATCCAAGATCTTCGGGAGCGGATCACGGCGGAATGCAGACAAATAACTCCAGAAATGTGTGAAAATGTTAGGAATAGATTTGAGCAAAATATTTATTATTGCATGGAGGTAAACGGACACCACTTTCAACATTTATTACCACATTGACTTTTTGACACATTGTAGCTAAGTAACTAATTTTTGTTTAAATTTTAATGTGAATGTAAAACTGTAAATGGTTTAGTGTTCCTGATTCCGGCGAATATTAGATACAGATCTAGTTGCTTCAAATTTTCTTATTAATTTAGCCACATACTTATGGTTAATATTTTTGACTGAATGTAACGTATTAAACAACCGGGCAGTAGCCCTTGCAATGTTTCCGTTTTGATAATAAAGTTTCGTTATTTTGACCCTTTCTTGAATTTAATTTATCAATACTTGATATTATTCAATTATTCAAATAACTTCAAAATGGTTGAAGATAGGTATAAACTCTATTATACAAAAGTTACTAAAAACTTCCTGGAGAATCCAAAAATAGAAAAAAAATTGGGGGTTTCCATTTAAAAATGTCAAGTGTAATGCGATATCTTATTTTTGGAACACCCTGTATTATACAATCATACATGAAAAGACGTCCCCCTAAAAATCAAAATTGACGTGTCCAAGCGTTTTTCCCAAAATATACCAGGAAAGTCATAAATAAGGGTGGGACCTTTTCGTTGGGCCACCCTGTATACATAGCAATGTCTGGAAAATGATTCTTGACAGTATGGTGAATGTCACATATTGTTCACAGGTCCGACATACCCGACGGTCGCGCTGGCGCATAAAAGTAAACAAGTCTCACGGGCGAGCTCTGTACAGAGAACTAAGTTGGTCGTTAGTTCTCTACTCCATACATCGATGGAATAAAACTGATCTAAGAATTGCTTATCTGATCTAAAATTAGCAGAAAAAAATGTATTTTGCACTCAAAAAGCAGACCAAAAATGCAGTTTTTACAGAAGAATTTTCTTGAATAATTTCAACTTACGCACATTTTTACTGCCACAACATTTATTTTAGTTAATAACTCCTGGTTTCTCTATTTCGATTTGTACGTGAAACGAAGTGTACGGAATCAGTTAGTATATTACTTTGTCGCTGGCGCAGCCAATAGGCAAAATGGCAGCTGCCCCCCAGAGGTATTTAAAATATATTTTATATAGTACAAACACAACGCAGCAAACATACTACCGATCGGGTAAAAACGTCAACAATTTTTTTAAGAGACACAGCCCTGAATTTAAATTAAAAACCATCTTAAAAAATAGTAACTCCTATTGCCATTTAATAACCGAGTTTAAAATAACTATAAAGGTAAATTATAAAAAAAAAACAAAAGAGAGTCGACAGAAGGAAGTCTTACTGTGAAATATTTTTTTAGACATATTTATTTGATCAATAGCAAAAGTTATGGTACGAGCGGGAAGTGATTAGACCAATGGGCTAGAGACCCAGAGGTGCGGGTTTGTCAATCCGGTAATTAGTTTGTAGTTATGCCGCGAACTGACAGATAAATGGGCCGACGGAATTGAGAAAACATGACTTTGCAATCTAGAGACCCTAAAGAGTGAATTTATAGTTTCCATAACGAAAAATACAAGAATTAGGAGTAAGAGAAATAAATATATTTTATTAGGTCACCATTTTGTTTCACCATCTTGGATCCGTACCAAAATTCTATCAGTTTATTCCTACGTAATGCTCGATTTGTGTGTAAAATGACGTAATTTCGATAAGCAGTTTTTAATATTTTTTTTTTAATTTCACTAGGCCGCCATTTTGTTACACCATATTGGCAAAAGTCAACAAAACGTTACCAGATCATCCGTATATGACACATAATTTTTTTAAGAAAATTTGAAGTCAATCGGGTAAGTAGTTTTTTACCTATGCCGCAAACAAAGAGACGGACAGACCAACGGAATAAGGGAGACATGTTTTTTTTTGGCATCTAGGGACCCTAAAACGTGAATATATTTACGAGGTAAATAAGAACAGGCTGTATCAGAATAAGTATGATTGTAGGGAACGTCAACGTAACAAACCAGAGAAAAACGGCATTATCATAACACCATTTTAGTATGAGACACGAATTTGATTTTAATAATGTTGAAATCTTAGACAACCATCTATTAATTATTTCAATTATACTAATAAAACAAAAAAAAATCTACTATTCTGCTAACAAATAAAATAATAACAATTTGGAAACAAAAAAAAACACTAAGTGAAATGTCTGATAGCGATGGCAGACCGAGTTTGGACGACGTGTATACTGAATGTTACGTTTGTTTTTTAAATGTTGTAAAAATCGTCATGCCATTGTCTTGCTCAGGTTTTAAGCGGATGTTTACCGTTTTTTGTTTCGACATAAAGTCCCATGTTTTTTAAAATAGATATGTAAAAAAAATAACATTTCTCTGGTTCGTTGAATAAATAAAATAAAATATCTTTATATCGCTATTAAACGTAACAATAGTACATCGTAAAATGGTAAAAAAGGTCTTCAGTAATTAATGGTAAATCATTTATTTATTTTACTAATAATTGTATTTTAACGGGTAATTAATTAATTAATCAATTTATCCATACAGTCTATGTATAATGTACATTATTTTAAAGGAAAAAAAGAAACAAAACAATGTTTTTTTGTTTCTTTTGGTCCTGAAGAAGACTAAATATGGTTGAAACATCGGCTTTTTTTTTGAGAAAAAGGTATTTTTATTCCTGTCCTAAACCCGCCATTCCATCTGTTATTAAATTTGAAGGGAGGCCGAATTTCACCATATTGTAGTCTGAAAATTTCACTATTCTAATTCGCGCCATATTTATCGAATAAATTATTAATGTTTTAGGTTGCTTATATTATTTATTTCAAAAGTTTATTGGTTTTTGAATTATAATTTTGAATGAAACATTTAATATATCTTACCTAATTCTTTTAACTAAAGTCCGACGCACGGATCTTGGGTTGCGACATCTGAAGGAACCGGGAGGTAAAACGCATAAAATCACTTTGTGTGTTGTTCAGAAGCACTCGATATTTCGCCGGCGCCGGTTTAATCAGCTCGTCCGAATAATGAATATTTTTTGCCCTTATAATTTCTGTAGCCCACGTACGTTAGACTTTACATAGTTACTTGGCCTAACTTTTTAAAACAATCACACCAGTGGCGGATATAGACGCTTGGGGGCCTGAAGTATCAAGTATTGTAAAACCTTTTTTTATTTTTTTTATCGGCAACTAAACTTTATTGCATTCGAAACGACAAATGTTTTCTATTTTTTAACATAAAAGACTTTTTTGTAATAACAAAATGTTTTATTACTTACTTAATTACAAGTAAAAAAGACATGACCTAACCTAATGAACTAGGATCGACTAAGTTAAAAGTTGCTCAGAAAGCAATATATTTCCTGTGGAATAAATAAATCTACAGGAAAGAGCCTAGCCGTGACCTTGACGAGACCGGGAAGGTCCCAAGAATCAAAACGATGGCCCGTCAAAATGACAACACCTTGTTTACAGCCCACAACACAACTTTTTATTCAACTTTTATATTAATTCGATGTGCGTATTATTTATAAAATGCTAAAACTTAAACTTAAATTTGCAAAGACGACGGTTTGACAACACACGTCAACAAACCAAAACTTAAACATCAGAAAAATAGGGTCCCAAAAATGTTGTAGTTCCATCAAAGGCCTTCTAATTTCAAATAATGCATGGGGCTCTTTCCTGTTGTCCATTTATTCAAAGGCTTATAGCTATAGGTTTAAAATTACACAACTTTAGAACCAAATTTTTTAAACCTCACAAGTACAAAATGACGGTGACATAAGCAAACCATAACTGGCGAGTTAGAAGTTTTGATAGCCACAATAACTAGATCTCCTTTAAATCTTAAACCATTTTAGTGAATACGGGGGTCAAACTTTATTTTAGACTTTTGGGGACAGGCGAAGGGAATATGCGGGGCAGAACTCCAAGTTACTCTACTGCGATCTCCCAGGGCGACTGCGTCAGAAGAAAGATGATATAGATTAAATCAGATATCTTAAGAATAAAATATCTATATTTTACTTAGTAATGAATATTTCGATTAGTTTATTATCGTGTTCAGTCCAATAAAAAAATACAATTATACTTGTTCCCCAAAAGAACCAATTCAATGGCTATTTATAAAAGGGGTTGTGATCAAATGACAATTATTATTGTTTATTGATGTATATATACTTTGTACGCATCTGAAGAGGTATATGTATACAATGAAAAATTCAATTCTAAATAGTACTGCTCCGATCCTGATTTAAATCATGTTTCCGTGCAGCCATCCGGTGAAGCCATGAAAAAAAAGACGCTTACAATCGCCAACTCGTTGGCCTTGACTGAGCTAAATCGTTTTTTGCATCTTTCTTTGGTTCAGTTCAAGTGCAAGGCCAAGTGTGTCGCGATGCATCAATAATGGATTATCAGCTGACACTTGATATTTGAATTTAAAAGATCTCAATTTCTATGTTACTAGAAGTCTATTATGGATTGGTTTCCTCAAAAATAAATTCATGCTCCAATTATTTAGTGTTTAGGTTCCTTACGGAAGGATAATTATACGATTATTAACATGAATCCCCGATATATTTATTATGTCAGTCCTCATAGACAAAAAATCAACCTAAACCTTACACAATAAGTATTAGATTTGTGGATTAATAGGTTCAATGAAGTGTAAATAGTCATAATCTTTCAATCAATGCAATCTTAAAATCAACGGGAGTATTCATAGGGAAAGGCTGATAAACAATCTAGAAAGGTACGATTTTTCACATTCTGCAATACATCTCCCTCCAAAGATATGCAAAAAGTCGCCAGCGTTATTGACTACTTTCCTTATTTAATAACAAAGATTACGGCTGATCGAGGAATGCAATGCATGAACTACATAGTTTCAGAGATATGGCGGTTCCAAGTTGGCGCAAAATTTGGAATAATCGCAAAAAAATCATTCGTTTTGGCAAGAACAACAGAAGCTGCTCGCTACCGTGAACGCCGTCATTTTATCAAATCCAAGGTTGATATGGTAACATAGCTGAATCCATTACGCCTGGAACAGAATGAAAAGCCCGTAAACGTTTAACGTAAAAACTAACCAACAAAAACGGGACTTAACTACACACTGCGGTACCAAAATGCATGATAATTTTTGACGTTGAAACTAAAAATAACCGTTTAGAAACTATATTTCGAAAAAGTATCTAACAAACCACCAAAAAACACATAAAGCAAAATAAAGTTTGATGTAAACGATTGACGTAATTTGCACTGTGCTCCTCGCTTTAAAATGGGGTTGGAAATTGACTTCAGATGGATTGATGTCTATCATAACTTATCCGATATAACCAGTGGAATTACAAAACTCGATTTCGTGGAAGTTAAGTATTGAATGCTAGAGTAAAAAATTATGAAAATATCTGAAATATTAACAATATCAGCGATGGGAAAAATGACGGCTCGAAGATTGATTTTAAGTATTTTTCTGTCCGTAGAACTCAATAAATAATTTTATCACAGGAGAAACTTGATCAATTAATCAATAAAACAAAAATTATAATGATTTTTGTAGTTCAAGCATTCACATTCCCGTCTTATTAATCGCAGACAGTTCATAAGATGAAAGTTTTTTCGTTATAAAGCTACTTTTAATAATGTTCTATATATTTTTCTTGCTCAACGCATCGAGGATGATTGCATAAGCAATATATAAGTGCAAGCGAAGTTCAATCGCCGTTTCTATATTTTCAGACAATTTTGAACTACCTTACCTCTAAAACTATTTACTGCGTCTAGTTCCACGATTGGCCAGTCACTTTGTTTATTAAGTAAAAAAAGTAGTCTAAAATTCTGGCGAATATACATCAATAAATATCCATTAATAAGTGTGTCATGTTTCACGTCACTGAGAAAGTAAGAAATGGCCTATTTCGACGTTTTTATTCTTTCACTAAAGCTGCAACCAACTTGCGCAATAACATGATTTGATGTTCCTGTAACAAATACTGGTAATGACCATAAGCAAAAGTAGCGATATTTGTTAAATAACGAATAATACACGTTAGGCGAGCGACTTGCGCTTATTCGCCTAGTAATATTTCATCGTGGGAACTACGTAAACCTGAATTTTTTTAAAACAAATTGTTCTGATGAAACAATTATTAGTGCTGCCACAGCTTTTGTTTCATGAATAAACTTAGGCAGAGAAGGTGGTAGGTCGTATAATTTAACATAATCAGACATATGTCGGTAATGGAATATTTTCCTCACAAACCCAGTCCACTTTCAGTTCAGGCACTATATAAATTGCTTTTTTTCTTGTATAGAACATGCAAAGCATTTTATATTTTAAGTTCCTTCCCATATAAGTCTAAAAATTATAAAACTATTTTGTTAGTTGTGAGATAGTAAACATGACTTTAAACTGGACAAGGTTCTTTGCTCCCCATTCTACGATTTTAATGGGGTCCTCGGTTAGGGATAAAGTCATTACTCTACGCCTATCATCAATTTCAGCCTCGGGGACAGGTTTAGGAAATTGTATATTGGAGTGGAGTGTACTACGGTCAGCATAGCTGTGAATATGACTGCTGGTAGAAGGAAGCAAATAATTGATGCGCAGGAGGAATATGGAAGGAGCGGAGGTACGAACAGAGCTCTGTGGAACGTCTGCGTTTATTTGGTGAAAGTTTGATGAATGGCCGTCAACCACTACAGAAATACTTTTGTTGAAAAGAAAACTAGCAATTCAAGTACAAAGTTTTCGAGGAAGACCATAGGCAGGAAGTTTGTTAAGAAGTGAGACATGTCAGACTTGATCAAATGCTTTGGATATGTTGAGGGCAATAATATGGGCATCTCCGCCCAAGAAACATTTTTCACTCGTAATGGTTTCAAAGAAGCTTTATGTAGGCTTTAAGATGGTTCTACTTAAGAGTGGTGTTTTAAGGAAGTTTTAAGATAAACCAAATATGCCTTAATATTGGGTTTTAACATTAACCATAAAACCTACTCATAAAACCAATAAAAAATTGGTGTTAACAAGCTCTATTTGCCCAGTTTGCTCCTAAAACCTCCTTAAGACACTTGTTGTAAGGTTGTAACGCTGACTCAAAATATTCAAAATGGTTTTAAGGAATCGGGTATATGTTCTCGACAAACCATCATAAAGCTATATTTCTTCAGTGGTATTATTTTGTTTTATTTAAGTCAACGAAAAACTATATTTGTTTGAATCATTGAAAGGTTATAATTGAAGTCAGGCATATCAATATATTTCTTTTCGGGCTTCTTTAATTTTGTACCTAAGATTAGCTCCCTTCGTAAAGAGGTATCTGCTGGTTCAGTCTAAGTGTTAAAACCAATAAAAAATTGGTTTTAACAAGCCCTATTTGCCCAGTTTGCTCCTAAAACCTCCTGAAGACACTTATTGTAAGGTTGTAACGCTGACTCAAAATATTCAAAATGGTTTTAAGGAATCGGGTATATGTTCTCGACAAACCATCATAAAGCTATATTTCTTCAGTGGTATTATTGTGTTTTATTTAAGTCAACGAAAAACTATATTTGTTTGAATCATTGAAAGGTTATCATTGAAGTCAGGAATATCAATATATTTCTTTTCGGGTTTCTTTAATTTTGTATCTAAGATTAGCTCCCTTCGTAAAGAGGTATCTGCTGGTTCAGTCTCAGTGTTAAAACCAATAAAAAATTGGTTTTAACAAGCCCTATTTGCCCAGTTTGCTTCTAAAACCTCCTTAAGACACTTGTAAGGTTGTAACGCTGACTCAAAATATTCAAAATGGTTTTAAGGAATCGGGTATATGTTCTCGACAAACCATCATAAAGCTATATTTCTTCAGTGGTATTATTTTGTTTTATTTAAGTCAACGAAAAACTATATTTGTTTGAATCATTGAAAGGTTATAATTGAAGTCAGGCATATCAATATATTTCTTTTCGGGCTTCTTTAATTTTGTACCTAAGATTAGCTCCCTTCGTAAAGAGGTATCTGCTGGTTCAGTCTAAGTGTTAAAACCAATAAAAAATTGGTTTTAACAAGCCCTATTTGCCCAGTTTGCTCCTAAAACCTTCTGAAGACACTTATTGTAAGGTTGTAACGCTGACTCAAAATATTCAAAATGGTTTTAAGGAATCGGGTATATGTTCTCGACAAACCATCATAAAGCTATATTTCTTCAGTGGTATTATTGTCTTTTATTTAAGTCAACGAAAAACTATATTTGTTTGAATCATTGAAAGGTTATCATTGAAGTCAGGAATATCAATATATTTCTTTTCGGGTTTCGTTAATTTTGTATCTAAGATTAGCTCCCTTCGTAAAGAGGTATCTGCTGGTTCAGTCTCAGTGTTAAAACCAATAAAAAATTGGTTTTAACAAGCCCTATTTGCCCAGTTTGCTTCTAAAACCTCCTTAAGACACTTGTAAGGTTGTAACGCTGACTCAAAATATTCAAAATGGTTTTAAGGAATCGGGTATACGTTCTCGATAAACCATCATAAAGCTATATTTCTTCAGTGGTATTATTGTCTTTTATTTAAGTCAACGAAAAACTATTTGTTTGAATCATTGAAAGGTTATCATTGAAGTCAGGAATATCAATATATTTCTTTTCGGGTTTCTTTAATTTTGTATCTAAGATTAGCTCCCTTCGTAAAGAGGTATCTGCTCATTCAGTCTCAGTGTCCAAAATTTTTCTCCATTAAATCTTAATTAACTCTTTTTCTGCTTCTTTAAATGTTGTAAACTCTCTTTTCACTACGCAAGGAATTTTTTCCCATTTATTTTTATCCGATAGTGAGTTTGGATTTTTCAGAAGACTGTGCTTGGCAATTAAGCCACCATAAAACATCCTTATCCTCCCATGCCCTCGGGATAATAACTAAGCATATTTCTCCGCTCTCTATCGTTTGAAAAACTTAAAAACTCATGACGAGGATTCTTTGGTTTTCTATAAATAAATTATATTATTTTCAACATTGAATTACGGATAATATAATATAACATGTATCTATACAAGCATTTAAAACTTACTTGGAACCCGAGTCGAAAATTCCAGCTAAATTTATGCAGAGATAAAATATTTAATTGTAAAAAATACCGGCAAAAAAATTGTCGCCGTCCTGTCAGCTGACAACGTGGTCTTGGGTCTTCTTCTTTGTTTTTACGGCCAGTTTGCAACATCATGCTACTCATAAAGTAAAAAGGGTTTATGATGGAAGATTTTTAGGTCAACCTTAAAACTATATTGCTGTATGAATCCTAAATAAAGGAGCTGTTGTACTAGAGGCAATTTGAACTGTCCATAAAAATTCATCTTAAAGCTTATCTGTTTTAACGAGATCGCAGGAAGGAGCAATTGGTTTTAACAGTATGCTTTCCATATTTTTCACGACATTAATTAATAGATCCTAAAATAATTTAAAAATCCGTTGAATTTAATTTTCATGGAAAGTCGTTTTTTTATAATATAGTAACCTGCTATTTTAATTCCATTTAACGAGGTCTCAGGAAGGAGCAATTGGTTTTAACAGTATGATTTCCATATTTTTCACGACATTAATTAATATATCCTAAAATCATTTAAAAACCCGTTGAATTTAATTTTCATGGGATACCGAGTTTGTTAATAATATAGTAACTTGCTATTTTAATTCCATTTTGCACAAATTCGTCTAATTTAGTTTTTTATTTTCACTATTTGTTTTTTCAAAAAAAAAATTGTCAACCGTAATATTTCTATGGCGCTCGTTTTTTGTGTATCTATTTGATAAACATTTATCAGAAAAATGGCGTTCGTTTGTGATATACCTTAGTAGGTAAAGTTTATAAATAATAGCAAATTATTGTAATTTAGAGCGATACATACAACAAATAAATTTAGTGGAAATTCCGAGGGTTAGTTGAGATGCGATATCCTGCATCTGTTCGTTTCAAGATTCGGAAGTCTTGTACAGGATAGATTACTACGAACCTAAGCACTAAGCTGGAATGATGGAAGAAGTTCCTAGCCACGAAAGGAGCGGTGATTTTGTTGCTTTTTTATGGTTTATTTTGGTTTCGGTTAAGCAGAGAATATGCTTGCAGGATTCGAGATAGTGGTGAACATAGTTGAGGTTTTTAGTCAAGCCACATATATTGTTGAATGAGAAATAACAGTTTGGATGGTGGAGCGACAAAAATACCTCTTGCTAGAACCAAAACGAATGGCACTCTATTCAAATGGACGTCAGTGTCCTATAGACGCAAGGCCGTAGATAGACTCTGGCCATGGAGGGTTTTAAAATTACCATACACAAATACGAAGTGGGATATTATTTTCAAAAAACAAATTTTAACAATATATTTTTTGGCTAAAAACTATAAGGGGCGTTACAATTTCAAAACCCTGGTACATCGGTCCCAAAATATCTCTAATCATCTCTGTCAAATCACAAATCCTTCAGAATACCAATTTAAACATTAAAAATTGTAAGTATAATTTTGATACTGAGTATTCGTAACTAAATTTCTCCTTCAGTACTGAAGTTTGACACATAATCAGAGAATGCTAGTACCTAAGAAACCACAAAATCATGTTAATTCCAGTTCTTAGCACACCTCCCATTTTCGTTGCGATTTAGGGCCCATGCGACAAACTATAATAGCTATTCAAACATTTTATCTATAATTATCCATTTATTATAAGCAAATAAAAAAAATTCTTCAATTTGGTATCTAAATATGACCTATAGTTTTTACGTAAATGTGGTAAAATGTACTAAATTGTTTATGAAAAAGCATACATATAAGCAAGAATCTGTCTAGACTTAAAAATAATGTTATGCATCTGCTTTTTACAATTAATTAAAATAACAGTTACACTACAAAATGACAGATTCTAATAACTGAATTCCCCAATGCTCTTAATTTCATAAACTGTAAACGAAAAAAAAAAGGTTAAATGGTGTGCACGTTAATAAGAACATAGATTATCCTTGACATCACTTGACTTTTATAAAAACAAAATAATCACTCTTCATTCAAATGGTTGTGATATATGGAAATAAAATACAACAAAAATATTTCGCAATTCAAAGATTAGAAACGCTAATCGAAAATTAACAATTAAATTTCGAGAAACAGATCAAGCTTCAGGACTGCTACCACAAATAACGATATATCTCCGAAACGTTATTTATTACACATGGTGGAGTTTGGAAATCATTCTTTATAATTTTACTAGGGTGTAATAAATTTTGATAAAAGCTTGCGAAGAGATAGTTTTATTAGTCACTTATATGTTTTCCAAATTTTAAATCTTTGTATTTAATAGAACAAAATGAAAATTTAATCGTCTGTATTGTTGTGCAAACGGGCTAAACGGAATATTTTGTTATTTTTACATGTCGGATTTTACTTACTTTTCAAAAAAACACAAATACACTGTTTATTCAATAAGTAATTCTCTTTAATTTCTTACACAATTTAAAAAAATCATTTTTTTATTAAATAAAAATAAAAATAAATAATTTAGTTATTTACTTTTATAATTTTTATAATTAATTAAAGAAAAATCGAATAATTTTTCAAAGTTAAATTAAATTTTTGAACATAGAAAATAATTAAAATTAATAACTTATTTTTAAATAAAAGAAATTGTATTTCATACCTAATATCGAATACACTTAGTATAGAAAAAATATTAAATTCATTTTATTTAAAAGTAAAATATTATTAATTATGTTTTCCTTTAATAATAAGCTCTTCTAATTATTTCGTTTTCGATTTTTCCTCTACATTGACTCATACAAATTAATGTTAAAAACAAACCAAAAATCAAATTTTCTAAATTTCAATTGCCCGTTTTGCAAAAAATATAAATGAATCAATTTTCAAATTTGCAGTTATTAGCCGTTCTAGTAAATACAAAAAGTATCTTTTAACAGTCTTTTTATATCAAAATATATTGAATACAAGCCAAATTTTGAAGAATATCGGCCGTCGTGCTACTAAAACTCAGGATAACCTTCCTCTATGATGCCACTAACATTTTCATAGAACAAAAAAAAACCCGAGCAGTTGTTTCTTTACGAAAATTTCCGGTAGGTGAAATTTGAAACTGATTTTTGAAATTTTTTAATGTAATAACCTTTGGTATTTTTAAAAATCTGTTAGCAAATCTGTAATACTCGGTTGCCCCACCAATAATTCCCCTTATAGGTTCGTCCCTGACGACATTATGAATATATTATAAATATTAATAAAAATACATAATTACACTTAAAAAGATGCCTGTAATATCTACATACTAATAAAGATTTTCTCAGATATCCGGATCTTCGCATTTTACGTTTGGTTTTGCAGCCACAATCCCCAGGAAGCTCGTACGTGTCTCCAGGTCTTTATTTATCAAAGTGCAGACAAAATCCAGTCGATTTTGTTCGTATTAGACGTTAAAACTAAATAGAAGACATTTAAAACAACGCAAATACAAAGAACAATAAAGCTAATGCCCAAAAAGAATCACGGGGCGATTTTATTTCCGAAAAAAAAAATGGATTGGCAAATCAAAGATTGGAAAAAGAAATTTTATCGGTACGAAATCAAATTTACTAGTTTTGTTCTGATGGATGAGCTGGACTTCATAGTTAACAAGGAACAAAATGTGCCTAAATATACATTGGCCACCGATCTTTATGTTATGGGGCATGGAGACAATTCACAAGATCACCGATGTTTGATGACAGAAATCTTAAAGTTTACAAAAAAAGTGCTGTGGGTTTTGTTGAAACTAACAGATGCTCTAGCATGATTAATTATAAAATGGCAGAAAAAAAACTAGGATCAAGAGCACACCTAAGTTGTAAGGTTCATGACCAAGATGCGGGAGCAAAAAATTAATATATGTAACTTAATTGAAAATGAATCGGATTAAGAAAACAAGGTATAGTAGTATATTGCCCGACAAAATGTCACGTTACAAATACAATATGGCGCGCTTCCCCTACCTACATTAAGATCTTCACGTAAATAATATTAGCTGGCGCTCAGTATAGCTTGACAGTAGGTTAAGGAATTAGACAGATATTAGGAAGGTTTTCCCCAGAGTGCTTTTTCTTGAGAAGGTACTTTGCGTAAGTTTCGGCATAACATAACAAGTTTGGAACTGAGAACACAAATCTAGTATGCCGTATTTCGGGTTGCCTTTTATAATGAAAATTCTGCTTGTAGGCCTGTCAATGGACGGCTGCAAAGACCTAGAAATAATTACAACAGTTTTGAAACTTGGAATATACTTAGAGGTGTCTAGTGATGAATTATACGAAAGTCCTGATAAAACCAAGGTGAGCGTGGCAGTAACCTGAAACAATTCAGCGGTTGGTCCTAGCAAATATGCAGTCATACAGAGAGGAAGTAAAAAGTCCTCCCTTTTTTGAATCAATAGAAACATTCCAAGAAAATTTGGACGAGTTTAATAGGTTACAAAATACTACTTTTTGATGAAAACAATGACAGTTATAATTATCAAAATGGCGCCACCTGGAATATTTTTGGGAAGGAAAGAAGAGTCGAGTGATACATTATTATAAATGTCTCTTCAACATTAAATCCACGATTTGATATTTCTAAAATAATCCATTTCAAGATGGCGGCTATTCATAAATATCAGAAATGGGACATTTAACCTACGATTGCTGTCAAACTAGTTGAAATATCTCGACAAAATTTAAATTACTATTATTTGTCGAAGAGCCTTTGACTGCGTACGCGGCGAAATTTGATAAATTTATATTTCATTCTTTTCTGGCATCATCAGGTTTATACGTAACTTTATATTTCAATTTAACTGCATTCTTGCTATACATGGCATGTGTGAAAATTACCTGAAAAAGAGGCAATAGTTATGAAAAATGGATTGAGCGCATCCAAAACCCCCTTAAGACACAGATTAGAGGCCAATTTTGAATTAGGTCCGAAACGGCAAAAAAAACCAACCGGTTGGAAAAATCTTCGTTGATATTTATTTGGCTGCCCATTGGTTTTATAAAAAAAACTTTACTACACCTTTTCGTAAGTCTCAAGTACGACTTTTCGTTTGTCAGATATAAGCCAAAATCTAAAATTTAGTTTTTACCCCGTAATTGCCAAATGGACCATTCTATCCGCAATATATAAACTGCTATGTATACAATGCCCTACACTGCAAGGTTTTCGAATTATTGGCGATTTTTTCATTTTACCATTATCAAACATTTTTCAAAAAAATTCCAATTTATAATTTTTGAAGATACAAAAAAAAGTTTTATTTCATCCAGTTATATACATTTTTTTAATATTAAAAAATCTGAAAACCTAAACTAACCAAATCTATCCGAAAAGCTCAACGGGCCACGCCCAATTCTTAATTTTTAAAGATATAAATAAAAGTTTCAAGTAAAAACGTTGTATTTCATTGTTGTTCAACTTTAGTTATTATTATTATTATCATTATTGTTAAACTTGTTTTTTAAAACATTTTAGCTTCTTATTGGCACGTCCACTTTTTCACATCTTTAATTTGTCCCTTTGTACTGGAGAGTTTCCATCATTTTGGAAAGTGAGCTTTATCACCCCAATCTTAAAGTCGGGTGACAGCTCACAGATTAATAATTACAGACCAATAAGTATAATCAGTGTAATCCCAAAAATGTTTGAGAGTTTCTTGTGTAACTTCCTGACCGCTGGTATGACAAGTCAATTGATAGATGAACAATATGGTTTCTTGTCAGGCAAATCGACTGAGCTGAACTTGCTTTCCTTTTCTAATTTTCTGTCAAAGATTTTGGAGGATGGCGGGCAGGTCCATGCATTGTACACCGACTTTGCCAAAGCCTTTGACAGAGTCAACCATAAAATCCTCCTGCGTAAACTGGCAGAAATGGGAGTGCATGGACCACTTTTTCAGTGGCTTCATTCCTATCTTACTGATAGAACTCAGATAGTAAGAGTACACAACTTTAAATCCAAAGAAATTAAGGTACCTTCTGGCGTCCCACAGGGCTCTCACCTTGGACCCCTTCTGTTTAATGTCTACATAAATGATATCAAAAGTTGCTTCCATCATAGTCATTTCCTTCTTTTTGCAGATGACTTGAAGTTTTTCATGAGGATTGATTCAACGGGTGACTGCACTAAACTTCAGAATGACTTGGACAGAGTTGTAACCTGGTGTGCTGACAATGCAATGGATCTGAATGTGTCCAAATGCTGTTCAATGACCTTTAGTCGTAGGAGGTATCCACCTTACTTTAACCATGTCTATTTGGTCAATAACACTCCAATGAGGTCTACTTCCCAAATTAAAGATCTAGGTGTGATACTAGATACTCAACTAAGTTATATTCCGCACATTTCATCAGTGACTTCTAAGGCTCTGCAGATGTTGGGTTTTATTAGGAGATGCACTAGGGATTTCCATGATTTGACAGCCATTAAGCTCCTTTACTGTTCTCTTGTACGACCATACTTGGAATACGCTTCATGTGTCTGGACTCCATATTACAATGTCCACATTCAGTCAATTGAAAGAGTACAACACAAATTTCTGAGATATATCTCACTTAAACAAAATATTCAAGAACCCATCAATTATAGAAATATTGAAACTTCCTTGAACCTCATAACATTGGAAACTCGTCGTTTGCATAAGGATCTATTGGTCTTCTATGATCTTCTTCATTCTAATTACTCTTGCCCCTTATTGCTCAGTGAATTGGGACTTCATGCTCAGCATCGCTGGACCAGGCAATCCCCCACATTTTATGAACCTCCTCATAGAACTAACTATGGCTATAACTCTTTCCTCACCAGGTGTGCTAGAAATGCCAACAAAGAATCGGCAGGTCTTGACTTCTTCTCCAGTCGAACTACATTTAGGGGACAAGTTAAGCATTCAGTATCTATTAATTAGTATTTGTTCCTATTATGTTTATAGTAAAAATCGTTTTGAAACCTTGTATTGTTATCTGTGATTATTCCTGTACCTGTATTTGTATTTAAGTTTCTTAGGTTATATGTCCTTAGGTTAGGCATAGTTTCTTGTACTTATACTTTTACTATTTTGTATTAAAATTGGGCTTTAGCCCGTTGAAATAAATAAATAAATAAATAAATAAACTCAGCCGGCCACGCCTAAATTAAAATTTTTAAAGATACAAAAAAGTTTTAAATAAAAGTTTCGTTTCACCGAGTAATTTAACTTAACTTATTAAAAAAAGATGTGAAAATAAATAGTATTTTAGAAAATTGCAAAAAATGGAAATGGGAAAACTATTCGATTTAACTTAAAAATATAAAAGGGTTCCCGCGTGGGTCATTGGGGGATTAATGACACCAATAAACCTCGTAAAATAGAGATTATGATCTTTTAAAAAAAAAATGGGCAAAGTCAAACGCAATATGATGGGGTCAAATTTTTCAGATGAAATGTTTTGCTTATTTTTCCTATAATCAGTCTAAAATCGAGATTTTTCAATGGTCCTGCACATGGCTCGTGCTTTAGGGTCATGCAATAACTCAAAGAATCAGGTTTGTAGAAAATTTTATAATCTTTATTTTAATATACAGTAGAGTCTCAATAACGTGAACTAATTAGGGACGATTGTGTTCATATTTTCGAGGAGTTCATGTTACTGGATAAAGTTAATCACATAAAACTGACTTGAACGGTACACTTTGAACATATGTTTTATAGAAAAATCAAATACAAAAACATACATATAATACAATAGGAATGTATATTCCTGTACAAACATATACTTAATGTTTTGTTTTTAAAAAAAAATTATTCAATTTGGTTCGATAGGCACGTTTTTTGTTTGAAAGAATAGTTGCTCTGTCACGTAATTTGTGTAATATGAATGAATATCCTCGAAGTCAGCATTTTTTTACTCTGCCCATTCCAGACCTCGGTTAAATATACGATCTGCCTCTGCGTGGGTGATTTTGTCTTTAGCCTGAGAAAAATTTGGATCTTGATCATATTCGATTTCTGAATCATCAGAAATTGCAGTAAAATTTTCACCATGTTCAACAAGTCATCTTTATTCCATTCCTCGATATCAGCAGGTCCGAAGTCTTGCCCTGGATGAATTTCATCTAGCAAATTGAGGTTAGTCTTTACAACGCTATTCAGACTTAACAATTCTTGACGAAGTGTTGTTCTCTTCACGATCGTCATCGCTTTGGCTTTCCAAAATATTTTTCCAAGGCTTTTTAATGATAGCTGGTTTTAATTTATTCTATGCCGGTTACATCATAATATCTATCAATAATGCCGCCGTTAAACGGTATTTTCTTTATGTTCACGTTATACACGCGAGATAATTTTGGCGTTCACGTTTTACAATGGGTTGAATACCAATTTGGCTGTTCACGTTTAGGGACTTTCACGTTATCAAAACTCTACTGTATCACAATATTTTTACTAGGACCAACAATTCCCGAGATGAAAATAAAAATCCGAAGAAAGTGACATGTTTCAGGTCACTGCCACTAGAGTTCATCTCGGATTCGATCACTAGATACCTCTCAATAGGTGTGCCAATTTTCAAAACTGTTGAAATTATTTTTAGGTATAAACCTACATTGACTAGGCTAGTGTTCTTTCTTAATAGTATTGGCAAAATATAGTTAGGAAAATCTTAGAGTATTAAACAATAGTTAGCCTTTTGCAAATAGTACGTCAACACTTAAAAAGGCGCAGTTATGTTCGCTGGTTTTACACTTTGGTTTAGTTTATATGCAAAGTGGACTAATTAACTTTAGACTGATATCTTCAGTAAGATATATAATTTTAAAAAACTTAAGAGACTTAAGCCTTAAAAGTTTCCAACATTTTTCGTTGACGGGTAGAAGTAGAGGTAGAAGAAAAGTTTTTGATTATGATGAATCAGGTCACAAACTTTTAAATTTAATACTGTTATGCCTAGCCTAACTGAACCTCACTACATTTTTTTGTATTAATCTCTAAGTATGAGAAGTCAAAATAGCTTATGGTGTTATTTTCTAGCTACACAAACGCCAATGTATATTGTTTACATTCAGAGCCAGATACCTACAGGTTAAGTCGGTCTTCCAACAAAGACAAGCAAACTTCAATTAGTTTTTTAATTTATTTCCAAAAAAACAAGTTCACCACACAACCGAAACAAATCCGAAACTATCTGTGCACTTGAACACAGAATTCCATCAGATATTTGTTTCAGTTTTTTTTTATAATTTATAATTTAATAAAATCGAGTCGCCCGCTTATTAGACACTTAGTACGTCAGTACCCCCATCGGTAGTCCAAATCACCAATAGAGCTGCGACTTGTTTCGACCTATAAGAGTTAAAACCATACATATATAATAATTATTTTATAATGACAAGGTGGTTGATACTGCGCCAAATTTTAAACTTGTGAACAGAAAGAAAGGGACAATTTTTTGTGCCCATTGTATGTATGACAGGTACTACTTATAATATGTTTTGGATGTCTTATTGGTTTTAAATATAAAAAGCAGGTAAAGAGTAGACACAACTATTTTATTTCATAAAATGACCTAATGAATAGCGATAGTAAACTCTCCACAAACCAAAATTGGAGAGAACCAAATCCAGCAACCAATACCACTTTTTCAGACCATCTGAATTATAAACTAAACTTATTTCACATCCCACTGTTAATAGGCAAATAAGTAAATATTTAGATTCAACAAACCTGAACGCCAAACGAAACAAACGAATTTAAGCCATGGAAATTAAATTTCGACAAGCGCGCAATAATATTTATATTACCATAGGTCGAAAAAATGATACATTTTTAAAAATGACGCAGTAGTTTTGCCATTCTTTAATTTCAGGGACGAAACGAAACTGAATTTGACAAAAGCTAATAGCATTACGTATACCATTTTTAAAGTAAAATTTAAAAAAGTCACTAAATAAAATTGTAAAATTAAGTAGTGGGTTGATTTCTGTTTACATAGTATACATTTTAAGAGGTCAAATGCAATACTAACAGCAAGTGATTGTTCCAAAATCAGACATATATGTATTATTATTGATCTTTTTCGTATTTAAATCAATTTTCTTAAACAAAGGTAAGGAAACGGCGAAATATCTCAAGTACTGTTTACCTGAATTTAATGAAAATATGTACGGGGTGGCCAACTAAGAATGGACGCCGGCCATAACTCGCTAACCGTTAATCATATAACTTGGGGGAAAAAAAATTATTAGCTAAATCGACTAAGAGAAATCGCTGGAAAATATTTTGAAGTTCCGCATATGGCCGCTAGGGGGCGCAACTGTTATGGTCAATCAGAAAAAGGGCTGTTTCTTAAAAAATATTCATGTAAAGGTATATTATAAATACTGCCATCGTAAAGAGTAGAAAAATTGTGATTTTTTTGTTAAGGATATTTTGCTCTATCTCGTAAAATGTAGTGGTGGGGGAAGGTCAAACATGTTTTTATTTAAATGTCAATAACTCCGTTATAAGTCAAACTTAACTAATAACTCCGTTATAAGCCCATCTTAACTAATAATCTGATGTAAAAAAAAATCCGATTTGATTTCGCCGTGGTAACTAGAGGGCGCTGATTGACATCACAACAATTATTACGCATTATTTTGAAAATTTTAAATAGCACGCTATATCTCTTTTAACACATTTTAATAGAGGAAGGAATTCTCAATAAGTCAGTGCAAATTTCAGCTTCCTAACTTTTTTCAAACCGGAAATATAGATAAAACAAATATTAGGGCGCTGGGTACGCAACATCTCCCTAATCTGTATGGACATAGCCTACATCACAATAATTCAGTAATAATACCACAGATAATATTCAACGCAAATCGCTAAAAATTATACTAATGTTCTGAAATAACCACCAGGTGGCGCAGTAGACGTTAATAAGCATAGTTTTACTCGCAATTTTACTTTTCTCTATATTTTTTTGTAGTTTACTCTATTTTCAGTAAGTTATTATAAGGATTATAAGATATTATAAGGTAATAAATAAGAAAAATCCTAATATATTCGACCGTTGCAAATCTCCGTCTTTCTTAAAATCGACAATTTATGCACAAGAATAACAATAAACTAAAAACATAGATAAATAATAATTCCTTAGCAATTTTCTGCTACATCAAGCAAAAAAAATAGTAGGCTGTGAAAACAAAATTGAAAGTAATACGTCAAAAAATAAACAATAGTTTCTTGTCAGTGCCTTTTAGTTGCTATTTATCGTTCTTGAATTTCCTAATAGGATTGCTATCATTTCGCGTTTTTGTCCGAGATTTTCGTGTTTTTTGAGTTTTTCTAGTTGCTGTTGTTCATGTTATTGTTGTAGTTCGTATTTTTCTTGTTCAAGATTTGTTATTGTTCGTGTTGCGTTGTGTTAAGAACAAAATGATTTATACAAATCAAGAACTATTCGACATGATAGGTGTTTATTTTGAATGTTTGAGAAATGCTACGGTTGCTGCAAGAGTATATGCGCAGGAATATCCGCAGAGACGCCACCCAAGTAAAAAGGTTTTTCTTCGAGTGATCCAACGTTTGCGAACCACTGGAAACGTGCATATTCCCGTATACCGCAGACAACGCAGAGGACGCACCGAAGAGAATGTAATTAATGTGCTAGCGTATATCGAGTTTAATCCTCAACTAAGTACTCGAATTATTGCGCTAGACCTAGGAGTAACGCGAACCACTGTTCAAAATATACTCAAAGAGCACAGGTAAGCAACGACATTGCAAATATAAACTGGACATATTTTTTAACAAAAGTCACGTGATTCTGATGTCACATAGGTCTTTAAGCCTAGAAAACCAATAATTTCCTGGAACATCAATTAAATATCTTCATCTTGTTTTAGGTTACATCCATGTCACTTAGTGCTGCATCAGGAATTGACTGCTGCAGATTTGGATCACAGACTAAACCATTGTCACTGGCTTTTGGGTGTAATGAGGGAAGATCGGCAATTTCTGAGGCGAATATTGTGGACCGATGAGGCTACCTTCCAGAGCGATGGACGTGTCAATCTTCACAATACACATTATTGGTCCAGAACAAATCCACATTGGATGCGCGAAGTCCAGCACCAAGGCCGTTGGTCTGTAAATTGTTGGGCAGGGATTTTAGGCGGACGAATTATCGGACCATTTTTTTTTCGATAATCCATTGAATGGTGAGAGATATCTAAGATTTTTAAGGGAGGAATTGCCGATTTTGTTGGAGGACGTACCTCTGAATGTCCGACAACGATTGGTATACCAGCACGATGGTTGTCCAGCGCACTTCGCCGTCAACGTTCGGGAATTTTTAGATGCCCACTATCCTGGCCGATGGATAGGGCGAGGCGGCACCCCTCCATGGCCAGCTAGGTCACCCGACCTAACGTGTTTAGATTTTTATTTATGGAGTCGAGTGAAAGATTTAGTTTTTGCCACCAGACCCACTACACGGGAAAATATGATTCAGCGAATAAGAGACTGTATAAATACTATTTCAGTTGCTGAACTGGAGGCTGCAGTTTTATCCACGCGAGATAGGATGCATAAGTGCATCGAAAACGATGGCCGACAATTTGAACATTTAGGACGGCATTAATTGAATTATATTTTTATTATCGTTTCTTTCACCCGTTCCATTTAAATGGCTTTCATTTCCCATTATAATGAAAATTTAATATTGCACTTATTGACTCCTACTGCGCCACCTGGTGGTTATTTCAGAACATTAGTATAATTTTTAGCGATTTGCGTTGATTATTATCTGTGGTATTATTACTGAATTATTGTGATGTAGGCTATGTCCATACAGATTAGGGAGATGTTGCGTACCCAGCGCCCTAATATTTGTTTTATTTATATTTCCGGTTTGAAAAAAGTTAGGAAGCTGAAACTTGCACTGACTTATTGAGAATTCCCTCCTCTATTAAATTGTGTTAAAAGAGATATAGCGTGTTATTTAAAATTTTCAAAATAATGCGTAATAATTGTTGTGATGTCAATCAGCGCCCTCTAGTTAGCACGGCGAAATCAAATCGGATTTTTTTTTACATCAGATTATTAGTTAAGATAGGCTCTTTTAAACGAGACCTAGTTTGTTCAATTCCGTTGACTTATAACGGAGTTATTGACATTTAAATAAAAACATGTTTGATCTTCCCCCACCACTACATTTTACGAGATAGAGCAAAATATCCTTAACAAAAAAATCACAATTTTTCTACTCTTTACGATGGCAGTATTTATAATATACCTTTACATGAATATTTTTTTAAGAAACAGCCCTTTTTCTGATTGACCATAACAGTTGCGCCCCCTAGCGGCCATATGCGGAACTTCAAAATATTTTCCAGCGATTTCTCTTAGTCGATTTAGCTAATAATTTTTTTCCCCCAAGTTATATGATTAACGGTTAGCGAGTTATGGCCGGCGTCCATTCTTAGTTGGCCACCCGGTACACTTAGCTATAAAATTGCGAATTCCGTATGCTGCCAAATTTATCGTTTTTCTGTTATAAAAGGAAGAATTATTTTTTTTTAATGTAACTATTGCAGAACTATTTCCGAATACCCGTAAGTTCCTTACTTTAACTGCTGTATTAAGTAGTGAGTAGCCACCTCGGTCTCCGGACTTGACACCTCTCGACTACTTTTTGTGGGGTGGGGACACCTTAAAAATGTGGTGTACAAAACTAAGCCCAGTGATCTCGAGGATTTAAAGGAGTGAATAAAAATCAAATGTAGAGGAATCGCGGAGGATGGCATTCTTTTTAAGGTATTAAATGTTTTCCCACAGTATTTGGTCTACTGTCAGGAACTAGATGGACAACATTCTAAAAACCTTACTTAGTTTCATTAATTTATTGTTTGTTGTATTAGGTATTTCTTTTTTGTATTGTATTGTTTCCGTTGTTTTTTACAACCTACTTTTAAAATTATGACGCTATTTTCTCTTGCTAGTGTTTTGGCAGCAAGATGAGGAATTATTGTGCTTTCCGGTCTGCCAGAACGTACAACATCTTTTACCTTTCCAGTTTCACGAAATTTTTTGTTAATTTTACTTACGGTACAGACATCTTGCAGGTTTTGCATCCCTATAACCCAGTATAATTAAAATTTCAATTCTTTGGGTTTCAGTTAAACGATCCATTTTTGTAAATCAACAAAACTGACACAGTCAAACATGTCAGGTAACCTTCTGGATGCAGGTATTTTAATAAAAGGTAATACATTAAATTCTAGATATTACATCCTTATTTTCGCAAAAACCGTTGGCATTCATAAAAAATGCTCTAAATAAAAAGTATTGAGAATTTTAGGCAGATTTTAAAAAAGTAATATAGTATAGGGTGGACAGAAAAACGGTAAACTTGGAACTCGCTATTGGATCTGGCATAATTTCATACCTAAGGTAAGCGGTACTTGAGATATTACGCCGTTTCCTTAATTTTATTACGCGCTGTATAGATAGTTTCTTTAACGAAAGAAAAAGTTCACAATAGGTACGCATGGATTTTTGTAATACGTTTTACTTACACGTATAGCGCAAATCAAAAGAAAGTATTAAATACTGCACACAATGTGCAGATTTTCGTAAAAAGTCCGTCCAATAAATCTTTTTATAAACCCGGGCATTCAAAAGAGGTCAACGTGTTTAACAATCATGTACGTATATATTAGGGTTGCCAACCATACTGTTAAAACATTATTATACTTTATTTCGCTTTTTAATACTGTTTACTATTCTATTAATAATGCAAAATCGAAGGTAGATGACCGAACAGCGGGAATCGGCATATGGGACCCCGGCTTCATTTTTCAAATAGACTTTTAGAATTTTTGTCAATACTGCCCTTGAACTAATAGATAATTTCAGATTGACCAATGTGGTAATATTTTCAGACAGCCGGAGTACATTGGACAAGAATAGTACCAGTTCTAAGCCCACCGATAATCACATTACAATCGCAACCAAGACTAAAATGGATGAGAAACGGGAACTTTAGGATATCTTGTGTGTGTGGCTTGGAATCCAAGAGACACGGGAATAGTAGAAAATAGAAAAGCGGGTAAATGGGCCAATTTAATTTGGGAAGACTTCTCAGAACTATTACAAATATTAAAATAAAATACAGAGAATTTATCCCTTCATACAAACACAGTTTCTTTGAGAAGTGGAAGCAGAGATGGAAACAGATCTGTCTCACCAAAGGAGGACTCTACGGAGAAATTGCACAAACACCGTATATCAAACCATGATTTACAGCAACAAAAGACCTGCAAAGGAAGGAAATTGTTACTATGTGCAGAATCAGAAGCGATCACTAGACACTGCCGACTCATTTTCATAGACTCGAAATCGTCGATAGCCCAGATTTCCAATGTGGAGAGTCGGGTTCACTACCTCAAATCCTTTTTGAATGTCCCCCACATCTTCAGGCCTCCTCTCTCTTATATAACTTCTTGCAACGGGAAATAGAAACTGGTCCATTAGCATCTTGCCTAGCCAATCACCCCCACCAGTAGCTGAGAGCATTTGTAATTTCTTCACATTATGTGGATTAAAAGTTTGACAATATATACTTATTTCAGTGAATCCTTTTAGCCTCGGCCAATAAGGGTAAGGCCTATTTACAAAAAGGGAACCATCAAGACGTCCGTATAGTCACAGTAGCTTAAGGACGTTAAACGGAAGAATCAGTGTCATTTGTCGAGTGACAAGTATGAACATAACCTTTTTGCAATCATAAGGTTTTCATCATTTTCGTTTAAAAAAATAAAATACTGTTTACTTTCTTAAAATACTGTTTGTTTTAGTTCTGCCACCTCAAAATACTTTATTTCCCGTATAAAAAGTGGGCAATCCTAGTATGTATATATATTATTGTTTGATACCACCCACAGGTTAAACGCCTGGACCGATTTTCGTGAGTATAGCATTAAAATATCATTTGATTTTGATCATTTCATTAAATAAACGCAGTTATAAAAAAATACCCCGTCATAGAACCCAAACGTCTAAAGGGATTTTAATAAGTGAGAGGGCAAAACATTCGTAGTATTTTCAAGAGTGTTACAAACTATATAGATTTAAAAAAAATTTAATAGGGAGGAACTGAGAAGCCATTTTGTGCCAACATGAAACAAATATGTTTCCACTTCCGTCATGATGGGTACATACAATTACTTAAAATGATACATATTTTTTAATTAAATTAAAATTTAATTTGTTTAGTGTTATCGCAATCGCAAAACTTCAATTCTCATTTTAATTGCATTTTTTTTATTTAATTAAACGGTTATTAGTTTGACTGTTAAGTTTCAATAAACAAATTTATAAAATAGCTACACATGTAGTAAGATGTTTCTTATGGAGACCTGAATCTACAGTTCTGTAATTTTTCGTCGCATACTGTAGAAAACATAAGGCATTAATATTGAAATATACTCCTGTGTTGAATAATATCATACTTTCGTAACGGTTACCACTTTCAAAATAAGATTCATACATCTGACCAGACATTTTAAAATGACCCAGTCACTAGCAAAAAGTGTGAAAAGGGTAATGAATACACAAATATTTCATTTGGTTATAATTTTCAAATTATCAACACATCTGATTAGAGACATTTTTAAACAATGGCAGAAGAAGCAAAACCATCTTCCATGGATTCCATCGGAACTATGGTTTATACGGATGGAACTTCGACGTTTTAATCGCTTGGCATACCAGAATACTCCATTCTTTAGCTAGCAGCACCGGCAGCATTCCTTAAATCCGACACTTCGATAGTGTACCATTTATTAAAAGGCTTTTCAACATACTGTATTCTGTTATTTACACACTTGTCTTCAATGTTTACATTAACTTTAACAGATTCTGGATCTGCCTCTCTTTATGTTATCGACTGATCAATTGAGCTGCTGAATTAGCACATCAATCTTTTCTAAATGACACGTTTTTAAAAATTTCACGTTACAGCGCGATTTGATCTTGAAATGTGGCATGGCGATAGATGTATTTTATTCTTATCTGGACTACGCAAACAAACTTTATTCCGCATTAATTTATTGTTTGAAAAGCGAAAGTACAGTCGAACAAAAATAAAATTTGGCGGACCGTCTCGAGAAACATGTTAGCTCTCTGGAGTTTACTGAAACTAGTAAAAAGTAGATTTTTCCCAGGTATCATATTCGACTAGAAAAAAAAGTTTTCAGGTATTATTTATTTATTTATGATTTGGTACTCTACAGAGATCTCTATATAAAAGGTATAAACGATTTCCTAAAGGCTACAATAAAACTAAGTAGGATCTACCATTAAGCAATCACACATTTACAACATGATCAGAAAAGTTATTGTTGCAATTTTTCATTAGTCTTCCAGTGAAACTTTGAAAGCCATAGTTAGTTCTGTGGGGTGTTTCCTGGAATAAGTCCCTGTTTCTTGTGTGTCTCTGGGGGATTCGAACGTCCAACCAACTGAATCCCAGTGCTATATGGCATGTATAATAAAATCTATGTTGTAATAATAGAAAATTGGCAAACCTATTTTGAACTGCTTCAATTCGATTTTCATGACGCAAGTACAATGAGAACCAGATTATCTTGATATATTCCAAAATACTTCAGACAAGCGAATTGTACAAACATTTAATACCATCCATATGGTTGCACGTTCTGCGTGAAAACCCAACATTCCCGTAAAGGTAATATTGACGATATGTTCATTAATTGGCACTTCTCGGTCAAAGATTATTCCTATGTCATATGTTTTAACTCGCTGTATAAATTAACCTTCTCAAACATAATTGAACATTAGTGGTGCCTTTTACGGTAGAAACTTATTACCCTATAATTATCAGCATTAAGATTGAGGTGGTTATTGTTGCACCAACGGACCAGCTGATTTCATTCATATTGAACCATACTCACAGTCTTCCTCTGAGTTAACAACGCAAAAGAACTTGAGGTCAGCCGCATACAAAAGACATCTACACTTTTCAAAAATCCTAACATCGTTGACAAAAAGCAAAAATAATATTGGTCCTAAGTGAGAACCCTGTGGTACTCCAGATTTAACGTCGATTTGTCTCGATGTTGCACCATTTATCTTAACATACTGTTTCCGACTGGTTAAATAGGTCCTGATTAAATCCAGATATGTACCACTCATTCCATATATTTTTAATGTCTCTAGAAGTAAGTTATGAAGTTATGACACACTTTTCAAAGGCCTTAGATATGTCAGCGTACACCGCATCAACTTGACATCCTTCCTCGATATTTTGGACAAGGACGTTGTGATATAGAGATACATTTAAAAAACCCGTGCTGTTCCGGAGGTTTTTTTAGGTAATACAGACAGCAGGGAAATGCCCCTGTATTTCTTGATATCCGTTCTTGAACCAGATTTAAAAATTGGGGTAAAAGATGTGTATGAAAAATCATACACAGGGGTTTGATCAATGCACAACCTTTTATAAATATAGCAGTCACACCATCTGGATCTGAGCTCTTGTTTCTATTAATGACTTCTATAAAGTTGTGAAAAGTAAGAACGTTATCTATTTCATCAAAATGGATTCGAAATATTCTGGGATTTGTGTAATCTGTCTAGCATGATTCAAAGTGCTGGGCAAAGGCTTCTACAATGGATTCCGGGGATTCCTTTACTCCATGATTAAATTTCATGCTTTCAGGAATCCCTTGGTTTTTCCTAATAGAGTTGACCAAAGTCCAAAAATATTTTACATTGGAAGGAATTATGTTCTGTAATGGAGAGGAAAATAAGATAGCACAAATCTATAAGATGCTTTCTCCTTTCACACTTCCGAATATCTCTAATAATCAGTCCGCAGTTTATATTTTTTAAATATTTTTTATATAATTTATTTTTTAAGTTAATGATTTGTTGCAGTTTGGAAATATACCATTTAAGAAATTTATCTCTCTTCATCTTCTTTGTAGTATACTTATCTACACCATTAAAAATGACCTCATAGAATTTCTTTATAAGACAATCGATATTTTCATTTGCATTTAAAAAATCCCAAGTTACTTATAGTTGTTAAGCGCTTCATAGACCGCCTTGCCAAACAAATAAGTGATTGGTTCAGAGTTGTTTTCCAAGAAAGGTATAGTCTTTAAACATCTAATAGATGGTGAAACAGATTAACTTTATTTAGGACACTCTCGCATTGGTTTACATTATTAAATTCAAAATCATCACAAAACCCCAAATCTAAGAGCCTACCGTTGCAGTTAGTGATATTATTGATTTGCTCCATTTTTAAATAATAAATATTATTAAGAAGGATTTTAGCTGATGAAGTGCTTATGCCTTGGGTATCAAATGCTGTTCCTCGAGCTCCCAGATGTCGGGTTAGTAAAAATCTCCAAACATCAATTTTGCCTTCTTGTTGGTTCGTCCAAGATCTTTGATGGTATCTACAAGGTCCTGAAACACATGTTGAGATGAGTTTGGGGACAGATAAATTGACTAAATTATGATTACCTCTTCCGGAAGCTTTACTTGCACCTACAGGCCATCAAATAAAATGTTACTACTGCCCCGAAGTTGCTTGCAGGCGAAATTGGTTCGAGGTGCTATTAATGTTCCACCACTCCTTTTGCAATTAAGTGCACCATAGGTTTCTATCTTGACGAAACACTTGGTATTCGTTCTCAATTCAAATTGTAGGCCATTGCTACTTCAGTTGTTTTCGTGCGAATTCCTCTGATATTTTGGTAATAGAACTTTAAGCTCTCTAATATCCGCCGCTGCAATATTATGTTAAAACTATAAGAGATATGTATTAGCTTCAATGTGATGTTAATAGGGAAATATGTATAGTTGGGCGCTAAAGGCGAATTTTTATCAAATCTAGAGTTATAAAATAAAAGTAGATTTGTCCATTTTCGACCATATTTTGACCACTTTTTGACGCACATGCCTTCGCATATAATTTTTTTTCCACAAAATGGCTCTTTACCGCCTTACGTTGATCCTTTGTCTACGTAACTGCAAAATTTGAAATCGTACTCATGTCTTTGTATTTCTACAGCGCGTGAACCCTTTTGAACCCATTTTTAACCGAAATGTAATTTAAATTACCTATACATAACACATTTTTTGAGGTCGGACGTGCAGGAATTTTTTTTTAATGCATAGGTACCTTTTCATCTTACTTTCAACTCGACTAGACTTTCTCGCTGGTTTTTCACTTTTTGCGTGCAGTTCTCCCTTAACTCAAACTTCCCTGAGGGTGTTTTACAGGTGCCTTGGAGAATAAAATTGTTTTGTCATCCCACTGACAATTTATATCAAAAATCGAGTTAGTAAACCTCTTGAGCATCCTTTAGCTGTTCCGCCTACAACAAGAAGCCATTACCACTTTTTTATTATTAACGGGGGTCTGGTGCTGCTTGAGGGGTCCTTTGAAGGTTTTCCGCCATCAGTCTTCTTTCTTTATCCGTCATAACCAGATGTACTTTATTAATTTCAACCAAACTGCCTGATTTTGAGTTTTTCGATATGTTGCTTAAGTTATTTTAATTCGTTAAATATAGTTTGAACTTTCCAATGTCTCTGTTGAAGTTAACATATTTCTGTTCGAAGATGAGAGGTCTGTTATTTTGTTCTCAAATGTTTCTTTTAGGTGTTTATTATTCCGTGCTTCTTCGAAAAGGCGATTATTTTCACCTCTAAATGTAGTTACTTCTTTTTTTTCAGTGCTGCTATATCATCCATTTGTTTTTTTAATTTTAGTTGTAAATTCTTCCTCTGCCTGAGCAACTTCGCCCTCAAAACGCGGCGTTCTTCGCCTGAGTTGTTAAAATCAGCTGAGTTGAGAATAATGATCAATTAATGTTTAAGAACAAAAACCAATCATTGCTTTCCTGGCAGTTACTCTTAGTATTGAATTTTTGAACGCACAGATCGTTCTAAAAAGTTATTTATTAAACACCAATCTATATACTATATACACTATTTCAAGCAGGGAGCCCAATATATTTTTACAAGATGATTGCAGTAGTCCTATGCAGTGGTCTAATCGGTTCCTTCTTATAAATGCAAGCACTACCAATTTTTTTCACTAACCCTTTATTTTTAGTGACGGCATTATTTTCCCTAATTTCATCAGACCTCATTTGGGTGCTTACAAACTAATTAATCGAAAATTTATATCCAAAATAGTACGCATAACAACAGAGTACTTATTGAACTGATGGTAAAATAGTGAAATATTGTGAGAACAAGGGGAGACCAAAGTCTAAGAGGAATTAGAACAAAACACAAAAACGGAGCAAAGGATATAACAGGTTCTTAAGGACGTCGATGTCCTAAATGCTTTTTGTGTTATGTTTCCTATACCTAAATTCAACTGTTTTCGAGAAAATGAGGCTTGAATATTGGCTTGCAAAAGAGATGTAGAAAGAATATAGCATATATTTAAACTAGTGAGACCCTGTCGGAAATCACACTTGAAAATTATAATAAAAATAAAGAATAGAGATAAAACATTTATCTATAGAACCAGTTAACCAAAATCACCTATATTAAGGCTTAATTTCGTCTCACCTCGATTTCGAAATATTGAACGACACGAGACCAAATAAGGGTTTGCCTCGACCCGTCTCGACTTAAAGTACATTAATCTATCCGATTAGAAGTTAGATAAATATGTCCTCTGACGTCGAAATTTTAGTGATAAAAAAATTCGGGATCGTGTATCAGTGCAACGCGTGCGTTGACAAAATGATATACTTATCGCTCTTAACTCGATGTTAGTCCCTTGAAAATGTCTTTTAACCATTTATTTGTCTGATAATTTACAATACTGGATATACTTTATTACTACATACAATTTCAGCTTTTATCAAACAACCGTAATTTTTTTTGTCAACGTTAAACGGTGCTGACTGTAGATGTTTTATCAAACATTTTACTTTACTGGGTATGTATTTCGATATGTAATTAAATGAAATGCTGATTTACTAAAGAGGTTTAAAATGTGACCGTTTGACCACTTTGAGAAACTGTATTTAACCGGAAGTTAAAGTAAAAATAAAGATTATAAGTACCTAAGTTAGGAAAATGCAAACGATTTTGCTCCAATTCAAACTTTATTGATTCTGCAGTTTCTTAGAATTCTATAAATTCGAAACAGTTGTATTTAGTCAAAGTGTAAAAACGTAAAGTTATTAGAATTAGAATATGTAATAAAATATACGGATAGTTTTTTTAATCGGCAATTTCCTTTACCTGTACCATCCCTCATTATAAATTCCTTTTATTAGGAATACTGTGTGACCCAATCTAATTCCGCACAGTCATTTAATGACACACGGTCTTCAAACATTTTTATGGGGCGTCATTTGCTTCCACCATATTAGATTCCTATACTCGAATGCGGTCTTATCGTGCGGGTCCAAAGGTCCCAACATTATGAATCAAATCAGAAAACACAGTGAATACCAAAATGTTGTGTGATTCTCTTATCGAGCTATTAAATCTCGATGGGCTATTTACAAATATACAGACAGAAAGAAAATAGTAAGATAAGTAAAGATAGCAACTTAATATTCTTTTATATATTAAATGCCGAGAGACTAAATAAGAAAATTCGCTAAATATGTGTTTGGTTAAAATATTTTGGTTGGCAAAAACAAAAATACACAAAATGGCAAGCGCCTTAATAAAGTCGGAAGGCGGTTCGAACCAGTGGAACAATCAGGATATGTTCTGTTTATACAGCCACTTAATGAAAGTGAGATTTTTTTATCAATCACCAAAAATTATGAGCCCTGCTTGACCTAAAAATCTAACCACTTATACAGTGTCATTTATTTAAATGCGGGCCACCCCTGTGCAAAGAAAACTTGTTTTTTTTTGTATTGTGATAACAAACAAATTTTATTTTGCCAAAATATTATACACTTTCGTTAAAAACACAAGATAATCACTTCCCTCGTGAGATTTTTTAAGATCTTTACGTTTAAGGGTCCCTAGACGCTAGAAAACATGTTTTCTCAATTCCGTCTGTCTGTAGGTATGTCTGTCCGTCAGTCTGTCTGTTCGCGACATAGCTAAAAAACTAATATATATATATATATATATATATATATATATATATATATATATATATAGCCTGTATTTTTCGTTAGCCCCGAGTTTCTAGTAAAGCGATTTTACCGATTTTTATATATCAAATTTTGTCTCATAATTAATAAAAAAATTTACTTATTTTAAACACGCTTTAAAATTGAAACAAGTATTCTATAATTATTTATTTATTGCCTACAAAATTACAAATGTACTAAAAAAGTAAGCAAAAAAATGATGTCAAATCTAATAAAAAAATTTTTAAATTAAAATTCACTGGCTAATATCCAGGAGCCAGTGGCAAAAGCTCTGAGAATCGGTATAAGGAATGTACAGAAACTTGTGCATGAAAAAAAAAAACATAATTTACTTCCGGAGAAGATTAAGAAATGTACACGAAAAAATCCAAAGGTAAAAGACTTAAGTTACAATGCAAAAATGGATATTCATAATGCAATTTATGATTTATACACGTCAAAGACTAATATAATCCTTCAGAAACTTTTTAATATTATAGACTAAAAAATATCATCATCATTTAAAAAGTCCTCATCTTCTGAGTCGTCTTCAAATGGCGCAATGATCATTGGTGCTATTTCGACATCTAGAACTCGTTCTCGATTCCACCAATCCCATATTAATTTCTCCGTATGTCCCACAGGTTTCTTCCAGTACTCCGGCGTAATATAATTTAATAAATCTTGCCAAACCATTTGCACTTCATCTGATGTAAGACCATCGTTCACGTGTTTTTCGTAATATGATTTTGCCCCCTACCATATTAATTCTATTGCGTTAAACTGGCAATGGTCATACAGTGCATGCAGTCGTAAAACCTCATGTCCATTTTCCCGTAATATTTCATCTACGGCATATATTGTTGGTTTTTTAATAGATTTTGCCATTAAAAGAAGTTCTAGTTTCAGCATATTGGGTAAAGGATTTTGTTTTTGTTTATTTAAGATTCTTGAATGAACTTTTCAAACAGTTCACAGTTCATATTATCACGGTAGTCCATACTTTTGGATGTTGAAGAAAACAGTAAACTTGCACCTGGGAGAAATCCTGTTGAAGAACCTGCATGCAAAATGATGAACCGTTTTTCCGTCCCACATCCCTTTTTTCTCTTGACACTTTTTACAGACTCGTGCTGCCAAGATTTCGAACCACTTCCATTAGAAAATATCCAAGTCTCGTCTAAAAATACCACTTTTCTAAATTTTGAATTAACATTTTTCGTGTATTTCTTTAAAAACTGGATACGCTGACTTGTATATGTGGCAACTCGCATAAAAATCTTCGATTACAGTCCTTTTTATATCGATAACCCATTTTTGACAACGATTTTAGTCCAATTTCCAATATGTCTCGATTTTTTAAAGCTTCTTTTAAAACTTGAAGGGTTATATTAGTTTTTGATGTGTATAAATCGTAAATTGCATTAGGAACATCCATTTTTACATTGTCACTTAAGTTCTGTCTTTGGCTTTTTTCGTGTACCTACATTTCTTAATCTTCTTCGGTAGTAAAATACGCTTTTTTTCATACATAATTTTCTGCACAGTCCTTATACCGATTCCCAGAGCTTTTGCTACTGTCTTCTGGATATTGGCCGGTGAATTTTCATTTTCGTAATATTTTATTAGATTTAATACCATTTTTTCGCTTGAAGATGCAAAAAACCTTGTCACTGACTTGTCAATCTGACTATGAAGTGACATCGCTCAAAGATTTTTGCAACTGCTGGTATTTACGTATATGTTTATCCTCTTTTTTCATATGAAAATATCATAGGTCTATATAATTCATCTTCCAGATTTTATGCGGAGGATATGATTACACGTAATAAAAGAAAAACAAACTCAAAAAGTTTGTCGTTGATAAATCGTATGACCCGCACGATAACACTGCTTTTGACTATACCAACCATTTATACCTACGTCACCATTAATTTTTGGGCAAAATTTAAAATAATTTGAATTAGTTTTTACCCTGATTTTTTAAGACCGCTACCTTGTTCCGTCATGCTGAACTCGTACCAGTTTATCATATACCACATTTAATTTTTGTATAAATCGTAAGTCAACTGAATAACATTTCTTTAAGTTGAATTTTTGTACATTTTGTATGTCCGTTCATCTTAAATTCGTAGCACAATTTTATCAGTTTATTCACATATCACACTTAATGCTTGCACAAAATTTAAAATCAATCTAATAAGTCATTTTTCAGGCTGATTTTTTTTAATTTTTTTTTATTACGGCGCTCTCTTGTTTTGCCCCAGTTAAAAGAGACGTTAAAACCTGAAGATATGTAAGTAAAACCTGGGATAGCGAATTTCTTTCATGATTACAAAAATTTTATTTGGTCGCCATTTTGTTCCACCCTCTTGAATTCGTCCTACAATTTTACCAGTTCATCTCTATATCACGCTTAACTCTTGCACAAAATTTAAAATCAATCTAATAACTAGTTTTTCAGGATGATTTTTAAATTAGGCCGCCATTTTGTTTCTCCATCGTGGATTCGTACCAAAATTTTACCAGTTGATTTTTTGTGTAAAATGGAGCTAGATTGGATAATTAGTTTTTTTAGTAATACATTTTTTAACATTTCACTAGGCCACAATTTTGTTCTGCCATAATGAATTTGTACCAAAATGTTACCAGATGATCCCAATATGACCCTTATTTTTTTACCAAAACTTGAAATCAATCGTGTAAGTTATTTTTAGATATTCCGTGAACAGACAGACATACCGACGGAATTGAGGAAACATGTTGAAGATCTGTAAAAACTTGGGGAGTGATTTTTCACGATGACAATACTTCCCTTTTATGAGGGAAGTAAAAATCTATCTTGGATCTGCTGTACTTTTTGAGCCGCCCGGTAAAAATGAAAATACTTTTAAATACCTTATCCTAAGGTTCCATGGAATCTGGATATTCTATAAAATATATATCATAATAAAAAAATATAATCCTATGATGGATCTACAAATTTTGTTTTATCTATGTTAGTATCTGGATTAGTAGAATATCTGATTAGTTTTTACTTTTAAATGGATTGTACAAATGTGTGGCCCGTTTAACTTGGGGCACTTTATCCAGTAACTATAAAGAAGTGTTACATACAAAAGTTAATTTGTAGAGAAAGTATTTTTATATCAACTAGGTGATATGTTTTTCCGAGGCGGGCACTAATTTTCCTATTTTAAATCACTCATTATATAATTTCTAGACTCTACTAACGATTTAAGATATGTATTGTGTTTTGGTTTCGGTTCACCTAATCTTTAAAACTCATTCGTAACAAACAAACCTTAATTTTAATGAACAAATGTAGATATAAGTAGAATAATCGTACGTACAGCACTTTACACTTCAAAATGTCTAGGCGAAAGTACTCTAACGAGATTTTAAAACTAGATATTCAAATATTAACTTCTAAAGTTACACTCTCTCAAGCACTAGAAAGTGATCGACGACCATTCCTTCTTGGAATCGAGAGCCCGTTAGAACATATCTTGCTGGTATTTAAAGGGCGTTTCGTGTGACAAATTTATTACCAAGCTAACATGTTTTAGTTTTAGTGCCATTATCGTTATTAACTTATGGTTATACTCAACATACCCACCACCTTGAAAGGGTGTCTTTCAATAAAATAATCTAATTAACAAACTAATTACTAAACCAAATTGATTGATCATCATTTTTTTTAACTACGAAACATTAATTGTACAAATAATTAATTCCAAACCAATCAACATATAAATTTAATTCTACATATTATGTTCTACCTTAACTAAACATTATTGTTCAATAGGAAGTGGACACAATTGTGATAATCCTCGACGCACTTCACCATATCGGGTTTTAATGTTTGTCACACGCACTTTATTGTCCGCTCCACGAAACATATCCGAAACTTTACCTAACTTTCACTGCAATGGAGGTAAATTTTTATCTCTAATTAAAACTATGTCACCTACTTTAAGGTTTTCTTTTTCTATGTACCATTTAGCTCTTGTTTGTAATTCATTAATATATTCAGTGCTCCACCTTGTCCAAAAGCATTTGTAAATGTTGGTACAAAGAAAGTCTTGATACTGGGATATCCCGTAAAGTAAGATCCGGTAATGTACATAACTTTCTACCAATGAAGAAATGCGAGGGTAAGTATTTCATAATCATCAGGACTTGTTGATAATGGTACTAGCGGTCTTGAGTTTAAAATTGACTCAATTTGAGTTAAAACCGTGTATAAAACCTCAAAAGTAAGTGTACTATTGACAAGAATTCTTTTTAAATGAATCTTACAAGACTTTATACCAGCTTCCCAAATACCCCCAAAAGAAGGAGAATATGATGGAATGAACTTCCAAGTTATCTGTTCATTAACTAAATGTTCCATTATTAAATCTAGTTCCATTTTTAAAAACTCTCCAAGTTGTTTAAGTTCATTATTAGCCCCAATAAAATTTGAGCCATTATCTGAGAAAACGCAGTTGGGCTTTCCCCTTCTAGCTACGAATCCCCGAAATGTCGCAATAAAAGCTTCAGCCGATAAGTTGGATACCAATTCCAAATGAATTGCCTTTGTACAGACAAATAAATAAACAAATATAACACTTAGATACCTTTGCTCCCCTTCCATTACGATCTTTAATGTCCAAAGGCCCCGGCGTAATCCACACCGATATTATAAAAAGGATAAATTAATTCTACCTTATCTTTAGGTAGATTTCCCATAATTTGATTAAGGGTTGTTGGATTTGTTTTAAAACAATTTATACATTGCAAAGAAACTTTTTTAGCCAAGTTTCTTCCCCTAAGTACCCAATATTCATCTCTAATTGTGTGTATGTATGTATAATGTAATTTGTGCTCTGACACAAAAAATAAATAAGAAAAATGATGATTTCCCGGAATGAGAATTTGATGTTTTTTATTATATTCAAAGTTTGACTTTTGAATTCTTCCTCCCACTCTTAAAAGACCATCTGCACCAATAAAAGCATTTAGTCTTAAGATTGCTGTTGTTTTAACTGGGCAATATCTTCCCCAAACGATTCCTTCTGGACCAATTTAATTAAAGTCACGAAAGCTACATTTGTTTCCTCTGTGGACAAACGTTCCTTTATTTTATCCTTCCCAAGTTTTAGAATATTTCCAAAACGCAGACAATATGCCACCGATCGATTAAGACGTAAAAAGTTACTAAAGTTTGTAAAAAGAAATTAATATTCAATTGCTAATAAGCCGAACACTCGTTCAAGCTTACGTTCAGGTAAATTTTCTGGAATGTCACATTTGTCAACTGGATAAAGGTTTTCTTGTAGTGACAGAAACTCTGGACCGTACCACCAGTTGTGGCAAGACAAAATTTTCTCAGGAAAAACACTAAGGGAAAATAAGTCTGCCGGATTATCTTGAGATCTAATATATCTCCAATGGTTTACATCTGATAAACTTTGAATTTGAACTCGGACATGTTCTGACCCATGCTAGGACAACGGTTGAATCACACCATAAGTATATTCTATGAATATCTAGATCCATTGAATTTATTACATTTCCTACTAATTTTGCTAGTAATAAAGCTCCACATAATTCCATACGAGTTATAGTCAACGTTTGAAGAGGAGAAACTTCAACTTCAGAACACAAAAGTGATACCTGTATTTCACTGTTAGAAGTAACACTTCTTAGGAAAATGCATACATCATAAGTATCCATAGATGCATCACAAAATCCATGTAAATCAATTTGTACAGGGTCTTGACAAATAACCTGCCCTTTAATCGTTAGAAGATTAATATTACTAAATTGATTTTTCCCATTTAGAATGTATTTCCATATGCAAGGTTTCATCCTATGATAACTTTTGTGACCATAGCTTTTGTAGAATTATTTTTGCAAGTATAATGCAAGGTCCAAGAAGACCAAGTCGATCAAATATTTTAGAAATATCCGATAGCAAAGATCGTTTTGTTACCCTTTTCGCTAATGAAAACGATATATTATATTTAAAACAATCCTTGTTAAAAGACCAATAGAGACCTAATGACTTGTGTTGCTCTTTATCTCGAAAATAAATATTTTCTAAATTAGAATCTTGTTTGCTTAGGCTGCTAACAACTACTGGATCATTTGAAATCCATTTCCGAAGCTCCATACAACCTGACTTTAAAATTGAATCCACTTCTCGACAAAGATTAATGACGCTCTATCTTCAGACCCACTTAATAAATCATCCACGTAAAAATCTTTTAAAATCACTTATTGCCAAATAAGGAGCTGATTTTGTTCCATATGTTACGGTATTCAAGGTATATTCTTGAATTTCCTGACTAGAATCAAACCTCCACAAAATTTTTTTAGTAACCTTTGAGACTCATCCACCAAAATCATGCAATACAATTTGGCAATATCAGCACGGACTACGACGTTATGTTTCCGTAATCTTAGAAGAATAGCCATATTCTTCCATAAAACTACAATAGAAACTTTTTAAATCAGGGTTTCTATTACATTTCTTTCCATTGCCAAAAACTGATTCAAAGCATATTGCTTTGAATCACCATTTATCAGAATTTTCACATAACGGAATTTTTACAACAAATCTACCCTCAGAATTACGAGTTGTACATTCACTAAACAAGTGTTCACATTCCCTGTCTTCAGCTTACAAAACCCTATTTTCTATAATCAATTCCTCCAAAGACCAAAACTTTTCAAGCTACTCTTGAAGTTGAACATCGGAACTTCGGGTTAAGTTGCATTTAATGAATCTAGAAGTGCTCCCAATATTAATCAAGCCAGTCAGAATCCATCCCAAACGAGTTTTTTGTAAAACTGGTTGATTTTCTCCCAAATTTAATTGTCCAATACATAAAAGTTTATAAAACACTTCAGCACCAAGAAGTATATCAACTGTCCCTGACTTCGAAAACGAAGGATCAGCCAATTTTAAATGATGTGGGATTTCAAAAGACATATTTAAATTTTGATTGGGAATAGAAGAAGTTATCTGTGGGACCATCAAACAGCTTATAGGTAATTTATATATATAATGAAGTGAGTGCACCTCAACCAAGCATTTTTTATTAATATTTGAAACTATTTGATTTATTTCGATTATTGAAATCTCAATAGCCCCCATCAACAATCCTAACTTTTGACAGGCTTCCAAAGTTATTAAGTTCGATTGCGAACCACTGTCTAAAATAACCTTTAATGTTTGATATCTCCCACGAGAATCAACGACTTGAACCAAACCTGTTGACAACAAGACTTCAGAATGGCCATTAAGGCTAGTAAACGATGACTGAATTTGCATATTTTAAATAACTGGAGTTAAAGGCTCTTCAGACAATTCTCTGCCGTTACTTTCACTAGCACTTGAATTTTGGTTCGAATTCCTAAGAGGTTTAGAATTATTGCTTTCAAAATGTAACAATGTGTTATGTTTTTGACTACATTTTCTACAACCACTTATTTCGCTAATTTGCTAATATGAGTACCCTTTTTTAAACAATTTAAACATAAACCTAAATTTTCTGCCCTTTGGTATCTCTCTTTCGTAGTTAATTTTAAAAATTCTGAACCATTTAATATAATATGATTATTTTGATATATAACGCAAGAACCAACCCCTGCTACTAAATATGATTTATATTCAGGCTTTTGCCTTTTCCACTTATTACTTTGTTTTTCATCCTCGTATTTTGGTTTGAGTTTATTTTTCTCCAAATTAGATAGCATTTCAATACGATTTTTTAAAAAGGTTTTAAACTCATCCAAAGTTGGCAAACGTGAATGAGGCTTCTTTTCCTACCAAACTCTTTGACTGTCGTAATCTAATTTTCCACATACCAAAAAAATTACAATCGGATCCCAAGTATCAGTTGAGATTTCCAACGTATTTAACGAATGTAAATGCCTAGTTATACCATCTAAGATGTTGCGAAGGTCACTGTATGAATCTTTATTCATGGTAGGAAAATTTACTAACAATTGAATATGATGATTAACTAAAAGATTAGGGTTATCATATCGATCACATAACATATCACAAATTATTGAATAATTGGACGCTTTAATATCGACTAAATGAATTACCTCTTTGGCTTCACCTTCCAACACCCCTTTCAAAAAGTAAATTTTTTTCTAAATCTCCAATTGAGCTATTCGCGTGTATAAGAGAAACAAAGGTATCCCTAAACTCTAACCAATCATGTGAATTCCCGTTAAACTTTGGAATTGGTATAGAAGGTAATTGCGGCCTACTTACTATCGACCTTACATCTTGTGAACTAGTTGCTAATACTTCATTTCCTAATTCAACGTTAATATCATTATTTTTATTGTTTATCTATTAAAATTATTATCGTGTAATATTTTCTTATATAATGCCAAAGTTTTAAAATAAGATGACTCAAATGAATTCACTTCTTCTTCTTGCCCAGGAAGGCTTTCTAAGCTATTTCTTCAATTTCACTTTGAATATCTTTCTATGTTTCTGTATTAAAAAATACAGAAGCTGAATTTCTAGTTTCTACTAATTTAGATATGTAATTATTGGCCGTAGTAAGCTTACCCTTAATTATCCCACGACATCTGTATAATGATGTTAATTGATAATCAGCCATTGCGAATAAATTAAATTACTACTCAGCAATTTATAAACGGTTTTAACCCCAAAAAGATATAAATCTTTAAAACCTCACTAAAATTTATATCGATCTAGTTAACAAACAAGCTACAATATTCTAATACTAATTAAAATAAATGACTTACAATTTGTATCCAATTAAAATCCAATAACAAATACGTTTTTTTCCACTTAAAACATAAATTTGGGTTTCACCAACGCTATCACTGTTGCTCACTTTTCAATTATAATCCAAATCCATAAATTTGCCAAATCACTAGGACACTAATCACTAATAGGTCCAATTTAATCCACTCCAATTTTTATTTTTACTCCAACACAGGTAATCCAAATTGCATATGTATATATTTTTTAATTTTATGTCCACAATAAAATTAAACCAAATAGTAAATACTTTTTAAGTTACTGTTTTAGTTTTAGTACCATTATCGTTATTAACTTATGGTTATATTCAACAATATGATTTTTGTATAATTTAAAATATCTTTGTCAAAATTCATACTGTCACTTGAAAATGACATGTTTTTTTACTTAGAGCAAAATGGTATACACTTACACTTTCTGTCTCTTCTAAGACAACAGAGGTATGACAATTTTTAACCGTAAGGCTTCCCTAAGACACGATGGGTATTCCATTTGTAAAGGGACTACCATTTGCTGCCTTTAGAGAAGAAAATTATGAATCAATAATTTTTGGATTTATCACGGAATTAAAGTATATGTGGGGTATGAATAAGGTGCTTTGAAAAGTTATTAATATTTGACTTTTAAATTTCCCCAATTCAAAACTTTCATAGAAATTTAAAAATTCAAAAATAAGGTAATATTTAAGCAGTTCCATTAAAAAAATATATTTATTATTTATTTCATGCTCTTCATACAGACAAGTTTTAAGTTTTTATCTGAGACGCCAGGCTTGTAAAGAGAATAAAGAAATAGCAGCTGGAAAGTAAAAAATTACCATCTTTGTTATTTTAAATGAAACACCCTGTATGACATGGTTTCATTAAATGAATCTCTTGTTGCTGATTATAAATATATCGGGTTTGAAAACTTGTTTAAAAACAACCGATAAAATTGACAAAACCCAACCATAAGGTGTTGGAAGAAGTACTAACACACAAAGAGGACAAAAAAATTCACTGCCTCTTATAAAATCTTTTAAAATAAAGCTTGTAGACTCCGTTGAATTATGTCCATTATAAATATTAAAAATTATTTAGAGGGGCAAAACCAATATTTAATTTTAAAATTATCCAAAAATATACGAAACATGTCATTTTCTAAAAAACAAAACAATGCTGTATTAGAAACTAAACTAGGTCAATTTTTGCAACGCAACGTTTTAGTACAGCAAATCCGAAGAATTCTGTTAATGCAATAATTTGTATATAAGAAATAGAAAGATAACCTGATGGCGTCTTGACGAAAAGCCGAGCCGAGACGAGAATCCCGTCGCTTCGATACATTTACTCTCGAATTTTGAGACTCAATCGGTGCCGAGATTAGGTCGAGACGACATGAGAGTACAAATTGTGTCTAGTCTCGCGGAATTACTTCCTAATATTATAAAGGAAAAAAGTGGAATTCGCACCCAATTTGGTAACAATATGGTTATAAGAATCGGTCAAAATTCTATTAAATCTAAAGTTCTCAATTATAGGTGAAAACTATAATAAAAAGTAGTGATATCATGTCGGGGGATGGGGGGGGGGGGCATTTATAAGCAAAAACCTTAAAGGACTTTTTTCTCGTTTGTAGTAACATTCTTTTATCCATTTAGGACTTTTGACAATGTATCTACATAAGTCATAATCTATACCCTTAAACTTATTTTTAAAAGACGCGAAATAAAAATATTTTTTTTTCGAAATTGATCTGATACGCCAGATTTATGTAAAAATCGATACTTTGACCAATCAGAATAACTCCGCAAAAAAAAAGCTCGTGATTCGTAGCTGTCAGAACTAGCCCTTAGAGCTTAGTTTGCACAATGATTTTCATGTATCTGAGGAGCAGGTAAAACTAGGAAACAAGGAAACAATTAACAATTTTTTGTTAACTTTACTTTAAAAGACAACCTAAATTAATTACCTGCTCCTCTTCAGCTAAAATGCCAAAAAAACAACAAAACAACTATTAAAACACACGCACTAGAACGCACTGTGATCTATCTATCTATATGAATACCCGTCTAAAAAGGAAAGAATTGACGTAGGGAATTCCCCGACGGCTTAGTACCAAAATCATGCGGCGACAAGTCACTTTAGCGGCGACTAGGGATGCACATTTTACAATCGGGTGTTCTGCTCATATACTGAATTTGCTTTCCAATGATTTAGAAGTAAGATCAAGTACTGCAAATTGTTAAATATTTTCGAAATACCCATTTACCAAATGCTTAATACAAACGACAAGGAGCAAAGAAGCTAATATTCCCACAAGATGTCCGATGAATAAAGTTTCTGCTTGCTTGGAAATTTATATCAAAGAGTGGTCAAATGTGTTGAAAATTTGTAAAGAACGCAAAGATGAAATTGATTCAGTGGTTTTTCAAAAAGTATCGAATATTCATATCAATCGAATGACTTAAATCAATTTCTGCGTCACTGGATATGGTCCAGCAAAAAGATGCATCTTTCTCTAATGCAGTTCAGGCACGAAAAAAGCTTATGGCAGCTCTTGATAATGTCGAAAATAAAGACACAAATTTACCTCAGTATCAGTTCTTTAAAATAAGACATAATCAAGCTTTAACACCTTTTCACTTTTTGGCATACTTACTGGATACTATCAGAAATAAAAATTGACTACCCTCTATCAACTGAAGAAAAGAAAAGAACAAAAAAGCTTAGATAATGCTGGTAAACACTTCTCAAATATAGGATTATTACCATTCATAATCAAGTTAGAGGCTTAATCATACCCCTTTTACAAAATATGACCGCACTACAGAGGTGGAGATCTAAAGAAGTCATTCCAAAAATCTATAAGGTACTACACATAATTGTTCCCATTATATTTACTTGTGCATGTTCTTCCGACTTGGAAAGAATGTTTTCTACATATGGATATGTTAATTATGATATTAGAAATAGACTCTGCAATAAAAAAGCCTCTAAATTAGTATTATAATACTTAATTGTTCTGTTTGAAAGCATACCTATTTTTGTAATTAATACTATCTAATTTTACATTAGGCGTTTAGCTTTTTTGAACGCTTGTAATGTTTTAGTTAGTTTTAAATTCATATAATAGTTTATTAGAAAGATGCTATATTTATGTTTGGTTTTGCTGGACGCATTTCCAATATGTTATTTTCGTAAATAGATATTTAATCAGTAAAAAGGGCAGTTTTGTCGGAAAATTGATTTTTTTAAAATTTTTGTTTGATTACAATCATGACTTTAATCAATGATTTTAATCATCCCAATCTTGACGACATCATTTATAATGAACAAGAAGAGACCCCTTTTGATGGACATATAACATATAGTGTTTTAGTTACATTTAAGAAACCAAAGTTGATGTTGATTACAGAAAAACGAAACACCCTGTATATCTGCGAACTAAACTAAGAAATATTTGTACAATTTGACGAAACTTTTCTATCTACTTTTTTTAGTGTAGGCAAATGATCGGCCATTTCTAAATTGATCACTTATGGCTCGGTCACTTATGGTCATTTATTTAATAGTCATTTATAAACGGGTCACTTATATACGGTCAATTTTTAGGATTTTTTTGAGTATCGTGAAACACTACTATTTTATATCTATAAAACTACGAACTTTAATGAATTTATAACCATAAACCCTGAGCGTTTAATTGAAGTTACTGAAAATTTTGAACATTTCGAACAATGTCTGGTTAGTCCGAACCTGTGAATAGCGTAAGCGAAAATAAATACCCGTTCCCCCCGCGCCGCTTCATACCTTACAGACCCACTCCTGACCTTGGCAATGAATACAAACGCCTACGACGGCTGAGAATTGCGGGCCATAAAACACATTTGCCAAACCTGCATTCTATATGATTATCCATCCTTGTTCCTCTCACGGACGCGTAGAAACGACTAAATTTTATGGTACCAGTATATAATATGAGAAGGCCAAAATTCAAATGTTTACAGTTTCTATTGTTTTATTCGCGCTTTTGATATTTTTACTGCCTAGATCGTTTTTACCTAATCAGCGCATACCTACCGCATATAAACCCTGCTATGATCAACACTCACAATGTCTCTAAGATGTACATAAAATTGAACAAGGGAAAAGCCCGATTACATCGAAACAGTTTCTGATTTCCTACTACATTTAAAGTTTATCTTTAAATCTAATATTGTAATTTGGAAACACACTTGACAGAAATAGGGGATGTAGGGGTAGTCAGACGTCAGAGGAAAATAACAGTATTTATTCTAAGAATAGAAACTTTACTCCCTGCAAAGCAAATTGTCAATATTGATACTTCTAAACCAAACGGTTTAAGAGCCCGTATTTGAAATCACACATATTATGAGGTATGGGCCTAGACAGCAACTTTTCTTAGGGGGGCATCTATGCCGCATGCAAACCAAAACCTGTTACTTATTTGAATTAAAGATGGAAACAAAATAACCTCCAAGTAAGTTTAAGGCAGCCATGTCAAACATGCCCAGTGAGCATTTTTCTGCGGCCCAAATCAGTTTTGAAAACAGCCAGATAATGCGGCCCGCGAACAAGTTGAAAACCGTTTTTGAAAGCGCGCGCCGCTGCAACGATTGGTATAATAAAATGTACAATTGTACATAGTGCCATCTATGTTTAGGAGGATGAACTACACATACTCAACCTAAAGCCAAACGTTATCTGGCTTGTTCCATGAAATTCTATCGCGCAAAAACACAGATGACGCTATCTGAACATTCTGGAAAGAACTCCAGAAATCACAATCCGTATATAAGTCGTGTTCGATTGAGTTCAGTCGTTCAGTGTTTAGTCAGTTATGAGTCAGTTGCGATAGAGTTTCGAGTTGAGTTGCGCACTTATTGTTACAACACTTAACAGTACTTATTATAATTTATTTCGGATACAGTTTTTAACATGTCTCTTTCAAAACCAAGCGGAAGTAAGAGGAAACTTGTAGATGAGCATCGTACCTTTCAAGAAAAGTGGGAATTAGAGTTTTTTTGTTGTGAAGTGAAAAAAAAAATTATTTGTTTGATTTGTAACAGTACAGTCGGTGTCCCAAAATTATATAATATAAAACGTCACTATGATGTTCATAAAACTATGTTTGACAAGTATACAGGCATGGTCAGAAACGAAAAGTTAAATAACTTAAAATCACGGTGGAAAGATCAGCAGTTTATGTTTACACGTCCAAAGCAAGAAAATGAATCTGTCCTTCAAGCGAGCTACGTACTGTCGGACTTGATCGCGAAACACTCAAAACCTTTTGTTGAAGGTGAATTTATAAAAAGAGTGCCTTGTAAAGGCCGCGGAAATTGTAAGTACCGGGAGTGTGAAGGCATTTCAAAATATATCCTTGCCCCGGAATACTGTCGCTGAAAGAGTTACTGAGTTGGCTGCCAATATAAGTGATCAGATAAAAACAAAATCAGACTCATTGAATTTTCTATTGCTTGTGACGAAAGCACGGATGTGGTGGTGTGGCGCAACTCGCTGTTTTTCTTCGTGCGGTTGATACAGATCAATGTGTATGAAGAATTACTGGAATTAGTGGGAAGGATATTTTCAATGCTGTTTATGGACTTCTGCAAAAGTACAATTTAGATTTGTCAAAACTGTGTTCCGTTGCAACAGACGGAGCTTCTTCAATAACAGGAGTAAAAAATGCTTACAGACAAAGATCAGAGAAACGGGCAGTGACAAACCAGATTTTAATCATATTCGTTGTATAATCCACCAAGAAGTTTTATGCTCAAAAGTGATCAAGTTGGAAAGTGTTTTAAAGTCAGTGAAAAAAATTATAAACTTCATAAGGTCACGAGGCCTTAATCAGCGACAGTTTTCTGCATTTTTACGTGAATTAGAAAGTGAGTACACTGGTTTACCATATTATGCAGAGGTGCGATGGCTTTCATGTTCTATGGTACTCGACCGGTTTTGGAAACTCAAAGAAGAAATACGCATTTTCATGGAAAAAGGAGATGTCAGCTTATTATGCGATGTACCTTTTTTACAAGATCTTTCATTTATGGCAGATATCACAAAACACTTGTCGGACTTAAATACGAAATTGCAAGGACCACGTCAAGTTATTACAGATATGCATGATCATGTGAAAGCTTTCAAGTGTAAGATGATGTGGGAAAAACAGTTAGCAGAGGATAATCTGTCACATGTGTGACTTGTAAGGCATATCAGGAAAGCACAAGTGTCCCAATATCATACAAAATATATTCAGAGAAAATGAGAATCCTTCTGGCAGAATTTGAGAAGCGTTTTCAGGATTTTAAGACCCAAAAAAACCATTTTCTCTATTTACTGTCTTTTCACTATCGATATTGATAAAGTTCCCCCTCACTTGCAAATGGAAGTAATTGAGATTCAGTGTCAGACCCATTTAAAACAAAAACTTAATAGTGTTGGTGCATTCGAATTTTAAAAGTACTTGCCTGTTCAATACCAAGATATGAGAAAATTTGCCTGTAAAATCCTGTCAATGTTTGGAAGTACCTATAAGTGTGAAGAACTATTTTCTTTGATGAAAGGAAACAAATCTCCCGCAAGATCGCGATGGACGGACGCACACTTGGACGCAGTTGTAAAAGTTATTTCCGCCGATGAATTCGCGCCACAAATAGACAACTTAATTAAAGACAAAAGATGTCTAATATCTGGCAAAAGAATTTAATGTTTGTAGTTTTTTGTAATGTACTTTTTATTGGAAATTTAATAAACAGACTTGTCCTATAATAGTACTTTTTCTCAAGATTTTCAGTAGTTTGTCTTCTTTAAGATAAGGTTTTGCGGCCCACCTAGTTGATGGTCTTCATGCTTTTGGCCCACCAGTGACTTTGAGTTTGACATGGCTGGTTTAAGGAGTCAGTGGTTTAATACACAAAAGATATGTTGCATAACGTAGTCGGGTGAATTCCCAAGGGGGGCAATAGCACCCCTGGCCTCACCCTGTCTACGCCCATGTTATATGGCGAATTCAATAGGTTGCACAACATTAAGTGTTAAGTTGTGGAATGGTAATCCAAAGGGTTGGAGAGATAGTAGAAATTCTGACAGATAATTAACAGTGGTGGTCTAAGAGTACGTGAAGTCCAGGGCTGTCTTTCATAAAAAAGGCCGTGAGCGACGACGACTAAATAAAAAGTCCTCACTTTCATGTAGAATAGCTAATAATTTTATTAATTCCACATTGGACCCTCATAATCTTTATATACAATTTAATATTAAAAAAAAAAGTTGCGCAATGCATCATGAGGTCAACAAATGATTCGTTTCAAGAAATCATTGCGTTAATGATTGCATTATATTTTACCCTTGATTATTCTGATAGGGCTGGAACTTCTGATCAAATATACGAGGTTTTATATTTAAAGATAACCCATAAAATTTTGAAAATGAAGCAGCATATGAATAATTACAATGTTCTCTATCATATTACCTCTTATGATAGGATTTAAATGTAACAATTCTAGGGTATATATTCAGCAAAACTTATCCAGTATTCAATGAATATATAATAATATAATATCTGCACTTCCATCCAAATAGGTAAATTTTTGACTAAGGATGGTGATTCTTATTTATTATTAATGTAAAATATCCTTTTCAATACATTTTCATTCATATGCGGATTGTTAGCAGCAAGGGCACGAAGGCAGTAGATGGATTATTAACAGGATAATCGCCGGAGCGCAGAAAAGATGATTTCACCATATAAATTTAGAACTAGGGTTTCACTCTGGTCTCGTTCCAGTTTCGTAAGACGAGAAGAAGTAAGAGAGATCGGTAAATATCGCTTATTACGTAAGGTTTTTACTTTCCTCATAAAAGGGAAGAATTTTAATCGTGAAAAAATCACCTTCCAAAATATTGCAGATCTTCATTTTTTTCAAGGTCCCTAGATGCCTATATTCGCAGCATAATTCATAAGCTACTTAAGCTGCTTATCCGATTTACTTCCAAATTTTGTTATAAAAATTTTAATTATATTAAATAATTATATTTAATTTACCTCAAATTTTGCACAAAAATCAACTGGTAAAATGTTGGTACGAATCTAAGATGGCGATCTAATAAAATATTTGAAAAATAAGCCGGAAAAAACTAATTATTAGAGTGATTTCAAATATTGTGGAGGAATTTAAGTGTGATATAGAGATGACCTGGTAAAATTGTGGTAAAAATTTGTTTGTAAACGTAAAAAAACGCCCTCCCAGGTTTTACATATCTTTACATTTTAGCATCCCTAGATGACAAAAATATATTTTCTCAATTCCGTCGGTCTGTCTTTTGTCAGTTCGCGGTATAGTTAAAAAACTACTTACCCGATTGACTTCAAATTTTATTTAAAAATTAAGGGTCATATGTGGGTGACCTGGTAACATTTTGGTAAAAACCCAATATGGTAGAACAAAATGGCGGCTTAGTAAAATGTTAAAAATATTATTATTAAAACACTAATATCCAATTTCTCTCAAATTTTGCACAAAAATCAAGTGTTACATAGAAATGAACTGATAACATTTTGGTATGAATCTAAGATGGAAAAAGAGAATGGAGGCCTAATAAAATATTTAAAATATTAGCTTGAAAAAACTACTAATAGATTGATATCAAATTTTGTGAAAGCATTAAGTGTGATATAGAGATAAACTAGCGGCCAACTAGCTTTTTTAAAAATCAGCGTAAAAATCTACTCATTCAATTTTTGCACAAAAATTAAATGTGGTATACGGATATACTGGTACGAACTCAATATCACGGAACAAAATGGCTGTCTTCCAATATGGGGGAACAAAATGACACACAATAAATGTTTCTGTTTGTAAATACGTACTGTACGGAACTAAATTCGATCAGATTTACTGTACGGAACTAAATTCGATCAGATTTATAGACCTGGTATAGGTCGGTGGTCAGACTTTACTATTCCTTATAAAAGGAAACATTAACATCGAGCGAAATTCCTGGTAAAAGAAATTTACCAATTTTTTACACTATTGTTGAAATTTTCCAAAACGTTTAGTTAAAAAACAAACAAATGGTATTATTGAATTGTTAATAGTTCTATTGCTGCACTGTTAAATAGATCAATTTAGATTAATTGAGTAATTAAAAATATGTAAGGTTTATAGTTAGTAGTTTTTTTTTAATTATAATCTAGAATTCAGAAAAACTTAATAATTGCCTAGAACGCAATTTTAATAATTTCTGGTGAGTTTACTGGTTGTTTGAAAATAAATCAAAAACTCTTTCTACTTCTCTATTTATAAAACAAAAATCAAATGGCAGTTTCAACCTTCACATTTATATGAGGATGGATCAAACTGTAGGCATGCAAAGGGGGGTAATATGTTACGTATATAAGTACCTAAGTTTTTGTTGGTTTATTATCACCTCTTAAGATTCGTCTATATCCCCAGAATACTCTTTGCTATTTTTCCTTTATAAAGAATCAAAATGGCGGCTCTAAATTTAACCTCGTAGAATCCAAACGGCTAAACGGATTCTAATGAATGAGGTACGAGAACATTTGGAATATTTTTTACGAATATCACTGGCTGTATATATTTAACATTGCAGAACTTAAAGGTCATTTTATGAAGAATGAAAGAAAAACTCATCGTCACCATGAAGTATTAGGGTCAGACAGCAAGTATTAAGGGGGGAGCGGGAAGCTATATTTGTATGTAAGAGTTGTATAATTTTTTTTCATGAAAAGACTGGGCATGAATATGCTGCATATTTCTGAAATTTTATTTAATATTTAGAGTGCTTCAGAAACGTATAAATTAAAAATATGGTTGTTAAATAGTACACCATTACAATACAATATTATTACATTTTGATTATTTACAGGCTGTAGTCCAAACGGCCTGACTTATGGCAAAATGGCCTGCACTTTTGCTCGAAGTAGATTACAAAATTTCAGAATACTGCATTTCCTTTTTAATCTGTCTACCGCATTATTTAAGGAACTGCGTCTACTTTGGCATTCAACACCTTACAAATAAATCTATCTCAATTTTGACATTCTGTTTAAAGGTTGTTTATTTTTAGTAACTTAAAATATCAAAAGAAAAATATCAGTAAGGCCCCGTGGAAATTAAAAATCAATTAAAATTACACCTAAATCTATAATATATATCTACATATTTGAACTCTTTTGTGAGCTTCTTCGCAAATATTTGTAGTAATAATTATATAACTTTTAAATCTTAACAACTTAACTTCTAATAACAATCTTATAGAATAACAAACGAGATGTTGAAAACAGGAGGAGAACAGTTATTAAGAGTCCATTAAAATTGTATTCAACAAATATGTTCAGAAGGGAAAATCCCCAGTTCTTGGTAAAACTCCGAAGTTATCTTACTATTCAAAAAAGGCGATGTTGATGTAATCTTCTGTCTCACATTTACAAACTATTCACCAAGGTGATAACAAACCGGTTGACAAACAAACTAGCCTTTACCAACCAGTTGAGCAAGCAGGCTTTCGTAAGGGATTCAGTACTACCAGCCATCTTCAACCTTAAGCACACTCATTGAAAAGTATACAGAGTATAATGTCCCCCTCCATCTTGCTTTTGTGGACTTCCAAAAAGCACATAAGTCCCTCGAAATATGTGCGTTTCTTCAGGCCATGAATGATGCTAGGATTGACTCTAGATACTCCAATCTTATCAAGTATATTTACAAGAACGCTATACTACAAGTCAGAATTGACGATGACACCATTACCGATAAGATTCCTATCCAAAAAGGCATCCGACAAGAAAATACTTTTCACTTTGCCACTTAAGAATATTTTCAAAAGACTGTCATGGCAGAACCAAGGAGTAAACACTGATAGAACTTTGCTAAGTCACTTGCGTTTTGCAGATGACATAGTGCTCATTGTAGCGACGCTGCAGAATTAACCACAATGTTGGAAGAACTACACCAAACATGGAGTGAAGTAGGATTGAAAATGAATCTGTCAAAAACAAAAGTGATGAGTGAAGATCAAATTCAAGTAAACATCGACAACCATACTCTGGAAAATGTTATGGAGTATGTCTATCTTGGTCATAGAATAAAGATTGGAAAGGAGAACCAGACCTCAGAAATAACAAGGAGGGTAGGACTCCGTTGGGCTGCTTTCGGAAGATTGGACATACATTTAAAGATTGAAAAATCCCCCTGAACCTCAAACGAAAATTATGCATTTTATCTGTAAAAACATACGGCCTAGACACAATGACTCTCACACAAAAAAATGTTAACAGGTTAAGAACAACTCAAAGAGCTATGGAAAAAGTCATGCTGGGAATAAGTTTGAGGGACAGGGTAAGAAATACAGAAATAAGAAGAATGGCGGTTTTGAGTTGACAATTACTATATCAATCAATATTAGTTTCTTATTCTTAGTCATATATTAAAATATTTAGAAACAGGTGCGCTTTTAGTATCGAAGTTAGCGATTACCGCAATTTGTCCGAAATCCAGAAGGACAGCTCATATGAAGAGGCGCGTGCATGCCATGATGTGCAGCACATATTATTAAGTTGATATAGGTATAATATTTTACAACGAACGGGATAGAACTTTTCTTGACAGGGCAGTTGCTAACTTCAATTTTCTTTATTAGTATGATGATAACGAGTGTAAGCATAACCTCATTAGAAAAGTGCTTTCTAGTAATTTTGAAAACGCACAAGCGAACAGATACTGAACACTAGGCAGCTAATGAAGTCAAGGATACTTCCACCAATCCTCTTCAACTTATACAGCAAATGTATAATGAGGAAAGTTCTTGACGAATCGGATGGAGGCATCTCTGTCGGTGGGAAAAAGTTAAATAATCTGCAGTTCGGTGACGACATGACACCCTGATTATCACCGCAAACATGGAACAGATGGGGCTCATTATGTCCAAACTAAATCGAATTAACGCTGAATATGGTTTCAAACTGAACATGATAAAGCCCAAGTCATGGTGGTCAACAGAGCGGATAACTCTTTTCACATTAAGAAGGTAGCCGGCTTCGATGGCGTGAATAAATTCGTTTATCTTGGCTCTATGCTAACTAACGACGGAGGTAGTGAGCTTGAAATACAGCGTAGAATAGCCACTGCACGATCTGCTTCCACCAAGCTAGTCAAAATAACAAAGAACACCAAGCTGAGACTTGTCCACTCATTGATCTTTCCAATTGCAACCTATGCTGCTGAGACATGGACCCTAAAAAAGTCAGACAGGACCCGTATCGAGACTTTTGAGATGTGGGTATATCGAAGGGTTTTGAAAGTATCTTGGATGGATTGGCGGACCAACGTACCTGTACGAGAGGAGTTGAATATCAAAGTCCGCCTTCTACAAATGATAAATCAAACCTACCTTCGGTACTTAGTTAATATTTCCAGAAAAACTCGAGAAGCTCATATTCGACGGCAGGGTTGAGAGCAAGAGACCAACAGGCAGATCGCCGACTCGATAAAAAAAAGCAATAAAATTAGTGGGAACAGGTCTGCATGAAATCGTCCACTTGGCTCAAGACAGAGCAACATGGAGGGCCACTGTCGACTCCATATAGTCTAGAAAATGTTGTCACCAAACTCTCTCGGAGGGTAAACGGACAGAGGAGAGTAATTCGACAGCATTTTCGGAAATTTTAAAATAAACACTGCTAATGTTGGATTAAGCCAAGTTATTACTTGTGTCGCAAAATAGAATAAATGTAGTTTAACAGCAGGTCTGGTGATGAAATCTGTGTATACCTTTTATCAAAAAAGTAAAGAACTAAAGCACGGATAGTTAAACGGGGGATCTGTTTTGATAACCTGTTAGGTTAGCACCAGGTTGGTCAGTAAAACTATCATTAAAGCCATAAAAAATATTAAAAAGTGCCTGGCAGGCAATGAATAGAAAAAATTGAATTATAGATTGTCGGAAACGAGACGTAGCCGAAAAAATGTGACTTCGAATTTGTGATCAGCGCCCCAAAATCTATTAGCCTACCAAATCAGCCAGGTGACGCTATACTAAATTTAGAGTTTAGAAACTCGGCTTTTCCCGTGCGCGTATAAGAAGTTCTCGTGTGAGCAGAAGGGAAATCGAGCAAGCATGAGAAAAGCAGTTTACCAGTTTATCGACGTGTAATGAACAATATTTTTTATTATATCTCTCCGAAAACAACGTGGGAAAATAAATAAGGAGATTAAATTCAAATTACAAATAAACCGTGGAGGATTCAATATGAACAAGACGCATTCTTAATTTAATTCTTAATATACATGTTGCATTATGATAATTGTCAAAATAGAGAAAAATAAAATGTCGGGTCATAATGAATATTATATTTAAAGTAAAACTAAAACAGATGTGGTGGTGAAAAGGTGGTGTTTTAAGTACATACTTTCTATTTAGTTTAATCCAGAGAAGAAGAGAAAAACTCGGAGCGTTGATCACTTCGGTTAAAGCGTTTGCAATTTGCATAATTGGTGTTGCGCCTGAAATGGTATATGATTTATAAAAGAGCTTTCTAAAATTAAGCAAATAGAAATAACATTACCATTTACAAAAAAATGGTTCTTACCATCCCACGTTTGAGGATTAATTAGTTCTAAACGGCATAGCCTAAACTCAAGAATAATTCTTTCTGAATCGACCAAAGCCGTTCGTGTTTTGTATTGGTATTTATTTAAAACTCTGCATAGAAAATAATATTTCTTGTTTAGATAATAGATACTAATTTTTTTTACACCAAATTTTAACTTTTGGGTTTCAAGAGGGAGGTTTCCAGAGGACCCGGGCATCCTACCTGGTCGGTATTAATAACTGGACCAAAATATTCTCTAGGCGCAATAAAAAACATATGCTATAGAATAATCAGCTGTTGAGTTATTGGAAAATATTTGAAACGGTTTAAAAATAAACTTTTGTATACAAGTAAAACAGGATATTTTTGGTGCTGGACTAATTTGCATGCAAAACTTTTAACATTAAAGATGTAAAAATCAAATCAAAAATTGTAATATATTAAATGTATAAGTGCACAACAATTATTAACAAACAATGCAACACAAGTGGCAGGTGGAATAAAGGCAAGGGATAAGCCTTAAAACATAACAACTTACTTTTACTGATTTTTTCATTTATCCGATGATACTGATAATAATTACTAAAATTCAAGCATTCTCCAAAAATATATGCTCAACTGACCAGAACCAAAATGTCGGAAAGTAGATCTAATTTTGCACGAACTAATCTAACATCCATGGTTTCTTAATACGAATTGGTTTATTACTAACCCTGCTCGATAAATGAAGAGAACCAGTACCAGGTATATGGGAGAACTTACTTATTTGTACAGGGTATCCAGATTTCAAGGGTTTTACAGGGTATGTCGGTTATTTGGACAGATACAGGGTTGCTGTTTTCACATCACTATGCTATTTTTTTTTGTGAAAGGAAAGAAGCCCTAATTAAAATTCTCATAGCCCGCGTTGTTTCTATGATACAGGGTGAAATTGAAAATGTTGCATTTTAGGACCTCCCTCGTATCTTGGTTATATCAGAAACGTAAAAAAGTGCATGGTTCTAAGGTGTTTTTTTACCTAGAATCCAGTGGTGTATTTTGATTTTTGCTGTGGGTAGTCATTTTTATGATATGACCTAAAGTTTGGTTTATTTAAATGGGACACCCTATATATTTTTAAATATTTTGTTTTTGTTTTTTACAAGCTTGTCAAAAATATGTAACACTCTATGTTTATTTTCAATATTGAGTCCAACAGTAGCACGTTTTATATTAAAAAATCAAAAAATCTTAGTAGACCAAGGTAACCATTTGAAATAACAAAAGTAATTTATATTAGAATAGCGAATGTTTTTGCGGAATTTTTTCTCGATTTGCGTTAAAACTTTTTAATAACATTAGACTTCTCAACTATGGTAGACAACGCAATATTCAAAAATTATGAAAAATACATGTTCGTCACTTTATTCATCACTCAAGTTATAAATGCAACTTATCGGACTTGTCAAAAATATATAGTCGTAAATAATATGGAACTATATTTAAAATATGATATTCTTATAGATATCCAGAAAGAAGGCAACCGGAGAAAAGTCTTTTTAAAAATAAAATCAAATTTAATTTAAGATGGCTCGTTTGTCAAACCTAAAACCTACAAGGAAAATCACGATATTGACGAAGATGGCTTCGGTCGAGGTAGTTCAAACTAATTCTTGTCGAAAAATTGAAGCTTCTATCAGCGTTGTTAAATCCAGGGTTCAAACAATTTAAAAAAAACATAAGTTTAAACCATATACATTTTATATGGAACAAAACTTACATTCTGACACGCCGACTAGAGTAATCTAATTTGTATTTGCCAATGCGGGACATGGTCATTAATTTTGAAAGAACTGTAATATGGTCCGATGAGTCGCACTTTACGAGTGCTGGTATTTTAAGCCGTCATAATGATAGGGTTTGTTCTCAGGAAAATAAGCATGTATTTTGCCATGCAAAAGGTAAGACAGGTTTGGATTTAATATTTCATGCTTCATTCTTTAAAGCAAATTGGTCTAGAAAATCTATGACGGCACCCTTACTGCAATTTGCAGCAAGACGGAGCTCCCGATCATAATGCTCAAATAGTGAGATAATATCTAGACGCAAACTTCCCAGGCCACTGGATTAGAACCAATGGACCTGTAGAATGGCCACCTAGGCCACCCGATTTGTCGGTTTTGGATTTTTTCTGTGGCGATATTTTCAAAATAGAATTTTAGCAATAGAAGAGTTGAAAATGCTACTGAAGAGGCCTTCAGAGTTACAGGGGCGGCCATTTATTATTTTGAATGCCGTGTGGTGAACAAAAATTTGAACAATATTTATAAAAAATTAGCTATTAATACTTTTGGATTCATTTTTATATGTTTAATTATTTTTAGTTTTGTTTTTAGCTTTTTAATTTAATTAGTAGGTACTGTAATAGTTGTAAATAATTTAAGTTCCTAATAAGTAGGTATTAGTGAAAATTTAAATCCGTCTGGGCCAACTAAGATTTTTTTAAAATATAGTGTTAATATTGTCCTTAATACTGTAAACAGACATAGAATGCTATATGTTCTTGCAACAGAAAAAAAACAAAAACAGAATATTTAAAAATATATAGGGTGTCCCATTTAAAAAACCATAACTTTGGGTCATATCATAAAAATAACTACTCACAGCAAAAATCAAAATACACCTCTGGATTCTACGAAAAAAAACTAACTTAAAACCACTTTTTACTTTTCTGATAAATTAAACGATCACCAAGATAGGCAGGGAGTTCCAAAATGTAACATTTTCGAATTCACCCCGTATCGTAGAAACAAAGCGGGCTATGAAAATTTTAATTAGGGCATCTTTCATTTCACAAAAAAGTAACAAAGTAATGTAAAAACCGCAACCCTGTATCTTTCCAAATAACCGAGATATCCCGTAAAACCATCGAAATCTGGACACCCTGTACACGCCTTTGCTTTATTTTAGATGAAACGTTTGTTTATCAAGTAAAACGGACAACACAATTTATATAGGGTGCCCCATAATACAAGAGATGTTACAGGAAAAGTTTAAGAAAAATTAAGTTTTCCCGAGTCGGTGCCAAAGTGCTGGAGGTTGGAAGAAGCTACTCGGAAGAAGTCTATGTGGAATCATCGTTGCGCGTCTGATATTCTAGATTTAGGAAATATCGGTTACATGTAGTTGAAAGGTATACCTTGGGTTTCACAAAACCGGACATTTTCCGTAATCGTATATCAATTGAAGAAACAATTTATTACTCCTTTATATTCGTATAATTACTAATAATATTTTTCTTTATACGAACTAAACTAAGCGATTTTTGAACGTATATTTTTCAAAGCATGAATTTAAACACACACATACATGCAGTTCCGTCCTCGTCGAGCTAAGTCACATGTAAATATTCTTTGATGTCTGGGAAACACCGACAAGCGGTGGATTGTGTTCGTGCATGTTCAGACCTTTCGCACATACACAGATGAGCATTTTTACGCGCAAACTAATCGTGCATGCAAATATGCTCAAATAAATACGCACCTTTAGTCTCTACGACTTACGGCAATTTGTTTAAATTGATGATGTTGAAAGTATCGAAGTATAGACAAAGTTCGTTAAGTTTTTGGTGTGAGCTCTGCTAGCTTGTCGGTAGAGTACTTGACTTCCATTGCAGAGGTCGTGTGTTTTATCCCCTTCAGCGTTTTAGTCTTTTTTTTCTATCAAAACCTATAATTGCGTATGTAGTTCAAAATATGCATTTTGGTTACTTCTGCTTATGCCTTTTTTTGGTTTAAAATAAAAAAGTGTTTATATTAAAAACATAATTTATATGTAATCGTGTTTTAAATATTGGACCGCGTTTTTGGATAGCCTAGGTTAAGCCTTAGAGTATCCATATTAAAACAATAAAAATATAATAATTATCCTCTTTGCTATTATGATTTTTAAAAAGCGTGTGCTATTTGTTCACACGGCCCACTATCATTCCATTGGTGCTTTCTGTTCTATGGCACAGGGTTTAGCTGCTGCTTTCTATTAAACCTTTCCGTCATTTATATTGAATACAGGTTTAGATTATTATTGGTATGCTCCCTGTTTGACTTTTTAACTCTGTAAGATCTGTCAATTAACGCAGCTGGAAAACCAAACAGAAATGCAAGACGTATTGCATAAAAATGTATGACGACACAATTCGCATACACGTGACGTCACGATCAAATCTATACAATTTATTACAGTTAAGTGTTCTATCCTATATATGCATTCCAATGTTCCCAAGTATTTGAATTATTTCTTTATAAATGAAGACGCAGTTCGAATTGATTTGCGTCATGTCGGAAAATTTACGAATCAAATCTAATAGACTACTAGTAGTATATTCGTAATTAAATCTACTTTAATTGCACATTATAAAATTAAAATGTAAACATGCAAAGTTATTATCTAACATCGGGTTTGTTTTCTATTGATTAAATCCGCAGCAAAACCTTGACAAAAATCATGGGGAAAGGTCATGGTAACTTTCGATATAATCTTATCACATTAATAACACTCTGTTTTCTCCATTCGTTTAATTATAATTTTCAAACGCATGTGAGCAACACTTTAACATACGCTGGATGATTGCCATAATTCGTAGATTTATCGCTGGTTTTGTTAAATAATAACGATAATCAAGAACATTTCATGTTAAGTTGATATCAATTTAACAACTCACAGTTCACTAAGAACCAGAGACACTTCAACTGAACACAAAATTAGATTTTAGGTCTCCAAAATTTACCTTAGACTTCCCTTTCTACTTACTACTAAGTCAAAAACACCGAACAACGTAAAGGCGAGAATTATATGGAATTAGTCCAAAGAACCGACATCATATTTTTGAGAGGATTTATGAAAGAAGAAAAATTAAACATTTTTAATCTGATAACTGATGGATCTTGAAATGATTGTTACTGAAACATTGTAAAGCAATTATTATTGCGCAATGTTATGAACATGAAGAAGTATATTGCTGGCTACAGAACTGAATACCAAATACTACATAATTCCACTCAATATTAACAAGACTAATGTTCGGTGATAATTCTAAACCAATTCATAAGGTATCTTAAAGCGTTCTGCCACCAAGCGAAAAATAAAATTAAAATTAGCGCTTCAAAGTAAGTTGAAAAAAAGCTGACCTTGGCTTAGTATGCTTAACCAGTATACATACCCACATCTAAAAATAGTAACTCACAAAATCACAGCCACAGATGCCGGCAAACGCTTTGAACGATTGAGTGAAAAAAACTGACCTACCACAATAATATACCTAAACTTATCTACAATTTGCCACAATAATAGTATCAGCTGAGAGAACAAACAAGAAAATTAGTAATAAACCAGGGTAGGACCGGTTTAATATCTGCTGTTCTACATGTTTTTAACAAGAGAACTTCTGGACTGGTCTTTATTATTGGGCGTACATAGATCTTCTCTTTACATTTGAAAATTGTGGGAATCAACTTTTCGGTACAATTGGTCTGCAGTGATTTTTTTAAATACTGTTGACATCTGCGTCTACGGATGGCTGATTGGTGCATATCGCCAGTGCTCGATTATACAGAGTGTTTCCTATGTAATCTAAAATATTTAAGGAGATGACTCCCTCAAGTAATTTTATGAAGAATTTATTATCTAAATGTTGGTCGTAAATCGGATAGTTTTTAAGATATAGGGCATTATATCTTAATAAAGAATAATATTTTTTTGCAAATATCTGTAAAATACTAACGGATATTTGTATGAATTCAGTATAATTCAATAGCTGAATGAAACGCATTTTCTCGTTGAAATAAATTTGGTTCAGTTTCATTTGTAGTGGTCATGGACGCAATTGCCGTTAGAATTTTGTAAAAAAAATATGTTACGCCATTGTTTGTTTCTAAATTGGTAACTTTTCTGATTTACCAGATCAAATTACATAAACATGGTCTCTTGTATATTTTTGCTAAAGAAAACCATTTTCAAGAAAAATTAAATTTTAAATAAATCAATATTAAAGAAAATGTTATTTATTTAAAATAAGGTATTGAACAAATCTATATATTTAAAACACTAAACCAGATTTTTCAGCAAGTTCGTGAGAGAGATGTACCGTACCAATTTACATGATTTTTATTTTGAAATTATCGTCTGGTTACCGAGACCTTTCAACACTATTTTGTATTGTTTTATTGCGTATTTTTTTCTATAAAACCAATATGTTTCTTCAATAACATATCTGGACGATGTGGTGAAAGCACCCTATATTCTTATAATTCCAATGGAAACTCCAATCTAGCAATTTTTATAACAGATAGTTTTATGAAACTTAGTCTGTGTGTTCGCGGCATAGCTAAAAAACTACTTACCCGATTAACTTCAAATTTTGGTCAAAAATTAAAGGTTGTATGGGATGACCTGGTAACATTTTCGTAAAAATCCAACATGGTGAAACAAAATGGCGACCTAATGTAATGCTACAAAAATTACTAATAAAAAACTATTTCCTTCAAATTTTGTGCACAAAAATCAAGTGATGTAAGAAATAACTGGTAAAATTTTGATACCAATCCAAGACGGCGAAACAAAATGGCGGATTAATCAAGTAACTGCCTGAAAAACTAGTTAATGGATGAATTTCAAATTTTGTGCAATAATTAATTGTGTAATAAAATGTTTGTAATAACGAAAAAAATAACTCTTTTTTGGTCAAAAATTAATGGTCATATGGCGATGACCTGGTAATATTTTGGTAAAATGCAATATGGCGGAACAAGATGGTGGCCTAGTAAACCGTTAAAAAATGATTACTGAAAAAATTAGTTATCCAATATATATCTCCAATTTTGCACGAAAATCAAATGTTATCTAGGAGTAAACTTGTAACATTTTGGTATAAATCTAAGAAACCAAAACAAAATGGCGGTCTAATAAAATATTTAAAAAATCAGCCTGAAAAAACTATTTATTAGATATATCAAATTTTGTGCAAGCAGCCAGTGTAAACTAGTAAATTTGTGGTATGAATACAAGATGGTGAAAAAAAAATGGCGGCCAAATAAAATGTTTCAAAAATAAACGTAAAAAATATTCTTATTCGATCGACTTGAAGTTTTGTACAAAAATTAAATGTGATACAGATATAAACTGGTAACATGACGAAACAAAATGACGGTGTGTCACTATTCAAAATGGCGAAAATATGTGTTAAATTACTTACTATTTACTGAACTAAATTGGGTCACACTTCTCTATTCCTAATAAAGGGAAAGATTGATAACGAGGAAAGTTACGGGTAAAGACAAATTTACCGATTTTTTTGCATGTTTGTACATCGATTACTCCCCGATGGATTGATCAATTTGGATGAAATTTTCTACGGGGGATATTTTTTTGTGTGTTCAAGCAGTTAAAAGTGTTAGCCGAAATGGACTTTTGTGGATAAAAATCAAATTTAAAAATTCAATCTTGGCTTTCGGTGTAGAAACCACCTTATCCAAATACTTCAGATTTCTTGAACAAATTTGAAAACACCATATCTATCTACTTCCCACCGTAGCACAGTTAAAAGAATTTAGTAAATATATGGACGATGACCGTAGACCACGTAATCTGTGTGGGCGATTTGAATTTAGATCTTCTAAAGATTTATAATCGTAAGCCGGAATAGCTATCTGTATGTCTGCATAGTTTAGGACTGTCTCAAATCGTAGATCAGCCTACCAAAAAAGCATTCTATAATAATATCTTTTCGGAAAATAATCCTTAAAGCTCTATGGGATAAATTAAAGTAATTAATATTAATAACAAAAACAATAACATCTTGCGATTACCTTTACATATATCAAATCCAAATATTATTAACAGTTATTTTATCAATTCAGTTCCGAAATCAAGTTCGGATAGGTCTCAAATAATGTTTTATAATAGTAATAAAAATTTTAAAAATTTAAATTTGACTCAAGTTACCGAAGACCAGGTACTAAAGGTAATTAATTCAAGTAATAGTAAGGCCACTCGAGTTGATAGCATAAATATTTCAACCATAGAATTATGCTTGCCTTTCTTGCTGCCCTACATTTACATAACCCATATAGTAAATAGGTCTTTTTCATTGTCCATTTTCCCCGCATGTGGGAAAAAGCACTTGCCTAATGTTCCAAATGCAAGTTCGTTAGATAAGTTGAGACCTATTAGCATCTAGTCCTCTTTGTCTAAGGTTCTGGAAAAGGTTCTCGATGATCAATTGCACATATATTTTAAACATAAATATTATTCCACACAATCAATCGGGTTTTAGGGAATTGGTCATGGAAAGTTACCAATATTAGTATTACTTGAGTATTCTAGAGACTTTGACACGCTCAATCATGAAACCTTAAGATTTATGTATAAGTACCCTGGTTCCTCACCTCAATCAGCGGCATTATTATCAAATTTAGAGGGCATATTGTAGGCTGTATCTTATAATAATAAGTTATCAGATTTTATAGGTGTTAACAACGGTGTTCCTCAGGGAACTATTTTAGGACCTAGGATGTTTACTTTTTATACTTCAGCCTTTATCAATGCTTTTTTATCTTGTAACACTCATTATTACGCGGATGACACGCAAAGGCATCTGTCTGTTTACCCTAATGAAGCTCCCCAAGCAATAGCAGAACTTAATTATGACTTATGCAATGTAGTGGAATTTAGCGGAAAACACTGTATTAAGCTTAACTCTAACAAGACCGTGGCAGTGGTATTCGGCCCGAGGGCGGAGAGGCAAAGATTTATAGATGGTTATAGTGGGCTGGTTGTAATTTAAAATTGTAAGATTAAAGTAACAAATATAGTAAAAAAAGTAGGATTATTAATTGATAACGAACTGCGATTAACAGATCACATAAGCAAATGCCTTCAAAAAGCCTACTTTATATATTATATATCAAAATAGACATGTTCTAAATAAAAAAATAAAGAGAATGTTATGCGACTCTCTTCTCCTCTCGCATTTTGGCAACTGTGATGGCGTCTACCTATCATGTTTAACTAAACGTGATTCTGTTCGTATTCAAAAAATCCAAAATTCCTGTTTACGACTTACTTATTTTTGGTATTAGAAAATATGGCCATATCGACTCGAAATTAATTGAAAACAAATGGTTGAACATGCGTCAGAGATGTTATCTACACACACAGACGATCATAATATTGATATAAGGTTTAAAGGAAAGTTAACAATTCCTAGACCTACGTCACAATTTTACAAACGGTCTTTTTCTTACACCATAACGAGTTTAATGAATGTGTTTTCTGAGGATATACTCATGTCACTATGTCAAAATTTAAATTTAGAAAATATGTTTTGCAGACTATTAATTATAGATATTCTGGCTTGGATTGGCAAAATTTTAAAAATTTAATTCAGGTGATGCTAATATTTTCTTATTTTCTTATAATCTGATAGGTTATAGTTGAACAGACGACTGTGTATATTTGCATACTCAGTCGAACTGAACCTCGCCTACTTATTTAACACTTTTGATATTGTAATGCTTTATTAAATAAAGACCTTTATTATTATTATTATTATTATTCAGTGGGTGGTTGTACTGACTTTTTCAAGCTCGGTGACTAGTGAGTGAGCTCTGCGTTACTGCATGTAATTTTTAAGATTTGTTTTTAGTTTGCACTTGATAACGGTTAGAAACTCTACCAGTCAAAACACCGTGAAAAAATTGACAGGAAAGGCAATGCTTTTCCGATAAGAATGTTTTTTCCATTGTATCCCTTAATTCTGTCAATTTTTCGGGTTCACTAATTTATTCAAACTTGTATATATACTAGTAAGTTAATAACATCTTGGTCTCATACTGGAAGGTGGTTAAAATTCGCATTTATGTATTTATTTATACGCGTTATTTTTCTATGTACCGAATATTTAATATATCATTTTGAATATAAATTGCATCTAAAACGTTTCAATTTGTCAATTGTCATTGTCGAATATGTCACACTTGATGTTTGTGCAAAATTTGATGTAAATAGGATAAGGTAGTGTTTTTGTAATCATTTTTTAACATTTTACTAGAACTATAATTTTTCACCAAAATTTGAAGTCAGTTGAATAAGATGATCTTTTTACGCTGATTTTTAAACATTTTATTTGACCGCCATTTTGTTCCGTCATCTTGAATTCCAACAAAAAGTTTGCCAGTTTATCTCTATATCGCAGGTAATTGGGCATAAACTGAAATCAAACAAATAAGTAGTTTTGAGACTGATTTTTAGAACATTTTATAAGACCGCAAAATTTGTTTTGCGTAGAAAGCAATGGGAAACCACTTGTAGAACACATTCCCTAGTATAATAGCCTAGTGTAGTGAATTCAAGAAATCATATACATCTTGATAAAAGGTAGGTTTCAAGGCACTTACCGGACATCTTTAACGGCCGAATACGTTACGGCACTTCTTATTTGACATAAAAGTAAACATTACAAAAATCCCTACACAATAATAATAAATGAATGCGAAAGCTCATCTGAGGCTAAAAGAAGTAATCCGTTGATCCCGAAAGTTGTGTATCTTCAGAATCCAGTGAAAACGTGGATATAGAAAATCACAATAAAACATATATGAAAATATTACAAGAAAAATATTATGTTATCTGCTATCTTCATTAGTTTACCTTTGGGAGGCTCATAGAGATCAAAGAATATATGTAAGACGACAAGTAAAACAAAAATTGCTAATACCTAGTCCAGAACTTACTATTAAAAAATCGTGTTTTTAAAAAAAAATTAAATTAACGACTTTTTAATATAAATTAAAAACATTACTTAAATGCGTGCCTTCAAAAATAAAAACATCCATGTATACTGCCACTGAGTTTCTAGAATTAAGATACTTCCTTATGTTTTTTTTTAATTTAATTAAAATCAGTTTAGTGAGCATTTTTAAGATTACTTCCACAATATTATTGCTTTAATACACTTTACATGCAATATTTTTGTTCTCGAAATATATACATATTGCAAAAAGTAATATTAACGCCAATGACTTTGAAAAGGCTTTTATGTCAAGATATTTACCCAAATTTTTAATTTGGCTAATATCAATATGGGCGTTTTTAAGACAATGTTTGAAAAATGTTTTACCCCTTATTTCAAAGATTTACCCCCCACGACAATCCCCGCAAGACACCGATCTAGATTGTTTTCATACTTTTTATGCAAATTTGAAACCAATCTAAAGTAAAATTTTATTTAACTGTTTCGACATATACGCACACAAAAATACGTTTTTCGTATTCTGAGGAGTCTAAAACATCTAAAACTCAATATATAATTTAAGACGAAAACGGGAAAGTAAAGATTGTATTATTTGAATCATTTGAGTAATGTCGGCATAACTGTACTATATGAGAAATTCAGTAATACTTTTAGTAAAAAGTATTCCTCTCGTTGTAAAATATACTTTTCCATCACTGTTTTTGGGTAGGTATATGAGTTTGCGCTTTGTCAACGATTTTTTTGAAATTCGAGAATAAAGTTATTTTTTTGACTATGACTATTTACTGCGCTTTTCAAGTCGAAATTTATTAGAAATCAGGGAATATGTATTTCTATTTTTGGGCAGTAGGCATCATTAATAAATCTTTGCTAAAACAAAAAAAAACGTACATATATCAAACAAAGATAGATACAAAAACCTTCAAAAATACACTCAAATCATGGCGCAAAGAACATTTTATTTATGGTAATGAAAATTTAATTAGGATACTTTTTCCAAATTTTAGAAAAATCCATTGCTACTGTAGTCTCTACTTCGACAACCGTAAAGTTACCTCAAACAAAAATAAAAAAAATATTATTTCATTAGGCCCATGTAATAGATTTATAAACACCGAAAGATATATTAATAATATCTTGAAATGTTTTTCATCTCACAATACCTATTTATTTTTTCCTCCACAATAAGGTGAGAAATATTAAACAAACACTTTACTTTCTAAGCAAAATTAGGTTTTGTTCTAACTTAACAGCCAGGAAAAAATAATATACAATGCATTTTGGGAGAAAAATTACTAAACAAAAATGCCAAAACCCTCCATACCTCCCATAACTCCAAAGGATTTTTAATCCCGATAATTAATTAGTATATATTAATCAGAAGCCTGTTGGATGTCACGAAAGTAAGTCTTAACTAAATAATGAACGAAATGATAGAAACAAATTCACTTTACCTACCATATCTTGCATCCAACAATCCATTTTCACCTTTGGCTTTTCTTAACAAATCAAACTACAAATGCTACAAAAACGGGCAATTTTTATATCACAGGCTATAACATGAGGTAGACGAAAATAACGAAACAAAACCACTTTACAATCATATATCACAAAATGATGGCCACAGATCAGTCAGCAAAGAACTCGCCTAAAAAGTACCGCGCTGGGCCTTCGTAAGAGCGATCGTAAAAAAAATGTGTTTAACCGGCGATTATCGAATGTTTACTGAAGGAATAATTATTCGCGTGCAGTTGGCATTTTACTCTGACCAGCAGGAATAGAAACCGAATAACCCACATGGTGACTGTGTAGAGGCGGCATTAGCCGGTCGAGATTAAACAAAGTTGGGATTTTATAAACATTTTTCAGTTGTATGCAGTTTTATGTTTATCATTGGCGTGCTTAACTTCAGCTAGGATACTGTGTCTAAATCATTTTACAGGGCCGTAGTAAACTGAAATGAATTTTCATATAGTACACGCGATAAGCTTATACGGTCAAATATGTACTTTTAAATAAAAAAAAATTTTGATAAGCCATATACTTTTTTACTCTCAACACTTCATTATGAAATCATGGTTCTTGATATTAAATATCGGGAAGTCGTATCTGTTTAATATAAAAAGCATTATGTAAAGTTTAAAGACACCAAAAAGTTGGATATGGAAACCTATTAATCTCTTTCTTAAAAAGCAGAAAACAAAATTTGCTTGATGCAAATATAACCATTTAAAATACAAGTAAATAAAGACTTTTAAGAGTCAAAGCTTTTACCATAAGATTATACCATTTTACTGTTAACCTAAAAGTTTTAACTATGGCTTATGATCCCTTCAGGTAAATAAACAAGAGGCAAGTTGAATCGAATTTTTTCAAAACACTGCAACAATAAATGGATAAAATATAAGCGAGTCCGCTACTTATGAGTTCATTGTATTCAGGTATACGAGGTGAGAATAACAGATGATACTGAAAAAAACTTACTTGCAATTTTTATCATCTCATATACAGGGCGATAGGAGAGCTCCAAGTTAGGGGTATCTCAAAAAAAAGATTTATTGTTGAGATTTTTTGAAGAGATACTTTCAAAATTCTTTTAGAATATGAAAGATAGTCAAAATACATTGTTTCTGAAAGTTTGAACCAAATCAGACTCATAGAAAATTTTTTACAGAAAAAATCATTTTGACCTAATCCTAATACCCTTCATAAAACCTAAACTAAGAGAGATAATAAGCTCAAAACTAAACAGAAAGGTATAATTTGTCATAAGCTTCACTTTGAATCCTAGCATGACTTTTTTGGTAAACTTTTAATTTATAAGTGAAATTTCTCTGAAAAAATTAACTTTCTATTTTCAATCACAGCGTCTAAACGAAAAGTGATAAAAATAAAATTTATTAAGAAAAAATGCATATTTTCACAACATCTTTCGAACTAGACAAGTCCCCGATTCTTAAGAATTTTTTTGTTTTTATTTTCACCGCAGGACTTTCGATCGGAAAGAACAGCTGATCGGTCGGAACTTTTACAAATTTTAAACTAGCGCGCTCGTACTGTCATCAAAAGATAGGGAAAAATGAATCATTTCGTTTATCAAGAATAATATTTTTTTCAAATTCCGAACGGAAAGGATAATTTTAATCGATTATCATTTTACACCTAAAAATGTCCTTACGCGGCACAATAACTCTTTTAAGGCCACGGCGATGTTGCCCACATAAAGTATACTTGGAGTACTGTTAAATAATGGAAGAATCGCCGCGCTAAATAAACCTGTTGTATAAAAAAATTACCAACATTCCCAGAATGCCAAGAGTGCAACTTCACTCTGCTTGGTCCAAACGTGCATTTCGGGCGGAGACCATGGATTGCTAACAAAACCAGAGCGCTTTTTGGCCAGAGTTTAATAAGTTCAAGCGATTCGTAAAGTCAACGCGTATAGCACCGAAGCCATCGGATAAAGAATTTTCCCTTCAACGGAGGATGCACGCCGGAGCTTCTATCTGACATTTTGCATAGCACTTAGCTCTAAAGTAGGATTTTTGCTCGTGTGTTTTTTTAAAGATTGTAAAGCACGTTTATTTTTGAAGACGAAAACGCGAGCTTTTTCGTAGTTCCATTTACGTTTATGTATGTCTACTAGCAAAGTGGTTTAAAATCTAAACTAACTTAAATCCAGAGTCAATTGAACAACGCCCGCCGCCAGCTATGGTGTCACCTCAAAGTCAAAGCGCGATGCCGACAAAGCGATCAATGGGTAACGTAAGAGTTTTGGGAATCATAAAAAGTTTATTTGTATGCGGTTTTATATCCACAGATAATATTTTGTAGTAGCTAACAGTTTCTTCGTTGTTTCCCATTAAAAATTTGCGCCAAGAACACATGTAAATTACTAAATCTATGTTAGATCAGCGGATGCTTATGCTACGCGGTAAACTTCAATAAAATTGTAGAAACCGCCATCACCAGAGCGTTTTTATAATGTTCAATTGACTTTGGAAAAACACTTTTTTCATACGTCCACATAAATATCCGATGGAAATTTTGCATATAATATAATTTAAGCAGCTCAGCAGCAAATAGCTGTGAGATAAAACCACCAGGTAAGGTTTCTCTACATTGTTTGTGAAATTAGAGTCAAATAAATTACTAAGCACATTTAAAATAAACAGCGATTACTAATAAAGTGACAAAAAATAAATCGTTGGACAGTAATCAGTTAGAAACAAACTTATATTTTTCTTTCAGGGCCACAGCACAAAGGCGAAATTGGTCTAAATAGCTGTAGTTCATCAAGCTCATGTAGTTCGTGTGATTCGGACAGCTCATCTAGTGCAGAGAGCTCATCTGATTCAGATAGCTCGACCAGTTCATCTAAATCATCAAAGTCCCTTAAGCCATCTACATCGTTTAACACAATATCCACTTTTATAGAAAATTCGGATGACAGCGTCGCCGATCCCAACTATAACTCGGATGTTTGTTCAAGTTCTAGTGAAGAAGGATCTACCATGAATACGAAAAGCAAGTCTATTACTTCTAAAATCAGCACCGGAAAAAATATGAGAAAAGTAAAGAATGGATGCAATAACACAAAACAAAGAAAAAAGCGTGTGGCAAACCCAGATGGATGGCAGAAAAATATGGCGAAACGTGCAAGAAATTGTGGTGTATCATATACGTCTTCATCTTCTTCCAAAAAAAGATCACTGCCACCTTGCAGCGATAAATGCAGATTAAAATGTACGGCAAAAATTACAGAGGATTAGCGGCGTTTAATATTCAAAGATTATTGGGCTTTAGGAGAGCTACAACGACAACGCGACTTTTTGATATCGAACATAACGGAGATTCAGCCGAAGTACAGCTATGTTAGAGAGAATGCAACTCGCAGTCGTAGTCATAATAATGCCTTCTACTTCGAGATTGATAAGCGTAAAATTCAAGAATGTAAGACGTTTTTCAAGGCAACACTATCTATTGGTGATAGACCAATACGAACAATTTTAGAAAAACGAGCTCATTTTACTGCCAATATTATATCAACGGATTTCAGGGGAAAACATTGTAAACATCAAATTTTTAATCAAGAATTCAATATCTCATTCTTTATACCCAAAAAGGACCAGTGTGAAGTTTGTGTCGGATTCTCCAACTCAAAAGATGAAGAAAAAGCCGAATTAAAAGTAAGTCATGACCTTCACCTGAAAGAGGCAAGATTAGCTCGGGAGGAAAAGGAACGAGTCAAAAATTCACAAGATACAGTTGTTGCGGTTTTTGATCTACAGGCTGTACTTCCTTGTCCGTCCGGTCAAGCTTCATCATTCTATTACGTTTCAAAGTTGAGTGTTTTCAATCTCACCGTATATGATTTAAAAACGAACGAAGTTCAGTGTTTTGTATGGCATGAAGGCGAAGCCCAACGACGATCAAATGAAATGGGGTCATGCATAATGCGCTATCTTGATGATCTGGAAAGAAAAGCCAACAGTGAAATAGATGTAGTATTTTTTTCCGACAATTGCGCTGGGCAACAAAAAAATAAGTTTTTATTTGCCATGTACAGGCACATGTTATCAAATTGTACCCGTATCAGAAGCATTACACATAATTTTTTGATATCAGGCCACAGTCAAAATGAGGGTGACAATGCCCACTCTGTTATAGAACGACAAATTAGAAGAGCCAAAAAATCTGGACCGATTTATACTCCAGAACAATACATTTCACTAATACGGTGTGCTAAAAAAACTGGTCTCCCTTATAAAATAAAGTCACTGAGATTTGTCATAATGACATTTTTGATTTGAAAACTTTAGTTGCCGAGATTGGATGGAATACTACGTCTAAAAATGAAGATGGTGAAAGTTTTAAGATTACAGAAATAAAAGTATTGAGAGTAGAGAAGGAAAATTTGGGAAACATTTTCTACAAAACTAGCTACCAACAAGAAGAGTTTCAGCAACTTTGTATTTTGAAAAAAACGACAAGAAGAAATATCAAATCTACATGTAGTTTGGACAAGATACTGTTGAAAAAATTGTATAAAAAAAGAGTAGGAATTTCTGAAAAGAAGAAAAATTCTCTGCTATCACTCTTCAAAAAGAAGGCCATACCAACATCATATTTTCATTTTTACAATAGTTTGTAAGATAACTTAGCCATTTGGTACTATGTGTTTGTTCAATAAAAAGTATTTTTAATTATTATGTTGTATTAATAGTTGGTCTATCTCATAATATTGAATTTTCTATTCAAAAAAATGTCATAAGTCGAATTTTTTTTAAAAAAACATGAAAAATGGTTTGAAGCCAACACATTTCATTTAAAATTAAATCAAGCAATGAAGGCTGATTTATTGGAGCATTATTACAAAAAAAGAACAGTGGCATTATCTACTTATATCTTACTTAGTCACACATTAAAATTATAACTATTTTGAATCGTAGTTTATAAAAAACAGTGCTTTTGGAGTTATGTCACTTTTCTTCCGGGGTGACGATATATATATATATATATATATATATATATATATATATATATATATATATATATATATATATATATATATATATATATATATATATATATATATATATATATATATATATATATATACAGTATGTCCGAAATTGGTTATGACAGTATTGGGACCTCGGAAACCGTGATAGTTACAAAAACGTTTAAATGGAGAAAGTTTTAGACAATTATGTTTGTAATTTAACGCCGTTTTGCTCGCGATTCTTTCTTTTTTAGTTTTTGAGATATTTTGAAAAAACCATAAAACTGCATTTTCGAAAAAGTCCTATAATTTATTTATTTATGAAAATTTTCAAAATCTGTAAGAAAATTATTAAGGCAACTTTTTACGTAGAGTGCACCTATTAAGTCAGATTTTACATAAACCGTTTCGATTTTCTAGAACCATCATCAATTTTGTTTTTTCTTATGGCCGCTGTGTTCGATTTTAACAGTTTTGAAAAGAGTATTTCTTTAGCTTTTCAACGGTGTATCACACTTTGTAATTAGGTTATTACTAAAGGTCAAAAAGTGCGTAGAGGAAATATTTAAACGTTTTTTGGAATTATCAAAGTAAAAAGTTAAAAATTAATAGTGTTAAATAGCAATATATTGTAATTTAACATGCAGTTCTACAAAAAATCAGTAAAAACTACTTAATAACATAATTGATTGTGCACAATGTTCACACATGTTCAGACTACCACCCGCATATAACACTAACATCTTTGCCCAAGTAGGCTTTGCGGTTGAAATAAGACTGTTTAAACATTTTTTCGAATTATCGATATAAATTAAAATTTAATAGTTTCAAATAGCAATATTTTTAAATTGGACATTAAATTCTGCATAAAATCAGTAAGTTCTACTCAGTAACATTAATACTATGTGCACTGCACATAATGTACCCCGAAGAACGACTGTCGACAGAACTTCTTTTCAAGCGCTGCACTGATTAGAAGCTTGCTAGGGTTAGCCAATTTTAAGAATCGCAACAGAAAGTATGCAAGTATGACAAGGAATGGAATAGGCAAATATTAGAATGTTTTAATGAAAATCTGGTTTTTTCCATAAGAAGAATTGAAACAGAACTTCACATTCTGAAGTCAACCGTTCATGGCGATTTAAAAGTACTAACCTTACAAGAATTAACAGAAAATCAGTATGAACTACCTACTCAATAGAATTAATAAAAAATGCTACATAATACTAGGATTAAAAATGTTGACCGTTTTTTTCTATGCAGTGTCCGCATTTCCTTTCAACTGTTCTGATTGAATGGTATTTCTATTTATATTTTCTAGAATATTTCGGGTTCGCTGCTCAAGAACTTGCCTATTTTCTGGGGGGTCAAAATTCGTATATTTCATTTTTCGCACATCCCCATAAATAAAAATCCAACGGCGTGATATCCGGGGATCTAGCTGGCCAGCGGACAGGACCACTGTTGGATATTACGTTTTCACCAAAAGTTGTTGTTAAAAAGGTTTGTACATCCCTGCTGTTATGTGTAGGACAACCGTCTTGCTGAAACCACAAGCTATTAAACTGATCATCTGGCACAGCTTCTCGAATGGCAGGAACTATTTGATTCTGTAACATGGCAAGGTATCTTGGGCCTGTCAGTGTCTGATCAAAAATAAAGGGACCAATGAGACGATTTCCTAAAAAGTAATGGAAAATATTGAATTATAAGCAATTCAATTAGACTATGTTTATCTTACCAAGCATCCCGCACCACACATTAAAACCAAATCGCTCTTGCAGCCTGCGTGGATCGCGTAGTTGCGGATTTTCAATAGCCCAATAATGGTGATTTTTTTTATTAAAAATGCCACAGTTTGTAAAATGAGTCTCATCTGACCAAATGACTTTATTGCAAAAAGCGGGATTTTCTCGACATCTATTGATATACCAATTACAAAAAACAATTCTTCTTTCGAAATCACCTGCTTGAAGTCCTTGCACAATTGTTGGCTTGTAAGGACGATATTTAGTTACTTTTAAGACGCCATGAACGGTAGATTTTGGAATTTGAAGTTCTATTTCGCTTCTTCTTGTAGATGAAGTCGGATTTTCATTAAAATATTCTAGGATTTGCGTATTGCGTTGCTCGTTGTCTTTTGCATACTTCTTTGTGCGAATCTTATTAAAACTGCCAAACTCAAGCAAGTTTCTAACCAGCGTTTGAAAATAAGTTCTGCCAGGCTGCCGTCTTTCGGGGTACATGTCAAACATGGCCCTGTTTGCATTTCTTTCATTTTTAATATAACACACTAACATATCAAACATTTCTTCATTAGAAAAGTTTAACGCCATTGTAATCCTTATTAAAACAGCGATGAATGTTAAATAAAACTTAAACGTTGCATTTTTGACAGATTAAAAGCATTCTATTATTTCAAAACCAAAGCCTACTTGAGCAAAGATGTTAGTGTTATCTGCGGCTGGTCATTTGAACATTTGTGAACATTGTGCAATGTTATTGAGTAGTTTTTACTAATTTTTTGTAGAACTGGATGTTGAATTACATATTGCCTTTTAACACTATTAATTTTTAATTTTTTACTTTGATAATTCCAAAAAACGTTTAAATATTTTCTCTACGCACTTTTTGCACCTTTAATAATAACCTAATTACAAAGTGTGATACACCGTTGAAAAGCTAAAGAAATACTCTTTTCAAAACTGTTAAAATCGAACACAGCGGCCATAAGAAAAAACAAAATTGATGATGGTTCTAGAAAATCGAAACGTCGTATGTAAAATCTGACTTAATAGGTGCACTCTACGTAAAAAGTTGCCTTAATAATGTTCTTACAGATTTTGAAAATTTTCATGAATAAATAAATTATAGAACTTTTTCGAAAATACAGTTTTTTGGTTTTTTCAAAATATCTCAAAAACTAAAAAAGATAGAATCGCGAGCAAAACGGCGTTAAATTACAAACATAATTGTCTAAAACTTTCTCCATTTAAACGTTTTTGTAACTATCACGGTTTCCGAGATCCCAATACTGTCATAACCAATTTCGGACACACTGTATATATATATATATATATATATATATATATATATATATATATATATATATATATATATATATATATATATATATATATATATATATATATATATATATATATATATATATATATATATATATATATATATATATATATATATATATATATATATATATATATATATATATATATACATATATATATATAAATACATATATATATATATATATATATATATATATATATATATATATATATATATATATAATATATATATATATATATATATATATATATATATATATATATATATATATATATATATATATATATATATATATATATATATATCAATTTAACCAGATAACGTTTCATTTACTTCTATTTAGTTTAAAGTGCTTTGTCTCGCATATTAATTAGTATTTGTTATTAACAATTTCAACAAGCTTACGTTCTACCTTAACTGAGTCAGTTCTAACCGTGACATTTCGAAACTGTGACTAATAAAGGTTCGCTCCTTGATTGGATGGTTCCTAAATTTATCAGATAAAACTTGTAGTAGTAAAGTGCATGTACCGAGTGTTTTCCCGAATTGGGGCATGTATAGGTTAGGATAGTATTTAAGGTGTAGCTTCGAAAATTACGCTTTTTAAATATCCCTATCAAGACTCTTGGCTGGACAGCAACTGAAACTTAACGGCTTTGTTAACAGTAGAGGCTTGTCTGGAGTAGGTGCATTAGAACAACCGTGCCTTATAAACAATTGAAAATTTGAATTTATTTATTATTCATTTAGTGCATGATGCTTAATGTGCATGTTGTATTGGTATTTTAGAACTAACGCACAAGTAGTGTTAATTATTATTGCTAAATTGTTTATAACAAAATTTTAATTATTGCTAACCTCAATTTTTTTTGTTTTAACCAGGTTTGTTAACAACTGTTGTATTTTATTAATTGTGAAACTCTTTTGATAAATATTTTCGAATAAGCTTTGATAAAAAAAGTGATTTTTGGACTTATTGAATATTTTTGTTAAAAATATAAATAGCTGTTCGCTACCCGGCGTAGTGGTTAGTCCGTAAGTGTTAATTTTAACTAATCAAAAGAATTATTTGATAACTTCCGGAGAGGAGGTTATAATTTTATAACGGAATATTTCCCACCAAAAAACAACAATAAAAGTAAAAATACAAAAAGATCCATAGGACAAATCTTAAGATTTTAAAGAAAAGGTTTTTAATCGTTTTGTAAAACTTGTCAATAAAAAGTTATATGGTTGTCCTCAGGACATTTAGTTGTGAACACTGTACTTAGCGCAAGGTGTTTGTTGCTAAGTTTTCTTTTGGCTTTCAAAGACTGTAAATATAAACTCTTACTCAGTTGAACAAACTCTGGATTAAAAAACTGTGAAGTGAATAATTGATTTAGTCAAAAAATCAGTGAAGTGAACATACACTTTTGTACGATGTTAAATTAAAATGCAGGTCCGTTGAAAGACTTGACGTCAAGCTTTCAGAAAGTAAGCCACTTTTGTCGGTGTTTGAATTTTAACAAAAAATTGTAAATTAGTGATAGAAATTTATCCACCCGGCGCACAGACAGGCAAAATTGAAAAAACCTGGCCAAAACTTAAACGATGATATGTAGTAATAAAATTTCCTTAATGTGTTTATGAGAAATAATATTGTAAAAACTAATTAACATATTTGTCAATTGGCTACTAATCTGGTGGAAAATTTAATAATATAATAAATAAATACTTGACAAAAACATAATTATGTGTATAAAACCGAATTTAAATTGTTTTAAAAAATACTGCCTACATTTTACTGTTTTTATATTATTTAAAGTCATCAACGGCGTAAAATTAATAATTAATAAACTAATAACAGCATCATTTATTCTCAGAAATAATGTCGCATAACTAATTATTGTTTTTAATCCCCGGACCCGGAGTTTGAGTCACTTGAGCTATTAATTTCTGAGTCTTCATTAGTAGTATTAGTGGCAGATCCCTCTGGACGGGGGCTAATAATAAATCTAAGACTTCTTTTTCGAATGACTTGGACTTTCGCCTTGGAAGTTTTCGCATGCTTAATATGACTGGATCAGACGATATAAGCAGTCTCCAAGTTTTGTTGCCTTGAACACTTTCGGGAAAATCCTTCTCTATACTTCTTAATGTCTTTATTTAATGCCTCCTGGGCCTCGTCAGATAATTGTCCTATAGGCAATAAAAAAGATTCAATAATATATGACGAGTTAATTAAAATTTTGTGGACCGTATTAGGCATGTTGTATCAAGGATATTTTTGTACAAGTATCCTAGCTGTTGTTAAAGCATAATCTTTAAATTTTTGTATATATTTACGGTATCCACTAGATATAGTTTGCAAAAATATTATTATTATCAGTGGTATGATAGCTCAATTGGTTAGGGCGATGCGCTAGACACGCAGAGGTGCGGGTTCGATTCCCGCTCGTACCATAACTTTTGCTACTGATCATATTTTTCTAAAAAAAATCACTATTTTCACAGTTTAACAAACTGATTAAAATACTTCTACTTAACATCTATGTTGTTGAAAGACTTGGAAGAAGCCCCACATATATAACACTTTTTCGTGGATGTCGTAGATGAAGCAGCATTGCACATTTTGCCATCTACCATTGTAAAAAGTAAGTTGTGTTCAATGTCCTTGTGCCTACACTAATGGAAGTAGGTGTAAGGTTTTCTATTTCATTCTGCATGGTATTTATTTCTTGAAGTGTTAAATCAGTGGTCTCATGTATAAATTGAATTCTGATTGGACGAAAAGCGGGGTGAGCCTGGACGTGGATTTTGCCAAACTATTTTGTTTGTAGATTTATTTGGATCGTCGCATGTTAATAGAAGTGGCACAAAGGATGTTAAAAATATACTGGCATCCGAACGTTCATCGCTGTCAAAATTTTGCTTGTATTGGCTATACCTAAGTGTCAAACAAGCAAGTTGAGGTTCTGTTAATGTTTCCAATACATCTTTTTGCACCTCCACTATACGATGGGCAGTATGGCTTAGTAAGGCTTGTAATTTTACTTCAGCTTTTTGCCCCGTGATTGTAACTGAATCTTCTTATACGAAGGCCGGAGTAAATATAAATTACCTTTCATATACATACATACATACATTTTCATACACACGATATGCTTAAGGTGAAATATGTAGTTTTAATTGAAAACATATTTCTGATAAGCCATATATTTTTTTATTCTATTACATTTGCCAACAGTTTATATTGAAAGGTCACTTATGAAGTCATTGTTCTTAAGATTAAATAGTGTTAAAGGGGAGTCACTTTCCGACGTTTCACTCTCGAATGCAGGATATCTTTACGGATCTCTAAGCTACGATACAGTATTAACACGTGACGTGTTAACATAGTTTTTTACAAATATCTCTTGTGTCAGTTTAAATTTTTCGGCGTGTTGCCGCATCAGCACGTGTAATTTTAACAATATTCACGGAATCGTTTTGCTTATGCCTATGTCGTAGGCATAAAGCAAATTTAGACAAATAGCGATTAGCCTAGTCTTTTGCTAAGTGCCGTGGCAAATACCAAAATGATTAAAAAAGAACAATCTGACTAGGTATTTCGTATTTGCCGATTTCCGCATCAGTAATTTGACAAATGCCCAGATTAGATTCAGGCAAATGGTAATGTGAATTAAAACGTCACTAATTTGTTATTTGACTAGGCATTTACCTTTTGCCAAGCTCTACGTAGGTCGTGTCGAATTGCTAACCCAGCGGGGGTAAATGTTTTTGAGGTTAAGTTGAAGTATTTATTTACTCGTCTGTAGCTGTAGTTGTTTTCATTCGTGATTTAAAAACAATGTCTACTAATGTTGAAACTAAATCCGACCAAAATCAGGCCGTTGGAGTGTGTCGTGATAAATTTAATGAAGAGTTGCATCGGTTTTATTCCACGAGCAAATGCAAGAAGCCTTGAAATATGAATAATTACGACGATGTGATTAAGGTAATAAAGTTATTGAGAATTCAAAATGTTTAGGTACACGAGAAAGTTTATTAGATCATACTCATAACGATATATCAAACACTCAAACAAATAATGCAGTACTTGAAATCCTCAAAGTAATAAACAAAATAGGTATATAATATGGTACATAATTATATTATGTATCTTATAACAATCACAAACAACTGATGCATATTTGAATGCGAATGTACGAAGATGTAAATTCTTTACAACATAACAAAATGAACAGTAGGTATATTATGTATCGTAATATAACAACACAAACAAAATATATTCTAAAAAAATACACAAAATAGTAAAACTATTATTTGTTTTGACAGGTCAAGCTCAAATGGCATTTACTAGAACACATACTGCCATTTTGAAACAAGCACATCTTTTGTTACCGAACTGGTTCTTATTGGGTTTAAAATAGCATTTACTAAAACCCTGTCCACTAAATAAAGACTGATGAGTCACAGCTTTTTCGTACCGAAATGAGTTTGTTTGGAACGTTGACTTTATCCAAGTTTAATCCACGCCTTTCTTCATGATATTGTTTTCTTGCACACATTAGAGCCAAATCCTTCATTTTCCTCATCTTTATATGCAGACACAGCATACTGTTATTGTGTTTCCTACATAGTTTGCTGGATAGTGTTCGTCATTTGTATTTAAAATCATAGGACTAGATTCAGGCCCTACTTCGGCAGTACTCAGTAGTGGTGCGTCACCTTGAGCAACATAAGTCTGATCTAATTCGGTTGTATCTAGGTTTTCCGGAGGATCAATGCATCCCTTACCTAATTCTTCTGTAGTAATATTTTTCAGAATTTCATCAGGAAGATTAGAAGAGCCGAGGTCAACCTGAAAAGGTTATATATAGTATAGAACAATTAGGTAGTAGACGTAGGACGCTTACAAATTTTTAAAAGACTTCAAAAATGGGGGAGGTTATCAATTCGTGTTCATGTATTTTTTTATATCTTTTTTTAATTTTTATAAAGCACTTTGGGCTATTTTTACCGTGTTATATTGACAATATAGGAATTTACCTTGTTTTCGCCATTCTGTCAAGAAATTTATATTACATGAAATGGAGTCGACTCGGCTTATTTGTTATTTGACTTTTACAATAAAACTCCTATACAGGGCGTTACAAATTCGATGTTATGCATAGGTATCTACTAAACCGTAAAAGATAGGGAAGGTTAAATTGGGGCGTTTAGAAAATTCTGAATTTCCGAATGGTTCCGAAGAAACCCGAAAAATTGGAGATTTTGATTTTATTTTATTCTGGCATTATTTGATAAGATATATTTCACTTTTTGGTGCATTTTTTAATCTATTTTATTTTTTCATAAACATTTTTATGTATTGTACGATTCATCAACTTTGTAGTTATTATGTTATTCTGGTACGATCTTAGCAGTTTAACTTACATTTTAATTATAAATAAAGTATGTAAACACCGAATTTTTTAATATTTACTCATATCTATCTACTGCTCGAAAACAAATACCCTTGGTTCCGTCCCGTATACAGCTTTATATGGGCTTCGGCCTATGACCGATGAGGTGATATGTTTTTTCTTGCCATTGGACGTAATAGCATCCCATCGACCAACTTGGCAATCTTTAAAAATAAAAAATAACTAAACACTAAAAATCTTTTTTTGTTATTACAAAATCTTTTCATCCATGAACTAAGCACTGGCTCAACGTCTAGACTGGCGCGTTCCACACAGAACTTTGACTTTGTAGATGCCTTGGACGTCCATGTATACTTTTACATTCAGGCCATAACTGCTTAAGCTCTTCGATGATAGCCGCAGTGAATTATTTCCCTTTGTCACTTTGTAAAATTGAAGGTGCCCCTTGAATAAGAAAGATTTTACATAACTCCAATGCAACTTTTGCTGCTCACGTTTAGTGTGCAATGGCTTCAAATGAATAAACTTGGTTGTGTGGTCTCGATAACTCAAAACCCACTTATATTGACCATTAGGAGAGGATTGTAGGTCTATTAAATCTACTTGGCCATGATTGTCTTTTGATGTAATAGGTCGAACAACTTTTCGTACAAACATTGCATAATTTAAGGAATATTTCAACGCCAATTCCGGGAATATTTGAAGCTTTAAAATAATCTTTGTGGTGTCAGTCATTTAATGAAATCATATTTGTTAATATAATAAAATTTCTTGTTTTTGCAGTTCACTTTTTCGTGTTGTTTTTCTAATGTGGTTTTTCTAATAATAAAGTCCCGACTTTATTACCTTAATCACATCGTCGTAATTATTCATATTCCAAGGCTTCTTGCATTTGCTCGTGGAATAAAACCGATGCAACTCTTCATTAAATTTATCACGACACACTCCATCAACGGGCTGATTTTGGTCGGATTCAGTTTCAACATTAGTAGACATTGTCTATAAATCACGAAAACACCCCGCATTAAGCTACAGACGAGTAAATAAATACTTAAACTTAACCTCAAAAACATTTAACACCCGCTGGCTTTGTAATTCGACACGACCTACGCAGAGCTTGGCAAAAGGTGAATGCCTAGTCAAGTAACAAACTAGTGACCGTTTTAAATTCACTTTACCATTTGCCTGAATCTAATGTGGGGATTTGTCAAATGACTGAAGCGGAAATCGGCAAATACGAAATACCTAGTCAGATAGTAAAATATTGTTCTTTTTTAATCATTTTGGTATTTGTCATGGCATTTAGCAAAAGCCTAGGTAAATCACTATTTGCCTAAATTTGCTTTATGCCTACGACACATTCAGAATGGAAGAGAACTTTATTAAAGTGATTCGGAAGTATGAATTTTTTGCATAACCCTCAAGATAAAGGCTATCGAGAATTCTTAAATATATATCTTGCATTTTTAATTATGTAAATAAATATTTCAGATATGTGAAAGATCCATAACGCCGAACATAAAATGCTCCGAACGAAATGTCCCTTCTTATTTATTGGATGAGCCCAACAATATCTTGTTCTATGAAGGGCAAACAGCACCCATTTCCCCATCTTTATCAAACTCATAAGTCATTTTTGATAGATTCCCCACATTTTAGGAAACAAAACACTCGGCTGGTATGATCAAAGCTGTAACAAGATGTTCAGGTTTATGTCCACTCGATGTGTTGTGTCGTCTTGTGAGGTCACGTGTGAGTGTCCGTAGCTTTACTCCACGAAATCAAAGAACCGTGACCCGACAACAGAATCGCGATCGGGTTTACATGCGATGTAGACCGTAACGTATATTTGTATTAAAATTATTTGAATTTTATTTTCTAATTTCAATAGACGCTCTAACTTGGCTGCTTTACCTTTTCCACCCCTTCTAGGGGACTTGAACTTTTGAATTTTAAATGCAACCCTATGTCGAACTTTATTTTACTTTGTAGACCTCTAAAAGACAAAAAATTCCCGTTTTTGAATGGTAAGTTATTAAAATAAAAATTCCAGTCTTGAGCTAAAACTGCTATTTTCAATTTTACTTTATAAGATGTTGAAAATGATCAGTGTTAAAGTGGCAATCATATACTCTACTTTCAAATTCCTTTCTAACGTTTTGGAACATTCCAGGTGTCACACTAAGGCAAACATAAGTAACTTTGTGTTGTAGTTTTTGTAAATTATTTGGCTTTGTAAGAAACACTCGCTGTTTTAAGTAACATCAAAGAAGAAAATCAAGTGGAGCAAGTCTTTAATAGCTGCTACAATTGCAGGTATACCAGTTTTTCGCAACAATCGCAAGCAAAAAAGTACGGTAAACATTTTTGGAATCAAATAGCCCGTATATTAATTTAAAAAAAATACGTAATATATATAGGCTGTTATAACAAAAAGTAATAAAGTTGGTCTATTATTAATGAGCTTCGCAATGAATCTAGTCATGATAATTCTGATTTTGGAATTTAGCCTTATAGTCTTAATAAGCAGTATTGTATCAGTCCATCGAGGTTGGCACAGAGACTACCATCGGACATCGACCCTCTTTCCGACTTCAGCGGTCTACCCATACCTCAGTCATTTTACGTTTTTTCCTACTTAGGCAGATGAACAATGACAAATAAGAAATCTTGCGAGGACGACGTACTCTCAATACTTGGATACTCTAACGGCTGCTATTAATGATTCTTGGTCCGGAGATATTATTGCCTACTCTCTTAAAATTTCGTTTATTTCCTTGCACAAGGGTTATGGCGTCAGGGAGTCCTTTAACTCTCTCTTACTGGAATGAGGGACAGAAATATTTGTGATCATTCGAAAGCCTTTGATTGAGTGGATCTCGAAATACTGGCATCAAACCTTGAGCGCTATGACTTTAAAGGGTCCATCCATCGGTCTTGACGTGGTCAATTAATTAAGGTTGATTACAGAGTCCGACAAGAATCTGTTTCAAGACCACTTATTTTCTTAATTTATATAAACAACCTTGTTCGCGTGAATATCGCCTCGAACAATAAAAATACTGAATGTCTTAAGTTTCGGATATCAAATGACTTAATGGAAATAAAAAAATGGTGTAGCGCTAACCGAATTTCAACGAGTGTTAAAAAGACAAACAGTTGGGTTTAAGTGTGATATGCAGGGTTTGAATTTGTTCTTGTTAACGAATCTGGGGCTCATATTATGAAATTGGGAAACAAAACTTTCGTCAGGTTGCTTCGCTATCCCCCCAAATCAGAAAACCATACTATCTCCTGTCTCATTATTTTGTAAAGTAAGAACAGAAAACCTACTAATATTGCGAAAGGCATTGTTTACCCTTAAAGAAAACCAGTGAGACACCGTTAAAATTCAACAGCATCTAGCAATAGTATTAAAAGTAGAACTGAAAACTCTTTTGAAAACCAATAAAAGTAGTGACCTGTCAGTTGAAAGCTATATTAAATAAAATATATCCAAATCAGCGGATGGCAAAAACCCGACAAAAAATGTCCTTTTAAATATAAGATAGTAACCTATTAATTTACGGTTACACCCTGTATTTTTGTATGAATTATCTTTATAAAAAGTAAAAATAATGTTACAAATAAATAATATATTGGCCACGTTTGTGGGTAAAGAGCCTTAACTAAAAAAAAGTAAGAGCTGCTGAAGAAAAAATACGCCTTGTGCTTTATACGTATGTAGGTATTTTTGAAATTTTTTAATTATTCTTTTTCATTTCCACAAGTTCGAATCATTTGATAACAATGACAAATTTAATTATTTTCCCTAAACTGAAGCCTAAAGTTCATGTTAAAGCAACACAGGATTCCCATGTAACTCTCTCTGTCTAAATGTAAATCTAAATAACTCCTTCAACACTCTAGTAGCTAGAGTCGAATTTTAAAACAAAAGGCGCGGGACTGTAGAAAAAACGGAGCCTACCAATCTCTAAAGATCGAGGTTAATTTTTCCCGAGGAGAATATATCGCGAACAGTAAATTACCGAGAATTTAAATCACTGCCTTTATAAAAATTACTGAGAAATCATTAAAAAAAGTCGTAAAAACAAAAATACTCGTGCCAGTTTTAGTTACTTATCAAATAACTTAGATAGAGCCAATGTTTTACTTATATCTAAGGTTCAACTTAACAAATCCTGAATATCACAAAAGTTATCCATTTAAACTCTGAACTTTCCTTACTTACAGTATTTGTTGTGGTTGTGAAAGCATATGAGATTGTTACTGATACCCAATAGAAACCGAAGGAAAATTAGATTGGATGAAACCCTCATAAATTCACAATATAACTATGATTGCTAAGGTTTTTATTTATTTTAATGATTTTTACTTCTTTTCGAAATGAGATCGACACAAACACATAATATAAAACATACGTATCATATATATGTCTATTAATTATATCGCTTTTAACCCCTATTAGTGACATTTATTACAACGATATTGCTCATGTCTTTGTCAACTTAATTTTTTTTAATAACTTTTGTGTTTTTATTTTATTTTCTTTTGAGTTTGCAGTCTAGTAACTGTACTCGTTTATAAGTTCAGCACTGACAGCCAACAAAACACAAATTATTTTGAAATATTCAGTTACCCTTTATGCTTATTAGCTGGCCCGGCTCTGTCTTTTCCGTTAGATAGTGCGAATTTCTAGTGGAATTATAATAATATGGGGAGCATTCACCACATTGTCCAGAAAAATAGAATACAAAAAATAGTGTTAAAAGGTCTCGGTAACCAGACGATCATTTCGAAACTTTACTAGACTATACTACACTACATAATATATAAGTTTTTATTTTTCGACTTCTTTATATTCCTGCGAAAAACCTTAACTAAAATTACTTAAAAACTTATTCAAAATTTTTAAGTGTACTGTCCTCATAGTTTTTAAGCGGAAAATTTTAAAAATGACGATAATGAAAGGTTATCATATTAAATAACTAGGAAAAAATTCCCAAAGCCTTCAAACAAAAACCGAGGCTAAAGCAATATTATCTTTTAATTTTATGAACCTGATTTATTTTTATAAATCCAAATTTCCATCCATTCTGCCACAAATTTTAAATTGAAAGTTTAAAGCTGTTAGAAACCCTTACGTGATAACAGGTCAATTATGATTTTAGATGTAATGAGGCTGTTAATCGACAAACAGAATGTTTTTGAAATAATATAACATAATCTCTATATCACATTTAATTCTTGGGCAAAATTTTAAATCAATCTAATAGTTTTTTTTTTCTGACTGATCCTTTAAATATTTTATTATACCGCATTTTGTTTCGCCATCTTGGATTTCTACCAAAATTTTATTGGTTCGTTGCTACTTAATACTTTATTTTTGTGAATTTTTATCAAAATATGGCCAGGTTATGCCCATATGACCTTTAATTTTTGAACAGAATTTGAAGGCTATCGGGTAAATAGTTTTTTAGCTATCCTGCGAACAGACAGCCAAACTGGCCGACACAGACAATCCGACGGAATTGAGAAAAATATGTTTTTTTTGGCATCTAGACTCTAAAATGTGAAGATCTCTAAAAACCGGGAAAATAATAATGTTTTTGTTGATTTTTTACAATAATTAGAAGATAAAACATTAAAATCTTATTTCAAAATGGAATACAAACCAGTGTTCAAAATAACAAAACGAGCAGCGCCAGAGAGTATAATTTCGATGTTACCGCCCTGTCAAAAAATAATAAATTTAAAATGTTTAAAATTGCCTGAGATTTACTTGTTTTATTTGTAGTCATTTCCCTCTCACCATGTATGTTTTTTAAATGTAGCTAAAATAGGAAACAATTTTTGCTTTAGGATTAAAAATTCATTACTTCCCTCTCAAAGGGGAAGTATCGTAATCGTGAAAAAATAACCCTCCGAGATTTTTTCAGATCTTTACCATTCCGTCGGTCTGTCTGTCGCCTCATAGCTAAAAAACGACTTACCCGTTTGACTTTAAATTTTGTTCAAAAATTAAGGGTCATATGGGGATGAGATGGTAAAAATTTCATAAGGAAAAACAAAACGGCGCCCTAATGAAATATTTAAAAAATTATTACTAACTACTTATCCGTCAAATTCAACAAGAATTAAGTGCTACGTAGAAATTAACTGGTAAAATTCTGGCATAAATCCAACATGGCGAAACAAAATGGCAGCTTAATCAAATATTTAAAAATTCTACCTGAAAAAACTGCTTAATGGATTGATTTAAAATTTTGTGCATTTACTAACTGTGGTATAGAGACGAACTGGCATACTAGTGGTACGAATTCAACACGACGCACACTGGTCGATTTGCCTGGAATCACGGCATAAATGCATAAAATTTATTTGTCTCAACATGACCAAAAATGTCCTAAATTTAAAGTCAATAATACAAATAACAAGTTGGCTGTGAAAAAATTCTTTCCAGCATTTGTCGTTCACTCACAGCACACATCAAAACAGAAATATGTCAGCAGGTAATGCTTTGTGAGATTGTAATCTGAAAAAAGTGTAAAATTTTAATAGTTACTACAAAAACGTTATTACCTGGATCGATACTTATTTTCGGTGGATGTTAAATCTTGAGGAATGTAGTTACAAAGTATGTATAAGTTTTAGATATAAATAGGATATTAGTGGAAACTTAAGTCATAAATCTTAATGTCTGAAAAATGCAACTTTTTTTAAAGGAACCTATATTATAGAAAGCTGTTTGTTTATGTTCCTCCTCAGATCCCGGTTTCTAATGTATTTTTTTAACTTCTGTGATTACTTATCGTAATTATCCAAAAACAAAATTTTGCAGATATTTGCAGTTTTTTCTATAAAATTTAAAATTAAATTGCGTGTTGGATCTAAAAATCAAACTTTGCATTAACATGTAGTGTGTTTAAATGATGTCATGCAAGATTTATCGTTAGTTATAGAATGTTTCGCTGTATTTGTTTGTTAACTACAATAAATTGATGTTGAAAACGAAATCAAGCCAAATACCTCTGTACAGGATGTCCAACTAATTTGTCAAAAAGTCCAAAAACGTAGAGAAAAAAAAATTGTAATGAATATAATTCAATAAAATCCGTATTTTACGCATATGCAAAAATCTAAGAAGTTTTGAACTGGCTGCTATAATTTTTTAAAATAAACAAATTCTTTAATTTAAAAATTCAAATATTACTTTTTTTCAACATTTTATTATCTACCTACTTAAATTTTTTACAGATATGGAGGAACATGTGGTTTTGACTCATAGAGACCTATTTAATATACTGCAAAGTTGTCCTAAAAAAAAAGTCGAGTCAAGATTTTGTAGTTACATGCTCGTATATTACAGCTTACAAATCATGAAACTATATCGAAAAGTTTACAAATTAAAATTTGACGTTTTAAAACTTAATTTTTAAGTAAAAGGGCAGCGGTTCATCGGATGAAGGAGGCTTTGATAAACAAATATGTTAAGTGGTTAGATCTTACTATTAGGTTTCTAAAAAATATTATTAGACATAAGAGACGCCCTATGGTCAGTTTTCAGTATAGCAGCGAGCGAACAAAACTTTTAAAAACTGCCCACCTTCGCAATGTAACCAGTACACAAGAACTTGCATATGCAACGCAAATGAGTTTCCGTTCAGAGAGAAATATTATGGCTTCCAAAATATTAAAAGATATAAGTAACGTGCCACATAAAGCTGAGAAATATTGCACTGCGTTAAATAATAATAAAATATCTCATTCTAAATTAACTAGTGATGAAGCTCTGTCATTGATAATAGAAGCAAAGTTGAGCAAGAGTCAATATAATTTAATCAGAAATCAGGTTAAAGAAAAAAACTGTGACGTGTTTCCTGCATACGATGAAATTCTGGAAGCAAAAAAGCGATGCTATCCTGCAGAAATTACTATATTTAATCTGACACCGAAGTTGAACTTATGCTGCAGTCTCTGATAAATCATAGAAGTAAAAGACTAATTCATGTTCAAGAATCAGTTCTTCAAGGTCTTAAAGAAATGGATATCGATATGAGCTGAGTGAGGGTTCGATGGATCGTCTGGCCAATCCGAATATATTTGAGAGTGTAGAAAAATTGGACAATAGTCTATTTTTAACATCTTTAGTGCCTATTAAACTGGCATGCAACGAGCCCAGAAACTTTGGATCCTTCATCTGGCAAAATCCAAGATCTTCATCTCCTCGATTTTGTAGGCCACATAAGTTACAATTCGCCCGTGAAACAATACAAATGACTATGCAGGAAAAGAAAAATATGGATGATCAAAAATAAATTTGTTCCTTTTAAGTATATTCTTTATAATAAATCAATAACGGTACATTTTGAACTACATCTCACAATGACTGACGGCAAAGTTTGCAATGCTCTAACATCAAATAGTTCAACTCAAAAATGTTATATTTGCGGGGCCAAATCCAGGGACTTCAATAATATTAATGCTGTATTCAAAGGTCGACTGCTGATAATAATTTGAAATATGGACTCTCAACATTACACGCCTGGATACGTTTCTTTGAATGTCTTTTACATTTAGCTTATAAAATGAGCATTTCCAAGTGTCAAGCTAGAGGTGCGGAAGATAAGTTAAAAGTTTAGAATCAAAGAAGCGTATTCAGGAGCTTCTTCGTTCTCAGATGGGGCTAATTGTAGACAAACCGAAGCCAGGTTTCGGTAGTTACAATAATGGAAACACAGCGCAGAGATTTTTTGAGGGTGCAGAAATCGTAGCAGAAATAACTAAAATTAATATTAATATAATTACAAAATTTCATGTATAATTGCAAACTCTGTCGTCAGGATTTGATATTAATACAGATAAATTTAAAAAAAATTCACTAGAAACAGCAAAACTTTTTGTATCTTTGTATCCCTGGTATGTTATGCCTATTACCGTGCATAAGGTTTTGATTTACGGATCAGACATAATTAACTCTTACCTTAATCCTATAGGGTAATTATCCGAGGAGGCACAAGAAGCTCGGAATAAAGGCAAAAAAATATAGGGAAGATTTTTCCCGGAAGACTTCGAGAACTGATAATTTAAAAATTTAAAAGATGTAATAAATCGAGTTCTTGTCTCCTCGGATCCTTGCATTTCGAGGTTAAGAAAACTACCACAAAAAAGATTAAGACATCCTTTTTTTTATTTTGGGTATAGGCATAACTAGACATAAGTAAGTAGGTATTTTGGTTTTATACTTTTAATTCTTATTTTGTGACTACACCCTGTAGATTTGCATCTTGGATCAATTTTGGACAATGGAGACTAATGTTTAGAAATTAAACTTTCACTTTAGGGATAGACATAACTAGACAGTAGACATATATAAGTATATTTAATTTATGTCTTTAATAATGATCTTGTGACTACACCCTGTATATAAATGTGGATTTTAACAATTTTTTAAAATCACAAATAATATACATAAGCGTAAATAACTATAAATAAAGAGGTAATGATTCACTAGAACAGCTACTTAAAACTAAGGATGGGGATACATTTCAAAATTTAGTCTTTATTTTTTACATTTTCTAAATGGTCTTTGTAGTCCCAGAGTCCAAGATACTCCACGAAACATTATTATATCCCGTAAAAAATATTTTAAACTATCATTATTAAATAAGTTCTCATTGTTCTCAGCAATATTTTTAATTTTTCTGTTTTTTGCCACGTTTCCGTAAAAATCGACCAGTGTGCGACGGAACAAAATGGCAGCCAAATAAAATGTTTGTAATAGTGAAAAACCTTTAACATATCTTCATGTTTTAGCGTTAGTAGTTTAACTACTTATATGAATGACTTCGAATTTGTTGTGTTATATGAACAAACTGGTAACATTTTGGTATGAATTCAAGATATTCAGAAATAAACTGGTATGAATTCAAAATAACGAAAAAGAATGGCGATGTGTCACTATAAAAACTACTTATTCAATTTATTTTAAATTATGCCCAAAAATTAAGTGTGGCATAGGTAGAAAATGTTGGTAGAAATCTAATATGGTGGAAAAAATGGCGCCCAATAAAAAATATGTATTACTAAATGCCTATTTACCGAACTAAAGTGGGTCACATTTCTTTACTTCTAATAAAGGGAAAGATTCATAACGAGGGAAGTTCTGGACAAAGGAAATTTTTTTTAGTTTTTTTTTCATGGACCTCGTACCTTTCTAGAGATAAATTATTCAAATTTGCCACATTCTATAGTGTAAGGAATGTCTTCGCAATGGATATAATACATTTTATAAAAATCTACTTGCTATGTTAGTTTTCTCTTTCTTCCCCTGTTACCCCTCAACATTTGTACTGCGACTTCAATGGCTTTTTTTATTTAGAAAATAAGATTCCTCATTTTTGTTTTCTAACTTCTTGGTTTCTTACTTTAATCCGATATTTTAAACCAATTAGGCATTAGTTAGCAAAATGCTAAGGCTATACACATTTAAAATTTTATTTCATTTTTTCTGTTTTTATTTTGATTGCTAAATATGCATCAATTTTTTTGGTTCATTTTAGGACTAAAAGTTCAGATTATCACGAGTTCGAAAGGTCTTACTTAATTTGTAAGATGCATGGTGTTAAAGTTTTTTTTTTTGTTAGAAAAAGTGAATACGAAAAATATTTTTTTATTCGCATGACACATGGAAACCGATCTTCCCATTGGAACCCGGACAGTGAACACGAGCGATGGCTTGAATTTCTCCGAGTTCCCAGCCGAGTTCAGGCAGTATTTTGAAGCAAATATTATTCAAGATGGTTTTTTTTTTCTCCTAATCTAATCTTAAAAACCATTATTCCTTAAAAAAACCTTTAGATTTTAATATTTCAACCATTTCTTAGTAATGTGCTGCTACAATTTTGTCGACTTACATAGAAGGTTCAGGTTAAGAAAGGGGGGTTTTGGGTTTAGCTTTCACTATTTACGCTTCTACTGTTATGTTAGTTCTTTACGAAGAGTTTCACTACTTCACTGTAATGTCTTGATTGCTCATTTTACTTTTACTATGTTACATAAACCAACAAAATCTGATTCAGACTAATAAAGCTTTAATGAAAATCTTTCTAATGCTTCCCGTGACGTTGATATGAAATAAAAACAGGGACTTTGCAAAAAACTGATGTATGCTGTATACGTTTATCCTTACCATCTAAAGCAAATCTATTACACACGCGACTGATTTCCACTCATGCTGAGGGTATAAAAGTATAGAAAACAAAAATGTTGCATGAATCTAGGAAACCTAAAATTTCAACTTGACCCTTTCTAGGTAAAAAACTAAGTGGTGACAGGATCAAGTGTGTCCAGGAAAGATGTGATCAGGAGGACAATAACTTTGACATTACATTTTCAGAAAAATTGACTGAAAGCTATTTCATATAAGGATTGTGTGAGGAGTTTATCCGCTTATATTCTACACATTAAATTAGCGTACCAATTATATTATAATAGTGTACAGGGTGTTCCAGCGAGGACTGAACAGGGACCTATTTTCGACCTTCCTTGTATTTTGGAAAAATTCAAAATAGCCAATCGATCTACTTTTACTTGTAGAATCCAAAAATGTCATCGAAAAAATATTTGAACCAGAAACAAAAGAGTTACGCTATGCATCAGGTGTTTTTTAAATGGAATGTATCGTTTTTTATACGATTTTTGGAAAGAGTGATTTTTTTTATGTCCGTTCTGATTAAAAGATTTGATTTTGCGATAGCTGTTTATATTACATTTTAATGTTTTACAAACTAAAATTTTAGCTTCACCTGCTTAAAATATATGATAGGTTGGTATAGGTGATCAAGGTAAAATGACGTTTGAATGCTTTGTCAATAAAAATTGACATTATTTTAATTATTGTCGAAGTCTTCACCTAAAAAATATATATTTGACTCTGATCGAAATGAAATACTCTTTGGACGAGAGACTACAGATTGTTATGCTATTTTACAAGTGCCAAGAAAATGCAAGAGAAGCAAGAAGATTTATTGCAAATTTTCATAGAAATATATCCATCAATACAATTCTAAGGATAAAAAACCTATTTGAGGAAAATAAAACTTTACATGATAGAAAAAGAAATTCAATAAAAAATAATTATTAAATAATAAAATAAAACTACTAATAACATAAGTTCTCAATGTGACCGCCGTTTTTCTCGAAACAACATCGATAACCCCTTTGTAGCCTTTCTAAACTTGCTGTTACAATATGATTTTCCTGGTTAAGGCGGTTTATTTCATCGACAATTTGGCTCAAGTTTCGTTTACCTGAAATTGGTTATAAGGAAAGTATCTAGTTTTACATATTCTAGGAGCTTTTCTAAATAACGGAAAATAAGAATTTTGCTGCGGAAATGCGTCTTTCCGTTCTGCACAGTTTAGTATACCTGAAATCAGTTACATGAAAACTTTGCATTGCATCTCATCCCAAACTCTTTCCCAAGCACGAAAATGTTAAAATGTGTCTGCGGAAATTTGTCATTTTCATTTTCTGCGGAAATTTTGTATAGTTTAGAATATCTAAAATCAGTTACACAAAAAAAAAACTTTGATTTACATTCTAAATTCTTCTACATTTTTTAAGTAACGAAAACGAAGGCATGATTGCGGATGGAGGCAAAATAATCGATGGCATTATTGCGGAATGCTCGTATATATTTGTTCGATTGCCTGACTCAAGAAAGGATCATCCTTCTTTGTTTATATTCCTTGAAGTTCTCAAAGATATGCAGACAGATACTTATATGAAACTTCGTGACTCAGACAAATTATTGAGATTATCTAAAAAAAATTTCGGGCTGTCACGTATACGGGTATAAAATGTCGCTGACAATACGATGCGTTCAGCCGTTATTTTTACATTCCGCAATCGTGCCCTCACTTCATTTTGTGAAAAACTGAATACTAATGTTTCGTCCGCAATCGTGCCGCGCCCTGGAAAAGCGCTCAAAATTTCCGTGTAAAATGTAAATGACAAATTTCCGCAGACAAATTTTTACATTTTTATCTTAAGGAAAAAGTTTAGAATATAAATCAAAGTTTCTTTTTTATGTAACTAATTTCAGGTAAACTAAACTATACAAAATTTTGTCGGAAAATTAAAACGACAAATTTCCGCAGTAACATTTTGGCATTTTGGTGCTTGGGAAAGCATTTGGGATGAGATGCCAAGCAAAGTTTTCATGTAACTGATTTCAGGTATACTAAACTGTGTATGAAAATGAAAATAACGCGTTTCTGCAATAAATTTTTTCATTTCCGTTGTTAAGAAACACTTCTAGAAAAGATTTCTTTTCCCTTTAAAGTATTTTTACCCCACCCAGCACCCCTATTCGCTCCAAGATCCCGCAAGCTTCTAAATTAAAAAAAAAAAGGGGTGTACAATGGAAATGACGCATTTCCGCAGGAAAATTTTTCATTTCCGTTGTTAAGAAGGGCTTCTAGAAGGCAATCAAATATTTTTTTTCCAAATAACCCATTTCAGGTAAACAAAACTTGCCCAATGATCTCTTGAATATTTTCGTTTCGTTGTCTGCATACGACCGCGACGTTCTTCAAATGGCCCCAAAGAAATGCATCCAAAACTGAGAGGTCGGGGCTATTGGGCGGCCAAGCATATGTTCCATTTCGCCCTATCCATTCGTTATGGGGCCGATTTAAAAATTGAACCACATCATGCACGGCATGAGGAGGCGCCTCATCATGTTGCCAAATTAAATTCTGATATTCTGCCAATGGTAAGTCTTCCAAAAAATTTTCAATTTCGTTTTCTAAAAACTCATAATATCTGTGCCCATTTAAAGTCCCGTTAAAAAATATTGGTCCCAAAATTTTATTGTTTTTTATCCCACACCAAACATGAATAGAATTCCTCCCTTGAAATTTAATAGTCTGGAACTTTTTTGGATTTTCAACGGCCCAGTGGTGACTATTATGTCTGTTGAATACCCCCGATGTTGTGAAAGTAGCTTCGTCGGTCCACACAATATTTTTGAATAAATCAGGGTCTTCGTTTTCTTGCCGAATTACCATTTGAGAAACAAATTGGAAGCGAAGTTCTTTTTGTGCTGGTGTTAGGTGCTGAAGTGGAAGGATACGAAAAGGACTAAATTTATGAATTTTCAGAGTCCTGTGAACAGTCCCTCGGGTAACTCTTCTGCGCCTTACACCGCCACCGTACTGAACTTCCCGAACTGCATCCGGAATAGATTTGGTTGGATTAACTTGAAAATAATTTATAATGGCCTGGTCTCGATTTCTTCTTCTTTGTATATTTCTTTTTCTATCATGTAAAGTTTTATTTTCCTCAAATAGGTTTTTTATCCTTAGAATTGCATTGATGGTTATATTTCTATGAAAATTTGCAATAAATCTTCTTCTTGCTTCTCTTGCATTTTATTGGCACTTGTAAAATAGCATAACAATCTGTAGTCTCTCGTCCAAAGAGTATTTCATTTCGATCAGAGTCAAATATATATTTTTTAGGTGAAGACTTCGACAATAATTAAAATAATGTCAATTTTTATTGACAAAGCATTCAAACGTCATTTTACCTTGATCACCTATACCAACCTATCGTATATTTTAAACAGGTGAAGCTAAAATTTTAGTTTGTAAAACATTAAAATGTAATATAAACAGCTATCGCAAAATCAAATCTTTTAATCAGAACGGACATAAAAAAAATCACTCAGTCCAAAAATCGTATAAAAAACGATACATTCCATTTAAAAAACACCTGATGCATAGCGTAACTCTTTTGTTTCTGGTTCAAACATTTTTTCGATGATATTTTTGGATTCTACAAGAAAAAATACATCGATTGGCTATTTTGAATTTTTCCTAAATACAAGGAAGGTCGAAAATAGGTCCCTGTTCAGTCCTCGCTGGAACACCCTGTACATATGACGGCAGTAATTAATATATTTATTCATGGCCTATGCCAACTTTGTAGTCTACCTTGAAGCACCGAGGTTCAATGTCAAGGCCAAATTAAATTACAAAAAATTATGCAGACCTGTTGTGCTTCAACCTTGAAGGTATCAAATGAAATAACTCGTGGCACGTGGTGCAACATTTTATATTCTGAATATTTAGTATTAACGAGTAACTAATTAAGTAACATCTGCTTCAGAAATTCAAAAAGGGAAAAAATTAAAAGCAGATTCAGAGCGAAGACTACAATTTATCCATAGTAAATTAAACGATCTAAATATCATGAACTAGCGATAGTAACTTGGGAAACGTGGTTGCGTTTTAGTAAAAACGACCCACGTTTTTGAGGGGTTTTCTAGGGAAACGTCGTATATAACCAGCTAAGACTCGAGCTAAAAATTATATTACAGTCAACCTAATCTAGATGTAAAAGGCAATACCTAATAAAGAGTTTTCTTTTAGAGAGACTATTCCTGTTGTGTTTTAGGAGATACTGTTCAATGAAGTTTCTAAGCCTTGATATCCTGCACCAACATGCATAACGTTGAATTAACAAAAATCGGTATGAAATACATTCTAATAAGATTCTTCCACGATCGTAGCTAGTCACATATGGAGGGAGAGGGGGGAGTTGAAAATAATATACACAGTTGAGGTGGGAGCTAATTTTTAACAAACAAGTTTTTACAATATTTTTTGCATTGCACCAGGCATCTTTAGAGATATTTACTTCACGAGATCGGAACACAGAGCTCGGAGATTTTGAGGAGGAAGCCTTAGAGTCGTCTCTATTAAAGCCAAAAACGTTGTTCAGATATGTAGATGACACTTTTGTCATATGACGTGATGGTCCAGAAAATCTCCCCTTGTTTCTTGATCAGCTGAATCAGCAACACCCCACTATAAATTTACAACAGAAATCGAATGAGGTTCCCTGTCTAGTACAAAGAAAAGGGGATGGTTTCTTACCGCACTCTTCCCGTTCCTGTGGTGATGTTTATATTAGGGAAACTGGACGATCCATATCCACTTAAGGAACATGAATGATGTATTAGAAAGAAACAAACTGTACACACATGTCGGGCAAAAATAGCCGGCTTAAATTTCGTCGAGCTGATTCAGTGTTCCGATCTCGTGGAGTAAAGATGCCTGAAGATGCCTCGTGTAATCTAAGGCGAAACGTCGGAAAGCATTTTTGACACTGTCTAATCTCAATCGCCATGATATCTTAAGTAAGAAAACTAGATAAAATGTATTTAAATGTACTTGAATTTTGCATAATAATCACGTGTGATGGAGGGATGAACTCAGATCTTGGCACATCCAATATGGCGGTGAAATAAAAAACAACTAAACTACTGTCTTAATTCAGTTTAAATTTTGTATACATCAACTCATAATATTTTGTTAAATGAAACCAATATAAGGGCCTAACAAAATCTTTAAAAAAAATTGTTCGAAAAAGTTTAAATTTTGTAAAAAAAATATGTGTGAATGCTATCGGTACGAATCCATATCCAACGGAATAAAAAGTAACGATGGAATGATAGAATTTTATTTGGCCGCCAATTTGTTTAGCCATCTTGAATTCTACCATAATATTCAAGTTCATAGGTATACCACAATTTACTCTCGCACAAAATTTGAAATCAATCTATTAAGTAGTTTTTGTACTAAAATTTGACCTTGATTTCTACGTAATATTTGATTTTATGCAAAACTTTAGGTAAATTGGATAAATAGTTTTTTAGTAATGTTTCTAACATCTCGTCATATTGAATTTTTTTTACCAAAATGTTACCAGCTCATCCCCATGTGACCCTTAATCTTTGATCAACATTTGAAATCAATCGGGTAAGTAGTTTTTTAGCTAAGCCGCGAACAGACAGACAGACAGATAGGCGGAATCGAGAAAACATTTTTTTCGGCACCTTGAAACATAGATATCTGAAAAAATCTCTTTCAAGATTACAATAATGCCGTTTTATAGAGAAGTAAAAACAAAAAGATGGTCTTTTTTGGGATTACAACTATTTTAATTGATTGAATAAGTGGTTTTAAAACTGATTTTTTTTAGACCGCTAATTTGTTCCGTCGTGTAGAATTGATATCAGTTTATTCTATATCACATTTAATTTGGCCATCATTTTAAATTCGTATCACAATGTTACTAGTTTATTTCTATATTACATTTAATGCTTGGACAATATTTTAAATTACTCTCAATAAGTATTTTTTTTCAGGCTGATTTTTTAAAATATTTTATTAGGCCGCATCTCGAGTTCGTACCAAATTGTTAATTTTGTTAAATGTTAATTTCTAAGTAACACCTGATTTCAAATGACAGACAGACAGACCGACGGAATTGAGGAAACTGTTTTTTGACATCCAGAAACGCTGGAACGTAAAGATATGTAAAATCTTGGAGGGTGATTTGTCCACGATTACAAACATTTTGTTTGCCGCCATTTTGTTCCGCCATCTTGAATTCTTACCACAGTTTTACCAGATTTCTAGCACAAAATTTGAAGTTTTCAAAAATTTCATTAAGCCGACATTTTATTTGAATTGAATTCATACGAAATTTTTGCCTGTTGATTACTAAGTAATATTTGATTTTTGTCGAAAATTTAAGGTAAATCGAATAAGAAGTGTTTAAGGAATAACTTTTTAACATTTCACTAAAGTATTTATCATTCATTAACTAAAGATTCATAGATGGGTATTGGTTCGTTAATATAAGGAGAGCTGTAGGGGAAGGCCAGAGAAACTTCCAGAAGTTATTGAAATATCTGTCAAAATGTCAAAAAAAAATTAATGTTGCAAGTTGACTTATTCGAAACCTAAAAAAAGGAAATTTCGAAATATTTTCAAACTATGAACAAAAACCTAATCTTAAAATTTCTAATTTGTTTAAAATATACAATATGTTTGTTTACAAAAATTAGTCTAGGAAATAATTGGATTTACGCAAGTGTCTACGAAAGCAGGAACCACTACAAATCTACCATGAAAAAACTAAAAGGAGGATAGACACTCTAGATTAAGTGGAATTTTATTTTAAGGCAAGATAGTAAAATATAGCTTGCAGCAATATACCTATAAGATATATAAACTAATTAAATATAAAAAGAAATAAAAAACGAATATTACTGTATTAAAGTTATACTGCCAAAATAATAGTTATCCAGTATTTAAGGAATAATCTACTTTTTAGGATTTATAGCTTAAAATTAACCTCAATTTTTAATTCGAAACGTCTTCTGTCAAATTTCAAGCACATTTTTGAAAATTTCGGAAAAATGGAAATTTCTAGGAAACTTTTTTGAACGTTTCCTACGATTCGCATCTCTAGTTCTAGTTTTTAGTAATTTGCATTTTTCTTATTAAGTCTAATGGTAACGCCAATTAAATGATTAGTGTTCTTATTACTAATAAAAATATAATATACCCTATACGTTAAATATATATCCATCTGTATTAGGTGTATTTGTAATATATATGTATAATTTTTGCAGTATTTTAGTAGTTTATTTGGAAGCAGAGCCAGTGGTATTATAGCTAGTATAATAAAATGTAACGTTTTCCGCACTTAACTGCAATCTCGCTCGGAAAAATTTGTTTTCCTGCACTTGTTAGGAGAATACTATTTGGATTTTCATCAAATTTTTACTTGTGTTCAATGAATTTCGAGATAAGACTTGTGAACAGATAGTTTTTGTGGTCACTAATTAGCACGCCAGATTTTAAGTTTTTATATCTTCGTTTTTTAAAATATGAAATTAAATACAATTACGTATTTATTAAATAACTTTTAGTGGCATTCTAAAAATGATTAAATAGCTACCTCGAATTTTTGAAAGTTTTTTTGGGGTCTGAGACGTGACAATTTTCAACAACCAAAATATATAATAATAATAATAATAATTGAACTATTTATTCAAAATAGTACAAAATATGTATAATACACTTTTTTTATAAAGGATGAAAAGGCGAAGTTCACCTTATTGAGACAAGTCTTGATAAGGTGTTTTTACACTTAACCCAAGAGTAGTAGTAAACAATGCATATTGCTCTACACATAGCACAATATTATAATAACTAAACTTAACGTTCAATAATTTAATTGATACTGACTTATAATTTTTGTTTTGTAAAACAGGACTATCTGGTCGAATTTTTTTTTTTTTTGTTATTTTTAGGTTAATTATTAAATAAATATTTTTTTAAATTATATCGGAAGGAAGGCACGGAGCGACATGCGAGGCCAGGAGGTAAGGCATTACAAACAGAGGCGATCTGATAAGAAAACGACCTCTCAAAAAATGAGGTTCTATGCATAGGCGGAGTCAGAGTACCCTTAAACCTAATATTTAATGTATGGACGTCTGTTCTGAATAATACTTTACGATACAGATAGGAAGGCTTTTTATTAGTTAGTATTTTATGATATAACACTGCACAATGAAACCTAAGTCGCCTTTTCATGTTAAGCCATCGAGATTCGAAAAGTTTGTGACTCACAGGCTGACGTCTTCTTATTACATATATAAATCTAAGACAGCAATTTTGTATCCTCTGCACCCGCTGCGCCGTCGTGGCTGAAAGACAGGGTCCGTACACAACATCGCAATAATTGAAAATCGACAGCACCAAAGAATCACATAAAATCCGTTTTAAATTTAAGTCAAGAATATGCCTTGAATTATAAAGAAGTTTTAATCTAACAATTGCTTTTTTGATACAATTCGAAATATGTTTTTCGAACCTTAGATCACAGTCCAAAATCAGTCCCAGATTTTTAGCTTCATTTTTAAATGGTATCCGCTGGTTGTCAATGCGAATGTCCAATCTACCCGAAACCTTAGTTCTATCGCCCGGCCTTCCAAATAACATAGCTGTACACTTGTTCGGATTTAATCTCAAGCAATGATCAAGGGAAACTCTGCGAATAATATCCAGATCCGTATTTATAACTTGACAGCTATATTCTGCAGCATTCGGATGAAAAGAGTAAAATATTTGCGTATCGTCAGCGTACATTTGTACATTACAGTTAGTTATGAAGGTAGGCAACATAGAAGTATACAAAGTAAATAATATGGGACCCAAAACTGACCCTTGCGGTACACCCTTAGTAGTGGATAGATAGTGAGAGGAATTGCCATTAAACACAACAGCTTGTTTCCTATCTTTAAGATAATTCTTGAAAAAAAGCACAGCAGACTGGCTTAGACCGCAAAATCTTAGTATTATTTCCAAAGCCGCGTGATTCAAGGTGTCAAACGCCTTGGAATAATCAAGTAAAATTAAAATTGTACATAGACCCCTATCAGCAGCCCTAAAAATGTGGTCGGTTACATTAAGTAAAGCCGTCGCGCACCCGTGTCCCTCCCTGAATCCCGATTGTGTTTCAGGAAGGATCTTAAACTTTTCAATATGTTCCACTAGTTGACGTTTAACTGCATATTCCAGTATCTTAGACAGGACTGGCAGGATACTTATCGGCCTAAGATCATTATATCCCGAGGGTTTGCTAACCTTAAGTAAAGGTATAATATGCGCTGTTTTCCAATCAGATGGAAAAACTGAGTGCTCAATACAAAAATTAACTACATGCGTTAAATATTTAAGAATAAAAGGACAGCACATAATTATAAAATTAATGTGGATACCATCTGCTCCGACAGCACAGGATTTTATAGAAAACAGGGAAATTGAAACATCTTTCTCCGAGATAAACTTAAAAGATAAAAAAGAGTCGATATTTTGTTTAGTACCGCTATACAAAGCTTCAAAGCCATGTAAATCAATATTTTGATTCGGAATAGAGAACACAAAGTGTTGATTAATTAAGTTCACATCAGAAATGTCGTCAGGAATACTAGAAATATTTTTATTTTTTTGATATATATGAAGGTTATGTAAAGCACTCCACACATTCTTGGACCCTAACTGACTTTGCTGCCGAATGTAAGCCCTTTTTTCTCTCTTTATTGCTTTGTTTTTAAAATTTTTTAGCTGAATGTATTCTTGACGATCCTGTTCGGCTTTAGTTCTTCTAAATTTAGTTTTTGCTTTGTTCGTTAATGATACTAATCTCGCAATATTATCAACAAACCAGGGATTATGTGGTTTTTTAAAAACACATGTCTGAAGAGGGGCATGTATGTCCATTAATGTTTTAATATTTTCATTAAAGAAAGCCAGTTTTTCATCAATATTATTAATATGAAAAATGTTATTCCAGGGGCTGGACCTAAGATGATCGTAAAGTAGAAGCTCATCAACTCTTTTAAAATTTCTAAAAGTAATTGGTTTAGGTTGGTTTACAGAAAAATCTATAAATATTTTGACAAAAACAAGCTCATGATCAGAAAAATATACAAGTCTCGTTCCACATTCTATCAAAGGAAAATTTTCAATAATATGATCAAGAAGTTTTGAACTTGAGGACGTTATTCGAGTTGGTTCATTAATGATTTGTTTTAACGCGGCAGTATCCAAAAGATTTAAATATTTATTTGTTAATGAATTATTAAAATCCAAAATATCTATATTAAAGTCTCCTAAACAAATTAAGTTATCACATATAGGAATTAGGTTAAATATGGCCTCCTCAAATTTGTCAATAAAATGGTTGAAGTCCATACTGGGGGGTTTATAAACACACCCAATAATGACATATTTATGTAGAAGTTTTATCTTTATCCAAATATCCTCAATTCCTACCGTCGATTCCAGTACTTCATATGATAGTGCTCTCTTTATATATATCCCCACACCTCCACCCCTCAACCCGCCAGCCCTATCCCTTCGAACAATATTATAGCCGTTTAAATTAACAACATCATTTTCAATTCGACCAGAAAGCCATGTTTCTGACACACATATATGTTGTGCGTTGTGATCAGATTGACCAGAGTTCAATGTAAGCACCTTAGAGTAAGAATTAAAGTATAGATCGCAAATCATTTATAAATCAAGTTAAGGGTATGCGTCGACTTAGTTCACCTGCTTTTCACATTCTATCGACCAACGTTTACGATAAAACAAGAGGTGGTGATGGCTCGTATCGAAGCACCTGGCCATTTGGTGACGACTGGCAGTGGTGGCGTGAGTTTTTACTTTCTGCATAAGGAAATATCGTTAATCGTGAAAAAATCATCGTTTTTAGGGTCCCTAAATGCCGAAAATATGATCTTCCATTTCTGTTCCTGGGATAGCTAAAAAATCTACTTACTCGATTAACTTTAATTTTCCACAAAAATTACATCTGACTCAAAAATAAACTGGTAAAATATTGGTATGAATTCAATATGGCGCAACAGAATGACGGACTGTTAAAATATTTGATGTACGAAAATGAAGAAATAGATCATGGGTCCTAACACTGGAACCTGTGGTGGAAGATAGATCAAAATACAAGAGTTCTGACCACACTACACCACAACTTGTTACGTTCTGGACGCGCGTTTCAGTTAGCATTATCAGCAGATGATATAAACTAAAGTAACTTATCCTAACCGAGACATTAACACAACTTAACTTGGTGGCACGCCGCTGCACCGTTGTCAAGTAAACAATAGAGGGGACTATAGGGAATATGCCCTCTGTCTTTATTTAGTGCTTTCTTACCACATTTAACTATTTCTATACTCTCAAATGCATCTAATAATCTATTATTAGATACATTTTTAATCAACTTAAGATTATTGATTCCTAATTCGTGATTGTTTTCCAAAGCATGTTGGGCAACGCTTGACTTTTCTGTTCTTCCGTATCTTAATTGTGCCACGTGTTCTTTAAAACGAATGTTTATGGAGCGTTTAGTTTGCCCAAAATATTTTAGATCGCAGTTATTACAGCTAATTTCATCGATGCCACTCTTCTCCTTCAAGTCGACTTTGTCTTTACGGTTTCCAAGGAGATTTTTCAAACTGTTCTCCGTTTTGTAGGCTACTCTAAAACCTACGTTTTTAAATACTTTTTCTAGACCTGTCGTATCTCTGGGATCATACGGGATTACTATGAACTTATTGGGAGCCGTAGGTGCTTGAAGAGTAGTGGCATCTTTTAACATTTTCTTATGCTTATGTTTATTTACTAATTTATGTACAAAATTATCATTATATGCATTACCTTTAGCTATATTTTTAATCCGATTCATTTCATTGTTAAAACGTTCTTTACTTAATGGAAAATTGACTAACCTGTGAGCTAAGAAATGAAATGCTGCCATTTTGTGTTGACGAAAATGAAATGATTCGGATGGTATATACCTATCAGTATTAACGTGTCGAGAAAAGGTAATTACCCATTGTTCTCCTTTTCGTCCGTAAAATTAATGGAAGGATATTTATTGTTTAATGTTTCTAAGAAAGTGTCCAAATTTTCTGTTTTAGTATCAAAAATAGCAAATATATCGTCTACGTATCTATACCACACCCTTGGGAAATACTTGAGTTTTTTTTTGAAATTGGTTTCTAATCCACCCATAAACAAATTTGCAAGGAACGGAGATAAGCAATTGCCCATCGCAGTTCCTTCAAGTTGTTTATAATATTTATTGTTGAAGTGAAAAAAATTTTGATTCACACATAATCTTGTGAGAAGCAAATATTCATCAATAATTTCTTTCTTCAAATTACTGATTTCAAGTAGTTCCTTTAGGAATTTTAAAGCTAGTGGTATGGGTACACTAGGAAACAATGAGCTTACATCAAAAGATATCAAAATTTCACCTTCTTTAAAGTGAACAATCTTAATTTTATCTAAGAATTCTAACGCGTTAGTAACCTCAAAGTTATCGTAGGAGATATTTAATTTGCTGAATTCTTCTACTAACCATTTTGAAATATTTTTTTTCCAACAGCTGAAACAATAGGTCTCATGGACTTCCCAGGTTTATAGATTTTGGGCTATGGCATCATTTTTAATATTTTCACAAATGTGTATAAACTTTATTAACGCAAATAATAAGATTTAGTTTTTTAATAGTAAACTGATATTTTTCAAATTAAATTGTGAAATTATACTAAGATTTAGAAATTATTTTTACTTCTTGAATTAATTACCTACAAATTTCAAAGAAATAATCCTTCCCCACTTCACTATCTAAAATCAAACCATTAAGTTAGGTAAGTTTAAAGGGAAAGTAGTTGTTTATATATTATGTTTTTAGAGTTTTAAACTAAAAAACGTTTTTAACACGCTTTTATTGGCTTCACTACTGGTCTGATTGTATGTCTGGTTCAAATATTGTAATGGATTTTTCCCCACTTTCACAACCGATTTCAAATATGACATGTATACACACGATAGGGCCGTCGAATTTTGTTACTTGTGTAGATTAAACTGAAAATCGGTGCCTAAGAAAACTAATGGCGGCGCCGATAGGGCCTTCGAATTTTGTTACTTGTGTAGATTAAACTGAAAATTGGTGCCTAGGAAAATTAAAGAGTGTCAGCATTTTTAAACATTCAAAACAGCGGTTTCAACATGTCAGACAGATTTTAACACTTGTGCTGATTATTTAAGAACGCACAACAAAATTGAAAATGGCGGCGCCAATGTGAAAGTTATGAATTTTGAGTCAATATTTAAATGTTTGCAGATTTGATTAAAATTCGGCATTTGGTGGTATTTAAGACTGCACATCATGAATTTTTGTCAACATTAAAAATTTCATAATGGTTATGCCAACACGGCGCGGACTTTTAATATTTGTATAGATTTGGCTGAAAGTCGGCATCTGGGGGTATTTGAGAATATATATCATACATTTTTGGTAAATATTTAAAAAATCAGAGTAGGAATGCCAAGATTGCGAGCGAATTTTAACATTTACGCAGATTTGATTAAAAATCGATATTAAGAGGACAATTCATACATTTTCAGTAATAAATATTCAAAAGGGCGATGTCAACAGTTGTATAATTTGACTGAAAATGGGCATGAGTGGGTATTTAAGACTGCACATCAGTATTTTTACTATTATGATTAAAATTATTTTCATCTAAGTGTTTTTTGTAGGTTTGCCAATACTAAAATGGATATACACTAAACGGCCAAAGTTTCAGGGTCTCAGAAAAGTAAGGTAAAGATTTCAAGGCATGAATCTTTTGAGTATTAATAAGACTACATATTCTCATACAAAATGTATCCTTAATTTAATATCTAAGATATAGTGTGTTTAAAATTAAAGGCAAAAATGTGGATATTTCTGTAATGCTTTTACGATTGCATTTAAACTCGGCATGTTGTCTATACAGGTTAAAAAGAATTTCTAAGTTAAAACAACTTTTTGGATTTCCACTAAGGGCGGGTATCTGTTATTATTATTTGTTGTAAAATTACACAATTTTATAAGAACATTTCTTGTGATAAACAATTAATTACATTTCAAAAAAATTTAAGGCATGTTTAATTTGGATTTTCACAGCACAAAGGGCATTCATTAAGACAGTCTACAAATTATATCTAGAAAAATCGGTAACCTGGCATTTATCAGGAACTATCCACCTATCGGATCCCGCCACACATATAACACAGCTTATTTGGCAGTAACTTTAAACACATATAATTATTAATGTGTCACTTTACTTGACAAAGAGACAATTTCATTAGAAGGAAAGTTCTGTTAAAAGGGGTTTTTACTATTTTTAAACCCAAGAACTAACCTTATAATAAAAGTCTCTTATTATTACAATTTGTACATCTATAAAACTATTGTCAAATATATATATATATATATATATATATATATATATATATATATTTATATATATACGTATATATAATATATATTTATATTCCACTGCTTTTCGTACGTAAAGCTGATAGTCGCGGTTCTCCTGAATCGTTATATTGGCATGCCCAAATAAGAATGTGTGACTATACACCTATTTCCTTTACATATCTAACAATCGTTCAGATTGAAAATTAACCTAAATTTTTTTATCTCGACAACATTTTTGTCCAGATTTAACATGTACATACAAATATTCATTCATTTCCCATATCTACTTCGATAAAAACTTAGATAAAGCTTCGATACTCCACTGTATAATTTTTTAAATTTTGTTCTTGTTCTTCATTAATTTATTTTTAATTTAATATTTAAATATTCTTTATTTTTTGTAAATCTAATAATCCGAAAAAAAATCATTTATGACTTTTAATAATTTCCTTCATAAAAAGATTTCTATTCGAGAAAATGGAAATTTACCGTTTATATATAATTGATAAAATTTTACCGGTTCTTCTCTCTTTCACACTTGATTTTTGTGCAAAAATTTCAATTTTGGATAAGTAGTTTCTTGATATTTTAAACATTTCATTAGACCGCCATTTTGTTCCACCATAATGGCTCCTCACCAGAATTTTATCCAAAATTTTTTTATCACCCTAGATTTTTGTGTAAACTTTAAAACAATCCAATAAGTACTTTGTCAGACCAAATTTTTAAACATTTAATTAGGCCATAATTTTGAATTTGTCTCAGAATTTTTACCAATTCATCCCTATATTCAATATTCAAGCAAAATTTGAACATAATCGATGAAGTAGTTTTTTGCATTGACTTTTATAACATTTTATTGGGCCGCCATTTTGATTTGTAACAAAACTTACCAGTTGGTAGTCACACTTAATTTTTCTGCAAAATTTGGGTTAAAATGGTATAAGTAGTTTTTTAGTAATAATTTTTTTAACATTTCAATAGGCCGCCATATTAGATTTTTACCAAAATGTTACCACGCCATCCTCATATGCCCTTTAATTTTTAACTAAAATATGATGTAAATAGGATAAGTAGATATCTTAAATTCTAACCAGTTTAGGACATGTTACACTTAAATAAAAAATTGGTCTGACTCAAGTGAAAATTAAAAAAATCGGTAAATTTCCTTTACCCGGAATTTCCCTCATTATGAATATTTCCTTTTATTAGGAATAGTGAAGTGTGAACCAATTTAGTTCAGTACATAGTTATTTAGGAACACATATATATACTGTCTTATCAAACATTTTTATTGGACGCCATTTTGTTTCAATATAATGGATCCCTACCAATACTTTACCAGTTTCTACCTATGCCACTCTTGATTTTGGACATGTTGAACTCGCACCAGTTTATCCTTATATTATGTTATTTGGCCGCCATTTTGTTCCGCTATCTTAAATTCGTAAAACAAATTTACCAACTTATCTCTATATCACACTTAATGCTTGCACAACACTTGAAATTAATCTAATAAGTAGTTTTTCAACTGGTTTTTTAAATATTTTATTACGCCACCATTTTGTTTTGCTATTTTATATTCACACCAAAATGTTAGAGACAGGCAAAGCGACAGGTGGACCGAATGAATTTATAAAACTATTTTTTTGGCATTTAGGGACGCTAAAACGCGAAGATATGTAAAACCTGCTAGGGTGATTTTTCAGATTACATAAATTTTATTTGAGCCATCTTGAATTAGTACCACAGTTTTACTAGTTCATCTTTATACAATTAGTTATGGCACACCATTTGAAATTAGTTCATTAAGTAGTTCTTTTAGGCTGAATTTTTAAATATTTTATGAAGCCGCCATTTTGTTCCGCCATCTTGGATTCATACCAAAATTTTACCAGTTGATTCCTACATAATACTTGATTTTGTGCAAAATTTGAGATAAATTGGATAAGCACTTTCTTAGTAATAATTTTTTTAACATTTCACTAGGCCATCATTTTGTTTTGCCATATTGGATTTTTACCAAAATCTTATCAGGTCATCCCTATAAACCCCTTAATTTTTGACCAAAATTTGAAGTCAATCGGGTAAGTAGTTTGTTAGCTATGTCGCAAAGAGACAGACCGACAGACAGACAAACCGACGCAATCGAGAAAACATGTTTTTCTTCGTCATCTAGGGACCCTGAAACCTAAAGATCTGAAAATCTCGGAGTGTGATTTTTTCACGATTACAATACTTCCCTTTTATCTTCAAAATGGCTGTACGTTTTTTTATGTGTGACACGCCACTTGCCTATTACCCAGTAAATAATACGTTAAGTTAGCTTAGGTTATAATAGCATCTAGGTAATTATTGGGAATAATGTTGAACACGAAAATATTGCTATAAGACAATTATTAGTCGAATTCATCCGCTATGCCATTTTATTCCGTAATTATTTTAATTCTCTGGAAAAAACTATTGTAATCGAAAAAAATCACCTCTGAGACTTTCTTGTATCATTTCGCATCTGAGTATTCTCACATGACCCCGCCGAAATAAACGTTATAGGGTAAGTGGAGGAGAGATGGACCACATTTTGGTAATAAAAATATAACTTTTTATTGCTTTGGCACACATATAAAAAAATAACAAACTAAACTTTATTCATGATTACAGAAAAATAAAAAATAAAAAGTAGAACTCTGCAAAAGTCCATCTCTCCTCTATATTGTAGGAGAGATGGACCAGGTCTATGAGGAGAGATTGACACGCCCTATTTCTTGCCTGCACTATGCTTTCCACATGTTAGACATAAATTTAAGAAGGATGTACATCCCTCGTGTAACCAGCGCCCACATATGAGGCACTTAATCCAGTCTTCTTTTTTTTGGTAACTCGGTAGTCTTCTTTACATCCCGCACATTCGTTCTCATAGTCTTCCAAGTCATCTCCACTGTCGTCTGCATCATTTAAGACCGGTTCTTCCTCCTCTGACTTGGTCTCAAAAGAAGGCGCCCGTTTACGCTTTCCTTTACCTTTAACAGACTTGTTTTTCGTTTCTTTCTTCTGCATTTTTCTTTTTTCTCTTTCTTGTTTAGATTGGTTCATTTGTTTTCTTTTTTCTATATTCTCCATTGATTTTAGTACAGCAGCAACCCCTGTGGCACGTTTTCTCACTTTTACAACAGTTTCCGTTACGGGCGATATGGTGTTCAACATCTTTCCAGGTGTTTCTTCCTCATCAGCAAGTTCTTCTTCAACGCGTGTTCTAGATGTGCTTGCTTCTGCTTGATCAATGGCGTTTATAATTTGTTCTCCTGTTACATCTTGTGGAATATCTTCTGCAGCATTAGGCACCGGATTGTGTATAAAGGCATAATCTGGAAGCACAAAAGGGTTGAATGGGGCTATTCCAGTTGAACGAAACGCTGATACTGCATTTTCAACGGTTGCTGCCTTATTCCAGGATTCACCTAGTAATTTCCCAAATTGCAGCCTACTTAATTTACGAGATGCGTTACATTTTACGAAACGGTTGCATGCATTGTAATAATGAGTCTTTAATGATTTGAAGAAAGCACGATCCAAAAGCTGTAAATAGTGTGTGGTGTGTGCTGGCAAACATAAAAGAATAATGTCATGTTGTGTAGCATATTCAAGCATCTCCAAATTAGTTGTATGCGACGTGTGTCCATCCAAGATTAAAACAACTTTTCCGGGCATTTTTCTTGGCACGAAATGCGTCTGCAACCAATGGAAGAATATCTCAGAGTTTACGTAGGCAGATTTTTCCGACATACAAATGGCCAATCCTGGAGGCATTCCATCCAGAAATTCGTCTTTCTTGTTCTTTCCTTTAAAAATTGAAAATGGAGGAATAAATACCCCTTCTGCATTACAGCATGCCAGTACACTTATGGTTTCACCTTTTTCACCAGAGCTAATCAAAGGTACAGATTTTGATCCCTTTTCGGCAAGAACATTACCAGCCCTAGTATTAAGTTGAAGGCCAGTTTCGTCAGCGTTGTATACACAACCCGGTTTCCCATGGAGATCATTTTCGGTTAATATTCTGTTTAGTAAATCAAAATAACCCTCCACCAGATCTCTGGACATGGCTACGGCTCGGGCAGCTGACACATTTTCGCCTTTTCGAACAACAATATGTGGATTGCGTCTCATAAAAGACTGCAACCATCTATATCCAGCTTTTTCTATAAAAAAGAATTCTTACAAGATTTCTCGTTATGTTGAGGCATTCAGAATACTTACCATGTTCTCTATTAAATTTATGTTCAATCTGCATTTTCTCCGCCAGTTTGTATGCCATCATGCGAACCTCATCTCTAGTAGGAGCGAAGCCATTTTTTTGTAGCTTTTTTACATGAAGCGCAATTTTTCTTTCTGCCTCTTCACCAAGGCTTGAGTCTGGTCCCAATCTAGTCCTTTTTTTTAAATTATTGTTCCTAATTCTTCGTAAAAGTGTCGTTTTAGGAATATCGAAGCTTGATAATGCTTCAGAAATTCTCATTGCACCAGATCTTACTGCATTAACAGCTTCTTGTAAATTAGCCTCTGTCCATTCACCTCTCGGACGAGCTCCTTGCTTTCTTTTATACACGTTAGGCATCTTTGGAAAACTAAAAAATAAAACTACATGTGGACCATCTGTCCTCCACACATTCGGTCCATCTGTCCTCATCTGAGAGGAGAGACGGACCAGTATATTTTTGCCTGTCATAACGGTTCATTCATTCTTTTTTAAGTTAGTAACATTCTTTAGACATATATTTATCCAGAATATATGAAAATTATAATTTTAACTTACCACAAAGGGTCACAACCGCACTATAAATGTCGCCACATGAAACTTTTACGTATGCCAAAATTGAAAAACGATTAAAAATTGCGTATTCTCTGTCCGAACGTTTCCAAACGACTACCGCTGAGTAATTGGCTCATATATAAATGGTGTTCACGGAAAAAGCGCCACATGTTGACTATTTTTGGAATTATGATCAGTGGTCCGTCTCTCCTACCGGTCCAACTCTCCTCCACTTACCCTATTATACTGAACCAGATTAGCCAATACGTCATGTGACCCAAAAAAAGTCAATAAGGTATCTTCCATTACACATTACAAGTCCCCTGGAAAAGGAAAGCTGTTGACTTAGTGATTTAAAGAGAATTCCAAACTTAAACTAAAGCTCCTAGTTTTGCAATGTCCAAGACAAAGTAAATAAAACTTAAACATACTTAAAAAAATGTAGTACACCGGAAGAAACTTGTATTTCATTTGAAAAGAGTCCATTAATAAGAACAATCTGCTTCCGATTTACTAGATAACTATACATCCAATCTAGCATCAGTCCACTCACTCCAACACTCTTAAGCTTAGCAATACGGATCTTATGGTCCACAAAGAATGAATCTGGCATCCAGATTCCAAGGCCCTCAACAGGTATTGGGAATAGACTACCCATCCTTGACATTACTTTTATCTCCACCCTTAAAAATTGCAGACACAAAACTGGTTTTCCAGTATTCCGGAAACACCCCTTCAGACAAGGACTCATTAAAGATGATATGAAGAGGCATTGCGATAATAAAACTGTTGTGTAGAAGAAAACTAGGTGGAACACCATCGAGACCGGGACGCTTGTTCACGTCAAGTTTCGTTAGTTTGACATAAATATTAGAGATTGATACCAGGTATGAATGGATATTTACGTGGTTATTTATTTATTTATTTATTTATTTATTTATCAACGGGCATAACCCAATATTACAATAGAACAAAATATATTAACAAGAAAAACAATTAAAACTAATAACTAATTAAGTAACCCAACCCTAACCAAGACTCAACACAGCTAAGTTGCAAAATAGTTAACAGAACAAAGGTAACATTAATAAGGAACAACCTTATGCAACACAAGACTTCACGCTCCTGGCAAAGCTTGCACGCCCCTCAAAGCAGTCAATAAGATGGGAATATTGGTTAGCCAATCTAACAGATCTTGCCAGAAAAGAATTATGGCCATAGTTTGTGCGATGTGTTGAATTGTGGAAGGAAACCGCCTGTCTAGTTTGCCTTGGTTGGACGTGGAGGCCTATCTTATTAAGAAGTCTAGGACAGGAGCTCTGAGAGTGTAGAATGCTATGAAACATTTTAAGATCTCTAAACTTGCGACGAGTTTCTAGATTGTCCAAATTTAAGGTTGACTCCATATGACGGTAGTCAATCCTGTCCTGGTAATTGATTGGTAGACCAGTCTGCTTAAAGGCTACATATCGAAGAAATTTATGTTGCACTCCCTCAATCCTATTAATATGTTCGTTATAGTAAGGGGACCAGACACAAGAGCTGTATTCAAGATGAGGACGCACAAGTGAGCAATATAGCTGTCGCATGGAAGCTATATTTTGAAAATCCTTTGAGCACCTTTTAACAAATCCAAGCATCTGAAATGACTTTCGCACTATACTTAAAATGTGCGGAACAAAGCTTAGACCACTATCAAGCATTACCCCCAAGTCTCTGATCTCGGAGACAGACTCCAGCATGACATTGCCAATTCTGTAAGTGTGGTCTAAAGGCTCTCTACACCTTCTGAAACACATTGAAAAGCACTTTCCAACATTCAAGTCCATACCGTTTGCACCACACCAACTGACCAGTCTATTTAAATCTGACTGAAGCCTATGGCAATCATCCACTGATGACACTCTAAGGAAGAATTTTAAGTCATCAGCAAAGAGTAGAAATTGGCTGTGATGGAAATAGGTTGAGATATCATTTATGAAAAGGTTAAACAGCAGGGGCCCCAGATGTGAACCCTGTAGAACACCAGACAATACAGGTATCTCACGTGACTTAAAGCTAAGGACTCTAACAACCTGTGTACGACCGGTCAAATAAGATTCGAGCCACTTCAATAGAGAGCCCGTAATTCGCGCCGTCTTTAGTTTATGCACTAAGAGCATATGATGTACTCTATCAAAGGCCTTGGAGAAGTCGGTATACAAAGCATGCACCCGATACCCCTCCTCCAAGGACTCGGACAGGAAGTCTGTGAATGAAAGAACATTCAACTCTGTTGATCGTCCCACACTGAAACCAAACTGTTCGCCAATGAGCTGACCCCGAAGAAAATATGTCAAGACCTCACACACAAGTCTCTCAAACATCTTGGGAATCGTGCTCAGAATACTAATGGGTCTATAATTTTGTATCTGTGCATTGTCTCCGGTCTTAGGAGTAGGTGTTATAAAACTAGTCTTCCAGTAACTGGGAAATACACCAGTATCCAAGGATAAGTTAAATATAATGAAAAGGGGTCGAGCCAACAGAAAACTGCACTGTCTCAGGAAAATTGGTGGTAAACCATCAGGGCCAGGACCCTTGCTCACATCCAGCCCGGATAATTCAGTATATATATCAGACAAGGACACTTTTAAGTGGGACATATGAAGATTATTAAGAGTTACATCATCAGGAATATCACATGATTTGCTGTTGTACATTTCCGAAAAGTAATCGGCAAACAAATCGACAATAGCCTCACCAGAAGAGCCAACAGTATCCCTGTAAGACAACACATTAGGAATCTGAAAATTAGAATTTCTGGAGCGCACAAACCTCCAAAAGTTCTTCAAGTTAGTCGTCAGGGATAATTCTGTAATATACACATAGACAACTAACATTGTCTCTTTAAAGTTTTACACTTAGCCCTAACATTACAAAATTTGACATAATCAGAATACAATTTTGTGTTAACATACTGCTTATGTAATTTTTTTTTCTCAATTATAATGGCCTTCAACTCAGTGGAAAACCAAACTGGAAATTTTTTAGTAGAATACTTTTTCAATGGTACAATACTATCAATACATAGATATATTATTTCATAAAAAATATTGACCATTTCATTAAGAGACCTGTTCAGAAACAAGGCATCCCAGTTGAAGTTTGAAAGAAACAAGGAAACCGCATTAAAATCTACTGCATGAAAGTCTCTATAAAAACCCTGACCCACAATTTCATGTTTCCTCCTGCACATAGATGTTTCAAGCATAAAGGATAAGGGTGGATGCTATCTGTCAGGTTGTATTATTTCTTCCTCAGCCAAATGAATATTCAGGCTTTGATCTTCTGAGAAGACTAGGTCTAACATAGAAGTGGTTTCATTCTCAATGGTATTTACCTGGAATAGGTTATGATGGGAGCACATGATCGACACAACCTCCAAGGCTCCAACCTCGTTTGGTGATGCGCCAGGTTGTACTGTAGCAATAGAGCTCAGTTCTTCACTTGACCAAAAACCGTGGGGTAAGTTGAAATCACCAAGTATGCATAGTTTGCAGTTGGGAAGATCATCACTCAGTCTATCTATAGATTCACTGAAAGCCATATAACACTCAATAGCGGCCCTGGGAGGAAAATATCCAGTACCGACAATAGTTTGATGATCACCTGAGCCAACCAAGACAAAGAGATGCTCCATATGGGGGTCAGACACAAGTTGGGAGCTTTTGATGCTCTTATGCACTGCAATAAGGACACCACCCCCTCTTGAGTGCACACTAGTTTCACTGGATCTGTCTTTTCTATACACATTATAGTCATACATATGTAACTCCCCACTGGAAATGTCACTGGTCAACCAAGTCTCATTGAAAACAATAACACTATATTGTGAGTAGGAAGCATTAATAAGCAAGGAACCCAATTTGGTTCGAAGTCCTCTAACATTTTGAAAATAAAACAGCATATTGGTAAAGGAATTTGCTAGTTTTTTGACACTATTCTGGGTATGCCATTAAAATATTTTAGAATTAGATCTTTTTCCCCATTCTGCTTTCTTGTCTTTACCTCAGTTTTAAGACTGTTTAGGTGCTGGCGTTGTTGAGAAGTTATCTAGGAAAACCTTTTTTGATCTATCAAGGTTCTTTTTATTTTTCATTACCTTATGAACATCATCAGCATTATGTAATACAACTCGTAATGACCGATAGCCATTTTTATTACCCCTTCCTATACGAGAAACGCTTTTTAGTTGTATGTTATGATTTACTAGATTAGAAATAAGTGACTCAGCTGCATCTTGATTTTCCTGTTCGCTCGTTTCTGGCAAGTTAAAGATCATTAAATTACATGATCCTTTTTGACGTTCTGACATTTCATTAATTACATCATCTTCCGAGCTCATGTGGTTATGGTTTACGACTGGTATGTTTTGGTTGTCAACACATTTTGGGCCGTTTTTAATAGAAGATAGTTCAGCTTTAATAAGATTGAGTGCTGAATCAAAATTGATATTCATCTCCTTTAAGTCCTCTTTGAGTCCCCTAACTTCATTAACGAGTTCCAGAATTGGATGGATATTGGATTTAATTTCGGCCACTTCAGCTTCCAGGGAGGAAACCCGAGTAGCAAGGCCAAACATCTCCTGAAGCCTCGGTACACAATCCTTGCATATATAGGGTAATATCCGATTGGATAAGGTCAAGGTTCTAATCTCGGTGGAGCTAACTTCTGAGCATTTTCTGCACATGACCCTTTTACAGTAGTCGCAGGGAAATCCGAAGATGTCATTAGAGCTTTTGGTTGGTTCTCTAAAAATACACAATTGTTTGCACTTAAAGCATGTGCCACACATTTTGAGCTTAAAAACGAGAATTGGAGAATTTTCTTAAAGCCACTGTGCGAAACACACAATATAAGGTCCAAAGATGAAGCAATCACAAAAGCACTGCATCAAAACTGGATTGGAAACTTTACTTCGCAACTATATATAATAGAATATAGTAAACAATCCATTACGTATTTTTGCCGAAAAATTCACAGTCTCTATCGTTGCCTCCAATCCACGGCTGACTTTAGCCCTTTAGAAAACTATTCTCACAGAAATCACCAACAATTTTAGCTTAGAAACATATAATTTGCGAAAAATTTTTACGACGAAAATGAAAACAAAACATAAACTCATAACCTCACTCACTATTCTTATTATGTTATATGACGGATTCAAGTTAATCAATTTATCAGAAACTCCTATATACTGTAGTAAGTATTCGCCATATAAGCTGACCACATTTACTCCCGAAGAACTTTGATGATTATTTTAAAACACAGTGTCAGGAAATCCGGTCGACTTGAGTTAACAAAATTCCAAAACTGCTTCAAGTTCTGACTTAAGGAATTCTCCGTAAACATTACGTGTTCGATGTAGTATTCACTGGTAAGTCTTTTACATTGTGGTCTTAAACCAGCAAAAAGCTCGTAATCGTCATGAGACAGGGATTCCTTAAACGTGCAATGGGCCCCACCCGAGGAATCCACAGTCTCGACATAGTTCTTCCTAGTACAGGTAATTGTTATGTCGTCAGCAAAAAGGGTGTAATGGGCCGAATAATCAAACTCGGGAAGGTCATTTATATAAATCAGAAACAGGATGTTGTAAACTTCACACCAGCCATCTGGACAATCTGATCCCGGTTGGAAAGATAACTCTTAATTAGTTTTACAGTACTGTCATTAACACTGTAACATTTTAGTTTCTGTAGGACTACCCCGTGAGGGACGCAGTCACAAGCTTTGCTGAGGTCACTGAAGCTGCTAGATGCAAACTCTCCACCCTCGAAAGCCTCACTGATGACTGCCATCAAATCTAGCACGCCCATTGATATATTAAGATATTTTTGAAAGCCAAATTGATGATCTGAAAATAATTGATTATTCTCGAAAAATTGCAGTAGACGTGAGGCCAAACACTTCTCAAATACCTTGGAGAAAGTCAGTTTTTCGTCAAAAATAACACCCATATCATTGAAACAAGTAACAACTTCTAGACTTACATCGTTAATAAAGTAAGTGGAATCAATGGAATTATTGCACCTATAAAATCGGAGCACTTTACATTATTATTATGTTAAGAAGCAGGCAATTGGTGTTGCACCATTTGACAAGTCTCTCAATGTCAGACTGCAGTTGATTGGAGTGGGAGTAAACTGGTGAAAATAATTTCAAGTCATCTGCATATAAAAGATATTTAGATATTTTAAAACAAGATACTATGTTGTTTATAAAAAGTAAGAATAGAATTGGACCGATATGCGAGCCTTGCGGGACACTCAACGTTTCGGCAACCTGATTGGAAACTGAACCACATACGTTGACCTGTTGACGTCAATTAAATAAATATGACTTGATCCAATCAATGTAGTTTCTAGAATATAATACTGATTGTACGCTTGTTTATTTTTATGTTTAGCTACCTGTGACCCAGCTAGTATTTACGTTTTCCTAATATCTCAATTTTATGCTCAAAATTTTTGACTTGCTATAACATTTCATTTAATAAATGTAGTTAAATAAATAAAAATAAATAAAAAATAACAATCTATCTTGCAAAAGCCTCAGTTGGCTCCGGTTTTATAGGTCTTTGCTTATTATGGTAATTTACCTAATGCCCTTAACATATGGGAAAGTTCGACCATTAAATGAGAAATACCTGGATTTATTATACCAGGTGTACTTTATAAGGGGTTTAAATACAGATAACATGAATCCTCAATTATTAGTTAATTCTATTTCAACCACCAGCTGATCAAGAGCTGTTCATATTTGAGAAATTAGAGAGTTTTGAGCAATATGTGGCAAGTTTGTGGAAATAAGCCGGATAATTTTTGTTATATATATGGTGAAGTGACTTTTGTGAAACAAAAACGTACTCTTAGCCCTTTAATAAAAAAGGCTTATCACTTGTAAGTTGGTGGCAAAGTTGGAGACCAGGATAAAAATTGGGCTCACAATAACGAGGCTCACCGAAGAAATTGAAGAATTTGGGAAGAGGAACACAGGATATTTTAAAGAATGTCAACACTGTTTATTATCAGATGAATGTACAATGAATTTATATCGGTCAGACGGAAGACTAGCGGCTTGACGTAGGCAAGGCGAAATATATAATGAAGAAAATATGGTGCCAAGAGTGGCCATTGGTGGTAGTGGCTGATCAGTTGGGGAGGGGGATTTAAATTTAAAGTCTTAAAACCGAGCTTGTGTTTATCGAACGTATATTAAATGCACAGGATTACATAAATCAGTGTTTGCTACTGATGGTCGTCCCATATGACAAAAATTATGGAGTCCAAGATTAAATTTTGATTTTGACGATAACCCACGACCTCATCGGGCAATCACAGTTGCAGATTTCTTTCACAATCAGAACATGTCTGGAGTCACTTGAAAATCATCATCAGATAAAGAACAGCTTGGAAATCTAAACAACTTCAGGAACACCATATCAGAGGCTTGGAAAGAAATCCCACAAGACTTCATTAACTGTGAATTGTTCAAAAATTGATATTAATTCATATTTTTAATATTTTTTCTATTGGAAGTGTATACTTTCAGATCAGAGAAGTGTTGGATGATGTCTTAATTAGTTTTTACTTAAATATCAAAATTTAAATTTAAACTGTTCTGTGCAATGCAACTATTATTTCAGAATATTCAAAGAAATCGTCTGTATTTCTTTAAGAGACCTGATTATAAGAATTCAAAGAAAAGAATAAACTAGTCTCAGTCTCCTATGGTCATTATCATACCTTATAACTGGATGGCCACTACAAATTAAAACAAAACAACTAGGTATACAGTAGACATATTAGACAAACATGTGTTTCTCTACTATGTGTACTGTATACTACATTTGGAATAAGGTAACATAAAAAAGATGTTAAAATAACAAAACACATTTAAAAAAAACATATAAAAAGGTTTTTAATTTTGTTCCAAAAGATGCAAGTGTGACAACTTTAACTTCCTTGGGCAAAGCATTAAAAAACTTTATCGCTAAAAACCCTGGTTCATCCTGAAACCTTTTAAGATGTAAAAAAGGAGATATTAAGCAACACCTTGGGCGAGTAAGTGAAAGCACTACATATTACAAAACAATATAAATTATTGATATCTGAACGAATGTAATAGATGTTTTATAAAAAAACATTTATTTACAAAATGGTTTATAGACAAAAATATTTTTCAATTCAAGGAGAATACTGTTAAATGATTCTATGCTCTTATTGGATTATACATACTGTATTAGATCTAATATTAGATAAATAGGGCCTGTTCTTGACTCCGACAGATTTTGAACAAGTGAATGGAACTTTTAGAGATACAAAATAAAAATTCTACAGGATGAGATTATATAAAGGTATTCTTAAATCTTGAGGCCCTTGTAGAGGCAGTAAATATTCCCTTACATAAAAGAAATGTTTCTTTATGTTTATAGAAGGCCATTGTTACTCCCTTGTTTAGTTTACCCTGAAATTTTAGCCCTATATCATTTTTGCCAACCTTATTAAAAATTATTGAAAAATTAGTCAAAAAAGGATGTTAAGTTATTTATCTTCACATAATATATTAGCCCGTGAACAGTTTGGCTTTCAGTCTTCAATGGTGATGTGATCTTTTCATGAATGGAATCTTTATATTTAAGACTGACTGATGGCGTGTCACAGGGTTCAGTTCTAAAACCAATATTGTTCCTCATATTGACATATCTTTATTTTTAAATCTTGCCTTTTTTGTGAGATGGCATTAACTAAAACCAAGCCTAAATGACAGACATAATTGTATCTAGCAAGTAACTTATGAGTGTGCCATTATAGAGATGATTTGCCAATACCAACAATATAGTTATGTTAACACTTTATATCTACCTCACGTATACCATACCAGTGTTTTTAAAATCCAAAAACCTGTAACCCCATATGTAGGGACCAACAAAATTTTTAGGTACCGAAATACAGAAAGGAAGTATACTTTATATATACTGTAAAATTGTTTCTTCATATATCCTTAAAAAGCATGGGAGTAAAATAAATTATAAATACACAAATAAGTAACACTCTAAAAACAGATCTAAACCAAAACAAAACTTATTTTTTTATCTAAGAAGGTAAACCAGATGGAAAGTATAAAATAATTAAAGAAATTCACTTGTCAAACTTTCATTATCTTTAATTGAAATTCCTTCTTCATTTTATTTAATGAATACTGCTTTTTTAAACTTTCTTTTCTTCCAGTGTTGTTTTAGCTTCTGACCATTGGATTCTATGGTCCGTGTTCCATAAATGTTTCGAAATAGCTAATCTTGACCTTTCCCATTTCTCCATATGCTTTCAATGTTCTTAATATCTTATACTAAGGGGTCTTCATTTCTCCAATATTGACTACACTCATAAGGTACTTGCTAGATACAATTATGTCTGTTTTAGGCTTCGTTTTAGTTAATGCCATCTCACAAAAAAGGCATGATTGAAACATAAAGATATGTCAATATGAGGAACAATATTCTCTCTCAAATATAAAGATTCCATCAATGAAAAGATCACATCACCATTTAAGACTGAAAGCCAAACTGTTCACGGGATAATATATTATGTGAAGATAAATAGCTTAACATCCTATTTTGACTAATTTTTCAATAATTTTTAATAAGGTTGGCAATAATGATATAGGGCTAAAATTTGAGGGTAAGGTAAATAAGGGAGTAACAATGGCATTCTATAAATATAAAGAAACATTTTTTTTAAACAAGGGAGTATTTACTGCCTCTACAAGGGCTAAGAATACCTTTATAGAAATTTAATCTCATCCTGTAGAATTTTTATTTTGTATCTCTAAAAGTCCCATTCACTTCTTTAAGATCTGTCGGAGTCAAGAAAAATTATTGTGAAACAGAAATACTTAACAAGTAATCTTTTGGTTAAGTGTTTGTTTTTAATTTGTCCCTCAACTTCTGTGCTATTGAGCAGTAAAATATATTAACATCATTAGGACTTCAATTTCTATCATGTAAAACTCCTCTCAATTCTTTAACAATTTCCCATTATTTCTTTATTTCTAATTCTCGATTGTTATAAAAAAAATTTCAACAAAAGAATAATATGCATATATCTCCTTCTGTACCTACTTAAGTAATATATAAAAAACAAATTTGGATATCTTCTTTTTCCTCATCTGTTCCAAATGTTAGCAACCATTATGACTATTGAAATTTTACTTGCTCTGCAGTGTGAAATAATCCATAAATGTAGTCTTAAATCTTAAAAGTTTGAACCTCCCTCTGTCTAGTCTTCGTTTCCCAAATATTTTGCTTGTAACGCGAGTTGAAGTAACCTGTATATCGATATTCATTTCTCCCTATAAGGAAATTTGAGTTACATGGTCTGTCTATGATATTACCCACAAAAATTCCTGGTGGTTCTGGAGGCTTTTCGAAATGATCCTTAATATCTGTTTAACATATTTAATGAAGTTTATTTCTATGCTTATTTGCTTATTTTTGTTCTTATGTTGAAATTTTAAATAATTAATGGTGAAAATATTCACACAAAAAGCCAAAGAAATTTTAACAATGAAAAATAATAAAATATATTTTAAAAATTGTTGTTTACCTAGTCTACCTGTAGGAGGCGAGTAAAAAATCAGTGTAAAAAAGATTTTTTAGTCCACCACACAACCACAAGTGATTTAAAATGCACTTAACTTTTGTTCAAATTATGAATAAAAGAAACCTGATATAAAACAAATTTATGTTATTTTCTCAAAACTATATATGTAAATACAACACTCTTTATTACGAAGACACTACAGTCTTTTAATAAATAATCTACAAATAATCCAGGTATCTCTAGATAAAATAGAAAAAATGACACAGCATAAATTAACTCTGGAAAGCCATTATACAGATGAGTCAACTTCATGATATATATATATATATATATATATATATATATATATATATATATAACTATATAACTGTAGCAGCTTTGACCCAAATTATTGGGATTCTTAAGTGCTGAACCGTTGTAATGTGTTATTTAATCATAAAACTTACTTAAGTTGAAAAAAAGTGATAGTTTTTAATTGATTAATCTCTAAAGAAAGTATTTATTTAACTCCTAACCTATCAACCATAATATCAGCTGACGTGTTGTTTTGGTGATAAAGGATTCCATAAACGACAAAACTTTTAAATATTTATAACAGCGTGAGACTGAAATTAGAATGGAATTCGATGTCTGCAGTGAAAAAAAGGGACCAATATCAAGACCTTTACATGTGATGGCTGTAATATAAATATTTGTACAAAATGCAGTAATATCACGGCATCTGAAATTAAGATATTAGACCTCAAGGGTGGTCGAACTTTGAAATTCTTATGCCCCAAATGTCTTCAATCGGATACATTTACCCTCCTACATCAAACAGTAGAAGATAGACTCAGCATAATTAAGACGAAATAATTACCTTATTAAGAATGAATTTAGCTTTGTATTACGTCAGATTACGTCTGCAACGATTTACTACTGTAATCTCCTGTTCTCTATTTACATCAGTAAACTACAGCTGTCTTTGTCTGGCTAAAAGCACCGACCAACCCAGACATTCGGCTGCTGCTAAACGGCTAAACGCAATGTAATTTCTTTTATTTCGAAGCAGGACTGGCATTGTTGAGTACAACTCTTCTATTATGACAGTTTTTTTCGTTTTTTAAATCTGAATTGTCAAAACTCAGATTTTAAGTGGACCATGCAAATTTTTAATCAAAATCCAAAATTAAATATTTTCAAAATAAATTAGATTAGGTATTTAATGGCCAATTTTGAAATATGTTTGCCACACATGTATTATATGACCTGGTAAACAGGGCTACAAAGTTTTATAATAATTACTTTCTACAGGGTGCCCAGTTTTGGTTGAATTACTAGCAAATATGTGGGGTTGGGGTTAAGGATATTTTTATAGAATTCATTGACATAGTTCCTTTTTTACTTCCCTCGTAAAAGGGAAGTATTGTCATCGTGAAAAAATCACTCTCCGAAATCTTTTCAGATCTTCACGTTTCATGGGTCCTAGATGACGAAAAACATGTTTTCTCAATTTCGTTCTGTTAGCGTAGCTAAAAAACTATGGGGATGACCTGGTAATATTTTGGTAAAAATCCAATATTGCGAAACAAAATGGCGGCCTAATAAAATGTTAAAACATTTATTATTAAAAAACAACTCATCCAATTTATTTCAAATTTTGCAAAAACATCTAGTAGTATCTTGGAATCGACTGGTAGCATTTTGGTACGAATCCAAGATGGCGGAATAAAATGGCGGTTTAATAAATTATTTAAAAATTCAGCCTGAAAAACTGCTTAATGGTTTGATTTCAAATTGTGTGCCATAACCAACTGAGGTAAAGGGATCAACTAGTAAAATAGTGGTACAAATTCAGGATGGCCGAACAAAATTGCGGCCAAATAAAATGTTTGTAATTGTGATAAATCACCCTCACTCACCCTCTCAGGGTTCATACATCTTTACGTTTTAGCGTCGTTCGGTCTGTCTGTTTGGCTGTCTAACATTTCGCGGAATAGCATAAAGACTATTTACCCTATTGACTTCAAATTTTGGTCAAAAATTAAGGGTCATATGGGGATGACCTGGTAACATTTTGGTAAAATCCAATATGGCGAAACAAAATGTCGGCCTAGTGAAATGTTAAAAAAAAAACTACTCATCCAATTTATCTCAAATTTTGCAAAAAATATCAAGTATTATGTTGGAACCAACTGGTAAGATTACCAGGTCATTCCCATATGATCCTTAATTTTTGACCAAGGTTTGAAGTCAATCGAGTAAGTTGATAAGATATTATTTCTCGCATCTAGGGAAGCTAAAACGTAAAGATGTGTTAAACCTGAGAGGGTGATTCCTTCACGATTACAAACATTTTATTTGGCCGCCATTTTGTTTGGTCATCTTAAATTAGTACCACTATTTTACTAGTTGTTCTCTATACCACAGTTAGGTATATATTTAGGTAGGCACACAATTTGAAGTCAAACCATTAAGCAGTTTATTCAGGCTGAATTATTAAATATTTTATTAAGCCGTCATTTTGTTTCGCCACCTTGGATTCGTATCAAAATGTTACTTCTTGATTCCAACATAATACTTGACATTTTGGCAAATTTGAGATAAACTGGATAAGAAGTTTTTTAATAATAATTTTTCTAACATATCACAAGGCCGCCGTTTTGGTTCCCCACATTGAATTTTTACCAAAATATTACCAGGTCATCCCCATATGACCCTTAATGTTTGACCAAAATTTGAAGTCATTCAGGCAAGTAGTGTTTAAGCTATGCCGCGAAAGGGCAGACAGACAGACAGAACGATGAAGTTGATAAAACATATTTTTTTGGCATCTAGAGACCCTAAAACATCGGGATGTGTTAAACTTGAGAGGGTGATTTTTTCACGCTTACAAACATTTTATTTGGCCGCCAATTTTATCGGCCATCTTGAATTAGTACCACTATTTTACTATTTGATCCCTATACCACATTAGTTATGTAACACCCTTTGAAATCAAACGATTAAACAGTTTGTTCAGGCTGTATTTTTAAATATTTTATTAGGCCGCCATTTTGTTCCGCCATCTTGGATTCGTACCAAAATGTTACCAGTTAATTCCAACATAATACTTGATGATTTTGCAAAATTTGAGAAAAATTGGATGAGTAGTTTTCTAATAATAATTTTTTTAACATTTCACTAGGTCGCCATTTTGTTTCGCTATATTGGATTTTTACACCAAAATGTTACCAGGTCATCCCCATATGACCCTTAATTTTGTACCGAAATTTAAAGTCAATCGGGTAAGTAGTTTTTTAGCTACGCCGCGAACAGACAGACAGACAGACCGACGGAATTGAGAAAACATGTTTTTTGTCGTCTAGGGACCCTGAAATGTGAAGATCTGAAAGAATCTCGGAGAGTGATTTTTTCAGGATTACAATACTTCCCATTTACGAGGGAAGTAAAAAATACTATACTTTCCTGTATTTAAAATATTAATTAATTTTTAAAACCAAATACTGTAACTATATAACCTCTAAAAGTTGAAAACAAACGAACTACTATTTGACTTGCAAAACGTCACCAAATCTTTGAATCCACCCCTGCTCGCAAATGTTTTAACACAAATTCTGTGTAATATATCAAAATAATGATACAGGCCCATTTATGGTCTTTGTTGAAAATAAGAATGTGGGAAGGTTTAGCCCACTAAAAATTGCAAAAGAAATATTACAACTGAAATTAGAAAATATTATTAGGTTCAGCACTAAGGGTAGAAATAGAATAGGTATAGAATTCAAAACTTATGACGCGGCAAACGAATTTGCTAAAGATATTAGACTAAAGGAAAAAGGTTTCAACATCTTTATCCCCTATAATTTTGTCACGTGTAAGGGGGTGGTCCGGCATGTCGATGTCTCCTTCTCAATGGAGGAGATATTGTAGGCCAGCACATCCTCTTACCAAATACTAAATGTTAAAAGAATGAATAGAAAATCAATAAAAGCAGGCAATATTGAATATATACCCACAGGCACGGTTCTTTTTATTTTCAGGGGCGTTAAAATCCCAGAGGAAGTGGAGATTTACTCCCTTCCAATGCAAGTTACCCCATATGTTCCTCCAGTGATGCAGTGCTATAAATGCTTTAGATATGGCCACACAAAACACTTGTGTAAACCAATAAATTCCAACTGTAAGAATTGTGGTAAAGTCCATGAAGAAGATCAGACGGAACCTTGCAATATGAAATGTATAGGCTGCGGAAGCAGCAATCACAACTCAACATCAAGAATTTGCCCAGAATATACTCGTCAAAAAAACATCAAACGCATTTTGGTATTCGAAAACATGACGTACTTTGATGCAAATAGAAAAATCCCAAAAATTTACAATACTTTTGCGTATAAAGCACGGGAATTCCCCCCACTTCCAGTGGTAACACCAAAGAACTCAATTCCTGTCAACCAAGGGCAGGCAGCCTGACACCGGGATCCGAAGTGTGGATGTGGGGCCAGGCCAGATCTTATCTTATTAAATGAAACATGGTTAAAAACTAACCACACTTGCTTCTTAAAGGGCTTTGATATATTGAGACAAGATAGAACAGATGGATATGGTGGCGTAGCCACAATCATTAAAAAAAGTATTAACTATAGAATCTTACACACCCCACAGTTAAATAAATTTCCAGATACACAAAGTTTAATTTCTAAAATCAATAACCTTAAGTAATAAATATCTATTCAATACCCAATGCAACAAACTTCCGAGAGGAAATAACAAATATCTTAAGCGCGGGGGATGGTACGATGATCATTATGGGAGACCTTAATGCTCACCACAGGCTATGGGGCAGTAGGGAAAACAACACGAAAGGTAACATCTTGGCGGAGGCAATTGAAGGAAGAGATTTGGTGGTGATGAATGACGGAAGATCGACTAGGCTGATCCCCCCGGGAGGCGAACCTAGTCCACTTGATTTGACATTGGTCAGCATGGACATCAGCTCAAAAACAATATGGATCATCATTCCAGATTGTGGAAGTAGTGACCATTACCCTACTATGTGCTCTATATATCAACAAACAAATAGGATGCAAACAGATAACCCAAATGTTCAAGGAAAAAAAAAATTAAAAAAGCCAATTGGCCTCTTTATAATTATAAAGCAGAGACTGCATATGGTAATTTACCAAACAACATCTCCTACGAAACTTTTGAAAACAACCTTAATATGATCATTGCGGAAACAATACCTAACCAACAAGAAGGCAAGAAATATAAAATATCTAATCCATAGTGGGATGGTGAGTGCTCCACGAGGGTAAAGGAAAGAAAAACAGCAATCACCACATTTAGACTGACGCCAAATCTAGAGAACTTTATGAATGCTAAAAAAACAATAGCCACTACAAAAAGATTTTTGAAACAAAGAAAAAAAACAAAATTTAGAACATATTGCTCAACTCTGAATCGGGAATCATCAAGAAGTATGGAATACAGTTAGGAGATTCACACATACACAGGTTAATAAACCTTATCCGAAACTCCCCAATCAGCAAATAGCAACCGAAATCTTGGACGGGCTTACTCCCTGTGTAATCGACCCCCAGTTCACGTTAAGACCATATGATATTCAAGAGGCAGATTATTTTAACATTAATGATTTAAAATATGCTATTACAAATAAAAAAGATACAGCCGCTGGCCTGGATAATATTACATATTCTATGATTACGCATCTTCCAGAAATAGGATTAAACCACCTTCTTAATATATGTAATGACATTATAAAAGGACAAAACATACCAGAAGCATGGAAAAAAACATTAATAATAGCTTTCCCCAAATCAAATAGAAATCCGGAGCTAACAGACAGCTATAGACCAAACCTTTGAGAATACGATGAAAAATAAAATAGAATGGTCATTAGAGAACAAAAAATTTTTCTCACCATACCAAATGGGCTTCAGAAAAGGTATGGGAATAAATAATAATACTGCATATATTACTACATTCATACAAACGGCCTTCAGCCAAAATCAAACAGCTATAGGAGTATTTTTGGATATAAAATCAGCCTATGACAATGTGAACATATATCAACTATATGAACGCCTCCTCGAAGCAGATATCCCCCCCCTCTAAGCAGCGTAATTTTCAGGATCTTGGAAAATAGATGTCTATATATTAAAGATTCGAACAACAACATCATAGGTCCAAAAACAGCCACCAAAGGACTGGTCCAGGGTTCCCCCCTAAGTCCCTCCTCTTTAATATATACTTAAAACTTTTTGATACATTTTTAGAAGCTGCTTTAGATGATATGGACAGCCGGCTTATTGGCTATGCTGATGATCTGGTATTGATATGCAAAGGCACAAACGTCATACAAATGAAAAATAAAGTAAACAACTATTTAAACATAATATCACAGTGGCTAGAGAATCACAACTTAAAACTGTCACAGAACAAATGTGAGGCAGTTTGGTTTAAACAGTCCCAATATACACAATATCCTCCAAATTTATACATAAAAGGATCACCAATCAATTATAAAGATAATATCAAGTGCTTGGGAGTATATTTGAACAGACAGCTGAAATGGGACAGACATATAAACGAAATAATTATCAAAGCAAAAAAAGGATTGAACCTCATGAGGGTGTTTTGCGGGACTTGGTGGGGAGCAGACCCAAAAACGCTGCAAACAGCCTTCGGAGGGTTGGTTAGGTCCCACCTAGATTTTGGCACCATATTTTTAAAACCAACAACAAAAAAAAACATTAACAGAATAAATACCATTTTCCATCAAGGCCTAAGAATAATTACAGGCTGTATGAAATCCACTCCGGTGAATGCACTTCTGGCAGAGACCACGGAACTTGATCTTGAATCTAGATGCAAGTGGCTTGCACACAAATTTCTTATCAAACTTTTAACAATAGATAATAACCCCATAATAAAACTACTTATTCAACTAAAACAAAATTTAACTAACAACCATTCCTCAAACTATCTGGTAAATGCACTGGACCAAATTGAACCATTTTGGGAACACTTAAGAACAAGTGACATCCTGCCGAGTTTTGAGATAGAATATGAATATCAAATACAGAAAATTCCAATAATTAACCTAAATTTGAAAAAAGACAGTGGAAACAATAATAGAGAATTTTTGAACAAACAGAAAAATACTGTAACGAATATACCTTTGTATACACCGATGCATCAAAACAGGGGGAATCTGTGGGATATGGTATCCATATCCCAGAACTAAATTACAATTTTTCAGGAAAACTGCCAGGGAAGATAAACATATGTGCAGCAGAAACAGTTGCCATCAATGAGGGAATCAGAGTGTGCCTAACAAAAAACATCAGTAAATCCATCATCTTTACTGACTCCAGAAGCGCAATACAAAAAGTAAGAAAACCCACCATCGATTCAAACAATGACTATATCACCCTATATACCAAAAGATTGATCTTAGAAACAACATCAGACATTCAGTTAGCATGGATACCAGGACATGCAAATATCATTGGCAATGAAACAGTGGACAAACTGGCAAACATAGGAAGGGAACTTAACATTCCCAAAAGTCTACAATTGAATAAGGGAGATATAAGTAACATCTGTAAAAATGAGATTAAAGAAAAATTTATCACATATTGGCAGGAAACCGTGGTTCGAAACAATACCATATGTAGATAGACGACATATAACTACAATAGTAAGAATGAGAACAGGGCACTGCCTCACTGCTGAGCATTTACATTATATTAAAATAAAAGAATCCCCACTCTGTGTGGACAAACTGAAAACCTTGATCATATTTTCTTTGAATGTCTGTTAAGGGCAATTCCGGGGGTGGACATGTATGAATGTCTTAGACAAAGTGGGTTAAACACTCCATTCAATATTATATCGGTTCTAAACAATATAAATATCTCTAGAGTCAAATCCCTGATTACATTTTTAAAGAGAAATAATATCAATTTATAAACATACCATTGTTATAATGAAACCAAATAAGTTTAGGTGAAACAAATCAATTTGCATATCGTAAAAACAAGAACAGGTAAATTTGCCCTACCAGCTATGTGTACCGTGTAGTGGTGTCTAGTAATTGTTGTCCTTGTCGAGTGGAAGAGTGGAAAGTTAGAGAGTGAAAGACTAACATTCCTGGGAAAAAAAAAATAAAAAAAAAAGGAAATAAATTAAGAAAAGAATAATAATAATAGTAAGAATAAATAAATAAAACACCAAAAAGAGAAGAAAGAAAAGGGAAGAAATAAAGAAAGAAAGAAAGAAAAAGAGAGAAGTACTAAAGTAAGAAGATAATGGGACCAGAATGATCCAAGAATCAGACTGCCTGGACCCAAGGGAGAAGAGTTGGCAAATTGTCATAGCACATGACAGCGCCATAAAACAAAACTGAACTGAACTGAAATTCTGTGTACTCCCAATGCCGAAATAAAATATGGATTTCAAGAACCAAGAATAGCAGCACCAAAAGATTGAGATGCGTTATTGGCTGTTCAGAAAATAAGATGGAATTATTTCACTTATAGGATCATTTTGTAGAAGAAATCCTGAGTTTATTTTTAAACCAATTAGGAAATGGTTTTGGAAATCACCTAGAAAAATGTTGATTAATGACGTGTGGTATATTTATAATTAAATATTAGTCATCTAAGTATTAAAAAAAGTGGATTAAAATTTCACATTTTTATGAAATTTTGACGTTCCTTTATTATACTAAATACGTTTTGTATGTTTTTTAAAAAGAAAAAAATATAATAATTGACTAGTTTCGGAACACGACTATAGACTGGTTTGGGAATTTCTTAGAAAAAAAAAACATGTGCGTCCATAATTTGTTCCAGAAAATCGACCAAAATCGTGTTAAATTTCAGGCGTATGTTCACCCTTCAAGGCTAAACTTGAAGATCTACAAAAAGATTGACAAAAACGCAAATGTACCTTTTTATAGCAAAATTGTACAGAGCTCCATCCAAAGGCAACAACTAATAAGAAATAAAGAAAATAACAATGTTCCTAGTCTGATGGTGATTCCCAAAAAGGTGCAAAAGGCTGAACTCACAAAACAAAATATTCAAACCAATTTTAAACCTGCTGAGCTTAAGATTAGAATTAAAAACACCCGCTCATTGAAGAATGGTGGTGTAGTAGTCAAATGTCATAATAAACAGGAAGTTGAAACCCTAAAACAAGAAGCTATACAACTTACTAAACTGAGACTCCTGAGATTTAAGATTCTGGGCTACGATGGTAATTTGGATATAGGAAAAGTATAAAATTGTTTTTGTGAACAAAATGTTTTCATTGATACTCAAGATAAATTCAGGATCACATACCTTAAGCCAAACAATAAAAAACATACACACAATATATGGTGAGGCATCTCCATCATTATTTTACAAGTTTCTAAGTGCGAGAAAGGTATTCATTGAATGGGAGCGCTATCCTATTTTTGAGGATGTCTCCATACAGAGGTGCTTTAACTATCAAGGGCACTATCATAAAAGTGACAGGTGTCCGAGTACAAACCCGATATGCGAACATTGTGCAGAAGACCATTGTTTTTCTGAATGTCCAAAGAACTATAAAAAATACATTAACTGTAAGCGGGCAAATGATAAATACAAGTCAAATCATGACATACAATATATGGCTAACGATCCTGAATGCCCAACTCATAAATATCACATACAAGTTTTAAGAAGTAAGATAGACTATGGTAGCTATGGCAACTAGAATTCATGAAGTTCAACTTGTAGATGATTTGCATAGAACAGACTGTGCATTTTGGGAGTGTATAGACTGTGAGCAGGTTATTTCTACTATTGATTTAAGTAAAAAAATTCTAAATGTTTTGAATGTTAATATTAGAAATATTAATAAAAACTTTATCCATCTAATTACATTTTTGCAAGCTTTCAATTTGACATTCTGTGATATAATTGTATTAAGTGAGTGCTGGTATGTTGAGAGTGAGAATCTATATAATATCGACAATTATAACATACATTATAATCAAGGACACATAAATAAAAATGATAGTACTGTGATTTATAGAAAGGATAACATCTATGCAAATATTGATGATTTTAAACTTAAGAGGTAAGACATAACATTAAGTAAAATAAGTTTTAATATTCATAGTATTACATATGAAGTCATATGTCGATATAGGCCACCCTCCTCAAGTATACAACTAATTATTGATGATCTAAGTGAATATCTTTCTGAAAAACCGAATAAACAAATAGAATTGCTTATGGGTGACACTAATATTAATATTCTGAACAAAAATGATGTTTATGTCATACAATATTTAACTTTGATGAATTTTCATGGCTATGAATCTGCTATCAATGGACCTACACTTTTGACCTCATGTTTGGATCACATATTCATTAGAAACAATTTACACTCTAATCTCTTACTTTGAATAGTGATTTAACGGACGATTTTCCAGTTATGATAAACTTTTGAGGTGGTCAAACAATTCACAGTCTCACTAAACAGGTATCTAGAACAGTTGAAAAAATAAATTATCAAAAAGTTCTGAATTTAATCTGTAACGAAAATTGGGAGAATGTGATCAATGTAAACAATCCGACCACTGTTGCTGAAAATTTTTGTAATATTGTTCGTAAATATATGGAATTATCGAAAGAAAAAAAACATTTTACTTTAGAGACTACAATAAGTTAAAAGCAAAATCACAAATGGAATTTTTGCAGCAATAAAAAAACTTGACAAACTAAAAAAAAAGTTTTAAATGGTAATCTGGGTGATATCAAAACATATAATGTCTACACGAATAATTTAAATAAAATAATACATAAACAAAAATATGACTATTATAGAAATAAACTAGAGGGAAATGAAAATAACTTTAAAAAAATATTTAAAATTGTGTCAGAAGCGGTAGATAATAAGCGAAATTCTAAAAATAAAGTTGAAATAAGAGATGATAATGACAATCCATTTGCAAATAAAAAAGATATGGCCAACTACTGTAACAACTTTTTCACCAATATTGGTCTTACAATGGCTAACAATATTAAATCCCCTACAAATAAATTTCTGATAAAATATAGTTCCTTAACTTCCTTGTTTCTAAGGCCAGTAGATGAGAATGAATTAATTAAACATATAAACTCCTTAAAAAATAACTGTTGTCCTGGTGTGGACAATATTGACTCCAAATTAATTAAAGCATTTCATATCTATTAACCTCTAACTTATATAATCAACTCAATCTTTAAAACTGGTAATATGCCTTCCTGCTTTAAGACTTCAGTGGTTACACCAATTCACAAGGCCAATAAAAAGACTAAAATAACAAATTTCCATCCCTTAAGTAATCAGTAATTTTGCTAAAATTTTTGAGAAGTGCTTGAAAGAAAGTCTTTCTAATTTTACCTAGAGGTTTTCTTGACCTTGCAAAGGCATTTGACACAGTGCGCCATGACAATTTTTTTCACGTTTTAAATAATTATGGAGTTAGAGGTAGTGTGTTAAAAGTATTTGAGAGTTATTTTTAGGGGTAAAACATAGGAGGAGATTAAGAACTCAACAACAGCTAGTATAGCCAAAATAAAAAATTACCTAGATTCCTTTAAATTAAGCTTAAACATAACCAAAACCAATTATATACAGACGCTTTCCCAGGAATAAGTAAATATAGAACCTAATAATGTAAATACATGTATAAATATTGTTTACCAGAATGTTAAAGGGTTGAATACAAATTTGACTGAATTTCATAACAATGTTTGGGCTACATCTGATGAGTATGACTTAGTAATATTAAGTGAGACTTGGCTACATGATTATGTTAGAGAGAGTGAAGTGTTTCCAGATACTTTTAATGTGTTTAGAAAAGATAGAAATTACACCTTAAGTGGAAAGACTAGAGGTGGAGGGGTATTAATAGCTACAAAAAGTGATTTTAATACCAGATAAATTTGTTGAAACTCTACTCCGGTTTTTAAATTTCTATGATACCAAACAGGTTAATTACACTGTAAATTTCTCAAATCGCTTACTGAATATTGTAATAACCAAATTAGGCTGCAGGGTCGAGAGAAATGATTTCAGTTTTGTTATTCAAAAAATAAACATCACCCCACACTCAATATTTCCATAACTACATCTACTTTAAAAGAAAATGAATTATCTTCTAAAGCCTCACTGTATAATTTTCGCAAAGCAAATTATCTAGCTTTGTATTATATATTTAATCAGACTGGAGTTTACTTGAATCTCACACTGATATAAATGAAGCAGTTTCAGATTTCTATGAGAAACTATATATCTTTGATATGTGTGTTCCTAAAAGCAAACATAGTAACAAAAAATACCCTACCTGGTTTAATAAACCTATAATTGTCAAACTGAAATTAAAAGAGAAATTAAGAAAAAATTATAAAAAAACTAATAATATTGACTTGCTATTAGAGTATAAAAGGGTAAGGGCTGAACTTAAAAATGATATAAAAGTTGCCCAAAGAACTTACATTGAAACAATACAGTATAACATCGGCGTGGATTCTCGATCTTTTTGGTCTTATATTAATAATAAAAAAAACTCTGTGCATATGCCCCATAAAATGTTTTTAAATAATGTAGAGTATAGTAGTAGTCCAGATATATGTAATGCCTTTGCTAGTTACTTTAACAGTGTTTACACACAGGATTCAGCAAATATGCCAAACATTTTAGAAAATAGTTATGCCCCCACTGTGTTACTAAATAAGATAGAAATAGTTGATGTCATGGAAGCTGTTAAAGATCTAAAAGATGGTAAAGCAATTGGTCCTGATAAAATTCCCAACATTCATATTTAAGGGGTTTATGGAAACGTTATGTTACCCATTGTGGTTTCTATTTAACTTAAATCTCAAAACTAAGACATTTCCTAGTTACTGGAAACAAGCTAAAATTTGCCCAGTCTATAAAAAAGGTAATAAATCAGATATAAGTAATTATAGACCAATTGCTGTATTGTCAGCACCAGCCAAATTGTTGAACTAATAATTTTTAAAGCTATATACCCTATAGTAAAGAATAGTTTAACAATATACCAACATGGTTTTGTAAAAAATAAATCTACCACAAGCAGTCTATTGGCAATAACACAAAATATTTCTGATGTTTTAAACTGTCGTAGCCAAATGGATGTTATCTATATGGATTTTGAGAAGGCTTTTGATAGAGTGTCTTTTTCAATTTTGCTCTCCAACTTAGGGAAGGAATTTGGTTTTCATAGCAGTCTGGTGGGACTATTAGAATCATATCTGTGTGTTCATAGGTATAATGTTAATATCAAAGGTTATACCTCAGAAGACGTTATTCCTGCTTCTGGTATTCCACAGGGTTCTAACTTAGGACCATTGCTGTTCCTATTGTTTATAAATAGTATAACTCAGGTGGTTCAAAATGCTTCGTGTTTACTATTCGCAGATGACCTTAAAATTTATTATGAGATTAAAACTATTAATGACTGTTTAACCCTTCAGAAAGATATAGATAATGTTGTTCAATGGTCTTTGGATAATAAACTCTACTTTAATAAAGTTAAATGTGTACTACTTACCTATACAAGAAAACTAAACCCAATTACATTTACATATTCTATTGAAAATGTCTCCCTTAAAAAAGTGGATGAAATGGTGGACTAAGGAATAACTTTTGATTCCAAATTGATAAACATATAATTAACGTAGTTAATAAAGCCTGTAAGATGTATGAATTTATAATGTGAAATACAAATGATTTCTCTCGAACCCAATGCTTAATACTGTCTGCTAGAATATGCATGTATAATTTGGTGTCCACATTATGAGTGCTTTAGGCATATACTTGAGAGGGTGCAAAATGGGATGCTTTGATACATATGCTTCAAGGAGATGGGAGTATCTGGTCGCAGTATGTCCTCACTGTCACTCTGTGAAAGATATTCTCAAGTGTCCCTTTATAAGCGTAGGCAAAAATTTTGTTTGCTATATTTACACAAAACTATAAACGGACTTAGTGATGATACCTCATTTCTCTCATCTCTACATTTTAATGTTCCAGCTTATGGCATGAGAAATGTGAACACTTTTTACATACCAAATGCAGCTCACAATAATCGACAGCAAGGATCCCCGTTATATAATATATGCAACCTATATAACAGAGTACAAAAAGATGTTGATATTTTGAGTTGAGCTTTTATTGTGTGATTATAGAGCACTTGTGGAGTCACTAATTATATATAGTATAGTTGCTTGCAGTGGTTGTTACAAGAATTGCCTCATGCAACTAAAAACAATTCAAAATTATATACTAAAAATAATTTTTATAAAAGATAGAAGTTATCCAACACAATTGTTTTATAATAGTGATATTCTTTGTGTCCGTTCCTTGTATATATTGTGTATGTGTTTATTTATGCATCAAAGAGTTTACTTAAGAGAGCAGGTTAATCACAGTTATGAAACTAGAAACAAGGTGGATAGACACTTAAGAATTCCAATTAGTAACACTAATATTAATTTAAGATTTGTGACCTATCTTGCTCCCAAGATGTATAATCTTATTCCATTAAAATTTAGATCTTTTAACAGTCTAAAGAAATTTAATAACTGCTGCAAGACTTACATAATGGAGAATCTAGCAGTGTTAATGCGTCTGTTTTGATTGGTCTTTTGCAGTGCATATTTATAATTATTAATTTTTGTTTTTATGATTGTATACATTCTTAATTACTAGGCATTAAAAATAAGTACCTACTTAGCTAAATATATCTGTATATATTAGGACAGTAGTAGATATTTAAGCACATACGGACATTCAATTGTCCAGGTGCTTCTTCAAAATTGCTATACATTACCATGATAATTATAAGTATACTTAGCAACCATGTTAGATAAGTGAAATTAATTGTAATATTTCTTGGGGGGACTCCCCCAAGCTCCCCCCTAAACACAACACTTAAAAAGTAGTAATGTCCTGGAATAATTATGGTTTGTCTATTACAGGTATAAATACAATAATATTGTTTTTGAGTGTTGACTTAAACTTCTTTTATATTAATAGGGCAGTAAAATTACAAAACTTGCAGTGAAACATTGAACCTTCTGAAATAAGTCTCTGAGTGGTATGTTAGTTAAGTCAGTTAGATAATTTTCTCAATAAAGTATTCACTTACATGTTCTCTCTCACATATTCACCAAAAGGAAGACACTATTTTGGAAAGTAAAATAATTATGGATTGTTGTAGTAAAACTCTTGAAATGTTAGGATTCATCAAACGAAACACAAAAGATCTTAATCTGCTATCCGGTGCCCTTTTTTCCAAAAATAAGTACATTGGAAGATTGAGTGATCGTCTGAGGGGAAATTTCTTCTCTGTATTGTATTTAAGTGCGGAATTCCCCATATGACAATATATTTAGATGACAATATGTTGGAATAACAAGTAAGTATTAGGAGTATGGAGTATTAGACTTACCATTATGTTCCACTTAGAACTCTGAGAAATAACAACTTTTTAAAATTCAACAATTAATAGCTATGAAAAGAGCTTTTCCTGTCTGAAGGGTAAATCTTTAAGGCATCACCTTGTGGATGAAATATGTTTTATATATGGTTACACTTTAATGTAGGTATTTACAATATTTTTTGTTTTTGTTTGAATGTACTTCAAACTATTTATACAACTTCGTAAATTTTATATTTTTGATTGGTTTTTAACCTAACCTAACCTAATGATTCTTTAAATAGATAAATTAAATTATTTATTTCACTTACATTTTTCTGTCACTTTATTTTCTAGGTATGTATTTATTTTTTACAGTGGCAATTTGTTTCTTGAGACAAATATTTAAATGAAGTTTGTGCCACAATACTGAAATAATATAGGTATGTACTTTATTTTTTGCTTATATTTATTTATCTCAATATTTATTTACAATATGAGACAAAACAACCTCAATATCTCTTAAGCAACATTACTATTTTATTCTGATCAGGCACTTTATTTTCCCTCACTTTAATTCAAAAGCATTTATGGTAAATCAGTGTTAAGCAAAGTATATATACTTACATCTGCCAAACATTTAGATGGCTGAGTTGCTCAGAATAATTTATACCGGTAATTAGAAATAACTAAGGGGAGTAGAAATGTAAAAAAAATAACTGGCATTAAGAACATGCAGGCAATAAAAGCAAAGAAACAAATATTTTTTCAAAGTATATAAATGTAGACATTTCAAACAATATTGTTTATGTATGTATGTACCTACTTCAAGTGAAATTCATCACAACAATTTGAACGCAATTATATAATAATGAATAGTCAAACTAGAGGATGCGACTTAACTAGAAATAGGTCTGGAGTGAGATATGTATTCATTATTTACTTTCTCCAATTCACCACTTACCTAATAATCAACTAATAGACGCTTGTAAAAAATACCAATTATATATGATTAATCATATTGTAGAAGCAGATTGAGCACACTGTAACATAAAACATTTCCCAACTTTGAATTTTAAAATTGAACCTGAAACCCCAACTTTTCGTAATAATAAATAGTAGTTTCAGTTTTTCATTTCAACTTTCACGGTTTCACAATTTTGACGTTGACGTTTAATTTTTGCTTCTACTTTTATTAGAAATAGGGAAAAACAAAATATTTGGTAATTGCTTACTTGATAAAAAAAAGGTTATGCACGTAACTAGCAGGAACTTAAGGTAATACAAATGAAAGCCATGATGCTTTAGAAATTTATAAATTAAAGAATAATTGTCAAAAATCAAATGGTATACATTCAATAGGGCTTTGAGCTTGACAATTTATAAGCACTATTTGTCTGAGCTGCTGTTTCTAAGCAGAGTCAAAATAGTTTATTGATTGTACTATTTGAGGAGCAAAAAAGAAAGAACTAACTAACAAATAAACTCCGAATCTGGAAATTGGAAGTAAATTTAAGTAAAAGTGTACATTCGTCTACTACGGCCGATCCTATTGAATTTTGGTACACTTTAAGAAAGCTTAACAAAGCTTAATCAAAATGTGATTTCATATATGAAGAATGTCACAAAATGTTTTAAAACGGTTAAATCCCATCAATATGGGTTTAATAAAAATTTTTTACCCTGCATGTTATACAGAAATGTTTTTGTATTTGGAATGATGCTTATGGTGGCAAGAGATCCAGTGAAAAATCAGCTGATTAAAGAAGAACTGCAAATCCCGTACTTCCTTTTTTTTTGGGACATAACCTTAGTTGTAGGTTGCAGGTTGCAGTGTTTTTGTAAATAGATTGTAGTAAATTTATTAAATTAATATTAATATGAATATTGCCAAAAGAATACCAACTTCACTTTTTATCGGTTCGGCTATTTGTGGAATTTATGGACTTGCCACGATTTTTAAGTAGGTACCTATTTATTTTTAGGATATAAATAAATAAATCATATATACCAGTTGCATTCAAGCCCTTTAGTTAAATTACTACTTTTAGAGAAAAAGCTGGGGGTGAACGATATAAAGGCAACCAAAATGCCAAAGATAAAGTTGTGATTATCACGGGCGCTAATACTGGAATTGGAAAAGAAACAGCATGGGAATTAGCCAGGAGAGGAGCTAAAGTATATATGGCTTGTAGAGATATGCCACGTTGCGAAACAGTAAGCAATATACATTTCTATTATAAAATATGATTTCTCCATTTAGTCTCTTTTCAACTGCAATTTGTCATCAGAACCCTAAGATCCAGAATTGTCAATCTCTTTCTCTGACTTGTGGTAAATCCTGTCTTGGGAATTAAATATGTCCACAGCATATAAGCAGGCTTGTGATCAGCTTCGATTGGATGTACTCGCTGCTCAGTAGCAATGGCTGGTGATGTAGATTGATTCAATGCCAAGTGCATTTTCAACACCCTTGAATAACAATTTAATGATTTATTATCAAAATACTCGCGGTATTAAAAATCATATTTTCAATATTTACAATAACTTAACTCATTCTGGTTGTGATGGCATTACGGATATATCCTTTATTCAAGCTTTTTACATTTTTTATACTTATAAATAATTACATTATGTGTATCTTTGGTTTGATTGACAGGAAATCTCCTAAACAGTACTAGCAGCACTAGTATCGGAGCATTCCAAAATAATAAGGTGTTCAATAATTACTACACTGATGGGGTTTCGAAGTGCAAGGTTTGTTCTAACATTAGACAGGTGTATATAATTACAATTTCGTAAGTTATGGGTTTGAATTTGCTTGTTATGCATTATGGGTGTATTACATTTTTGTTAATTATCTTATGCATTAAGGTCGACTGCTCAGTATTGAGAATCTGGTCTAATCTCTGCAAACCTAGCATTTTATATAACTCCTCGGTATGAGTATAATAATCTGGTCTAATCTCTGCAAACCTAGCATTTTATATAACTCCTCGGTATGAGTATAATAATCTGGTCTAATCTCTGTAAACCTAGCATTTTATATAACTCCTCGGTATGAGTATAATAATCAAGATTAAACAATACTTTTTCTGTTTTATTCTGTAGGACTTTTGTTTTTCAAAATATGAATTACTGCTAGTACCTCACCCTGGAATAAATATCTCATAACTGTTAGGAAATATGCAATATAGATTTTATTAGTAGTTTTTGAATAATTGTTTATTTTTATTTAATTCTCTCGTGTACATATGACACTAATGACATTAAATAGGTTAAATAGTAATAGTATTTTTAATACATAACAAGACAAAAATAATACATCTGGACACTGGACATGATATGGTTAAAATGAATGAATTACCTAAAACTATTTAGAATTAGTAAAATAAAGTAGGATAGTTCTTTATTATAGTCGTCACTCATGATTTTGTCTCTATAAATGGTTGGAAGCAGTCGAAAGCATTATTGAGCAGTTTCTCTAATGGTCCTAGACAACTTGTTAAAAATGCAGACACAGCATATAAGACGGTTTTGTGTCTGGGAATGATAAACTTGTCTTTATTTCTCTTTAGATATATATGTTTCTCACAGTTTAGGATAAAATCATTTTAATTACGGTATGCATACATAGTACATTTTAATATGTAGATAGAATGTAATATCAGAATTCATTTACCTTTGGAGTCAAGCGGCTTTAGGTTAAAAATAAGACATAATATATGTTTTTGAGTATGAGGACTCTGTCCCTATAGGATAATGTTGAAATTAAGATGTTCGCTTGATGATGTCTATCTTGATAATGAACAGATTTCAATAAAATCTAATATTAAATTTTTGGTTGTAGCCATAGACACTAAGTTAACCTTTAAGGATCATATTTTGAAAGTATGCAATAGTCTGGCATCGGGATGTTATGCCTTGTGAGTTGTATCGAACGAGTTGGATGAACACATTGCGAAATCAGTATATTCGGCCTTAATAGAATCCCATTTGCGTTATGGGGTCTGCTTCTGGGGTAATTCGAGCCAATATCTGATAAACTCAGTTTTTGTTCTGCAAAAGAGGGCAGTGAGGTATATGTGCGGGGTAAGTGGTAGAGATTCTTGTAGACCACTATTTATTAATTGCAAAATCCTAACTTTTACTTGTATTTTTATTTTCGAGACAGCTTGTATGATGTTTAAAAAATTTAAAAGTCGAGAGTATTATAATCATTATAATACAAGACAAACTGGAGCTCTGCCACTGCCCATACCTCACACTACACGAGTTAAAAGCTCAATATTCTATACAGGTAGGAAGATATTCAACCACTTACCAGAGAGTGTGAGAACTTTGAATAATATTAAAACATTTAAATCTTCTTTTAAATGCATATTACTCAAAAAAGCTTATTATGGCGGCCTTTTGGAATTTTTCAATGATGTATTATGACACTGGGTAGACTTCCTCATTCCAAGTCTCTGTTTAGTGTTCTTTATATTTAAGTGTATATATATTATGTTAGTGCTTTTGATGTGTGTTTTTTTTATAACTCGCTGTTTTTATTTCTTATTGTTATATACTTTTACTTATATTTTTTTTACTGCTTGTCGGTTTATATATTCCTACCTTTGGCTTTGTAACAAGATTTTATCTTAAACAATAAAGCAAGTTTTGACTTTGACTTTGACTTTGATGGGTGTGAACAAACGCATAATATGAGGTGAGAAGTGTGGAAAGTGGTATTGTTTGTTTCAGTTTTCAAATTGAGTAGTATGCCTTATTTACTTTTCAGCAGATATAATCAATCTGGGTTTCCTAACTAAATTTGCAATGTAAATATGTGTTACAGTCTATGTAGTTTTACAAATATCGACTTTAGGGTCTGTTTTATAAAAATGTATATTTATTGTTTTTGACTTGATAAGGATTAGGTTGTTTGAAAAGCGTCATTTGCTCAAACTATCGCAGACACTTTTTATTGTGGAGTAAATCTCTGTTTCATTCTTGGTGGAGATTGAAATAATATGAACAAAAGTGGTGCCAGTATAGATCCTTGAATCATACCAATTCTGATGTCATGTTCCTCTGATATAGAGTTATTAATTTTAACCAGCAGTTTTCTTTCAGTTAGAAATGACTTTATAATTCTAAGAGCAATACCTCTGATTCCAAGGTAGAGTTTTTTTTGGACAGAGTCAAAATTAAGTGTATCGAAGGCTCGTGAGAGATCAAAAAACAGTCTTATTTTCTAGTTCTTTGTGGATGAACCCTGGAAGTTGAAATGCTGTTGTTTCAGTTGATCTGTTGGCCCGAAATCTATGTTGTTCATTAGATATAAAGAAAGAAAGAAATCCTTTTATTTCTACAGACACAACAAATACAAAGAGAGAAAAAAAATACATCTGAGAAGAACTATAAACAATATATAAGCAAAGACATACATAAAAAACAGACAATAATTGGCTTAAACAAACATTTAAAACACTTTAATGAATGTAAATATGCAATTGCTACAATAAGATCAAGACAACAATATAGTAAAAACTCAATACACTATTTTCCAAAGTTCAAGAACTCTGGAATAGAATAAGGTTCCACCAAACACAGATGCTCTTTTAAGTAAGAGAAATTTTCTTTTATCCTCAACAATAGATTTAATGTTACGTGGTAGACTATTAAATGTTTAACACTAATGTATAATTTACCCTTTTCATACAAAGTTGTTCGATGTTTAGGGTAATTATAATTTAGAGATCTAGTGCTGTAGCTGTGGTTCTTAACCAGCTCATTGAAAGGAGCTAGAAAGATATACATATATATATATATATATATATATATATATATATATATATATATATATATATATATATATATATATATATATATATATATATATATATATATATATATATATATATATATATATATATATATATATATATATATATATATATATATATATATATATATATATATATATATATATATATATATATACATGTATACTCCAGATACAGTTAAAATTTTGTTTTCTCAGAATACACCACGGCATGAGTCCATAAACCATGGTGGCTCCAGCTCAGTTTATGATCTATGACAAATCCCAGAAATTTAGTAGTGAATCCTAATTGAACTATCTTGTTCTCCAGCATATTATAAGAACAAAATGGTTTAGGAAACTGATTATTCTGTCATATAATACCCTCTCAAATGCTTTTTAGAACGCTCTGAGAACTGAGATAGGTCTATAATATTGCATCTTGACTATCTCCATTAAACCACCATCAAAACCAGGTGTATTTTTATCTTTTAAATGTACTGATGCAACCCTCATTGACATAAATAAGTTAATAAAGTTTCTAAATAACAATGATGGAAAAACTGAAACAACAGATAAATGGTATTTTACTCAATACCGGAGTCAAAACCTTTTAAAATGTGTTGAAAATAGCTCAAAGAGAGCTACATAAATGTTGAACTCACATGAAGAAACCAACCCATTAAACCAGATATACAAACAACATAAGAGCTAACAAGTTATATGAAAATCCATCATACTGTCATCAAGTCTTTTTCTGCTAAGAAGGCTAAGAGGATGTGTTGAGGACATGGGATTGATTAGTGCTTATTATGCAATTTTCTACTCACATTTTTTGTATGGTATAATCTTATGGGGCAATTCTTGCCATTCCATACGAATTTTTCGTTTACAGAAGAAAGCTGTTCGCATTCTGGCAAAGGCTGATTATAGGGACCATTGTAAGCCCCTATTTATTCACCTTAAACTTTTAACGGTGTCTTGCATTTACATATACCAAGCTCTTTTAGAAATCCATAAGAACAAAAATAACCTTAAATTAAACTCTGACTTTCATCAGTATGATACAAGAGCTGCAAACCTGCTGCGACCCCAGAAGTTGTGATTACAAAAATCAATAAATAACTCCCTTCCTCTAAAATACTATAATAAGCTCAAACAGTCTACAAGGGACTTACATTTTAAGGATTTTAAGGTCAAAATTAAGGCCAAGTTGTTGGAGCCTGGCTTTTATTCCACCCAGGAGTTTATGACCACACCCCTTACTATTTAGATGTGTAAAATGTATGTGTTTACTGTTAAATAAAAAAAAATAGTTTTAAAACAATTTATATGTGTATTAGTTTTTTTTTATGTATCATTTTAATTATCTTAAATTTTAACTTTTACTGATGATTGTAAGAAACTATGTTTTATGACATGAATAAATCAGTATTTCAGTAGTATTTCAGTATTTCAGTTAATCACGGAATAGAACGCGAAATAAAAACTACTCCAAACAAAATTCTAGCACATCTACTAAAACAAAATTATCAAGTGAGTTTTGATCTAACTCATAAAGTTAAAAACTCTGTAAATATATATGTTTTTCCCATATCAGCTCCTTCTCTCAAAAATAATTTTTTAGACTTGTAAGGCTCATCACCCCTGGTGATAAAATGAAAACAAAAAATTAAATAAATTGAAAAAAGCTACCATTATTATCGTCAGTTTGCTGATGCTCAATCTATGCTCAACAAGATGAGAGATTTTGTAGTATCACTAGGTGAGAGGATACCATTGTTTTTATGTGTCACAGAACATTAGGCTTTGCAATTTAATATTGAATTTTTAAATCTGCCATGTTATAAAAATGTGGCATGTTTCCTTCATAGCAAAAAATCAAACCCGAACTGATTTTTATTTATAGGGAGGTTATACGATTTAGCGGCGAGTGTTTAGCCAGGTTTGTTATAAAAACACAGTTTGCAAAGAGGTAGTTATTTCGAAATTTACGCGGAGGAATGTAAAACATTATACCAGACAGCAAGTCAGGTGTATCTATAAGGTTGTTTATAATTTTATAAAGAAAACAGACATCACTGTTCAAGAGGCGATAATTGAAATACTTGCCTAAGTTCGTATAAATTAGAATACATGTTGTAGACACCAGTCTGTTTAAAATCTAGAAATCTTAAAAATTTGTTCTGTATACTTTCCAATCTGGTTTTGTAAATAGCATATTGAGGTGTCCAGACGACAGAGGCAAAACCTAACCTACTATAAACATACGCGAAATACAAAGTTTTCAAACAATGTTGTGATGTAATGTACTTGCAAGTTCTGATAATAAAACCCAACATTTTGTTGCATTTCTATGTGGTCTGGCTATGTGATCAATGTGTTCTCCAAAACTCATCTTTCATCTATTTGTTGAATATTACACCGAGATCTTTAATTTTATGTACTTTTTTTAACACGTTTTTATTGAAATTATAATCACAATCAAAGACATTAAATTTTCAAGTGAATGTGATAGATACACATTTATCTAAATTAAGAAAAAGCTTATTTCGGGTACAGTATTCAAAAAAGGCGTCTAAGTCATTTTGCAATAGCAAACAGTCACCAAGACACCCTATAGATGAAAAAATTTTCATATCATCTGCATAAAGTAAAATTTTGCAAAATTTAAAACATTGTTTTATGTCGTTTAAATAAATAACAAATAGTAATGGACCCAGGTGAGATCCCTGGGGCACACCCGATGTTACGTTATAGGCTGGTGACTGGTGCCCGTTTACTGTCACGAATTGTGATCTATTAGAAATATATGAAACGATCCATTTTAAGATTTACACCAATTGCTGCCAATTTTGTAATCAAAATATTGTGGTCTATTTTATCAAAGGCTTTGCTAAAATCGGTATACACGGAGTCCACCTGTACCTGGGCATCCATAGATGAAAGAATATATTGTGAGTAACAAATCAAATTTGACTCAATAGACCGCTTGGGCAAAAACCATGCTGATCGTTTATGATATCTAAATTAGTAGATTTAAGTAATATAGTATAGGCAAGACTTTCTAGAATTTTTGCAAAAATATTAAGTTTACTTAATATTTTTACTATAATTGTAACACAGTTTCTAGCTCCATGTCCAAATTGGGACAACATTTGCCACTTTCCACTTTATAGGAAATACACATTGTTCAAAAGATTGGTTAAACACTATTGATAACGGCCGATACAGGGAAGGCGCACACCGTTTTACAAAGTAAGAAGGAATTCCGTCAGGACCGCCACCCTTAATTTCATTAAGGTCGCTCAGTGTTTTTAGAACTTCTTCCGGGGAAACACGAATACTTGAAAGAAGACAATTGCTGTTATCAATTGACAGAAAGTTAAATTTTTGTTCATAGGGTTGAAAAACACCCCGGAAAAAATCGGAAAACAACTGGCTTACTCCGGGACCTTCGGCCTCTTTGTCTCCAAAATTCATTAAATTTGGAATACCTACACGTTTATTCTTAACAAATACAAGTTGCCAAAATCTTTTAGAATTATTAGGTATGTTTGTATTGATTCAATATACGTTATGTAATCATTTTTTATCATAACTTTGCCCTGTCGTCTAAGCTCCCAAAAAAAGTTGTAATGTACTTGTAGTACTTTCCATTTCAAACATTAATACGCTATCGGATTCAAGTATGAATAACCGCTAGAATCTCTCTGAACATGCTACTGTTGATGGGAATTTTGACTTATTTCTGACAAGTTTTATCTACTTCTATAATGAACTCTGTTAACAGAAGACTATCACTCGATCAACTAACATCTCTCCCTGGTTTGATGATAATGAACACCGACGAAATGGAACTCTCACATCATATGAAATGTTTAAATCCTCTAAAGATCCTGTGCTAGACAGACTTTTTACTAAAGCAAAGAAAATATAGGAAATTTATTTGTGACAAAAAGCCACAGTATATTAGCTACAATATCTCTCAAGTAACAAACAAATCCAAACATATCTGATTAGAGGTCAACAAAAAATTAAAATTAACAAATCTGGACAGATTGGTTGTCTTGTGAATGGGAAAGTTAAAACAACATTTTGGAAAGAATATCTCAACCGAACGCACTTCCCCAGTCATGGTTAACTGTACTAAACTCAAACTCAATTTATTGAATAATGAGTCAATTGGTAATATTACAAATGATTTTGTATTTATACTTCAAAAAGAAAATAAAGAAGATAAGTACATTCAAACACTAATCCTAATATAAATCAACGACACTAACAGATAACTTAACTAACAATATTTAAAAAACAATCTTTTGGCCAATTTTAAAAATGTTTAGAGTAGAGATTAGAGAGGGTGGTAACCATTAACATTACGTCTATTCTATTTAAAATTGGATTAAAGTGTTAAAATTGGTATTAAGGTATTGTTCATAGGAGTAGAAGGCACATTTTAATAGGCACTTTTTCATTGTGTTTTCACTATGTTTTGCTAACCATTCAATGCTCCAGAACTAATTAATACAATCAAACATCTTAAGTGTTCCTCGTCTTGACCTGACGGACTGTATACCAGAGTAGTTAAAGATACACACAGGTGTTTTATTCAGCTTTTCTGTTTTTTCATTAATCAATCATTTCATCAAGGTGTCTTTCCAAACAGTCTAAAAATAGCAAAAACAATACCAATCTTAAACAATGGGCTATCTGAATGTATAGAGAACTATAACCCTGTCTGTTTAATGACAATTATAGGTTTAAAATGACATATGCAACAATTAAACAAATAATTTTTGTAATTTTTGATTGCAAATCGACAGTGACATGTAAAACTTAACTGGGGAACTAACAGTTGCAATTGTCATGGCAAGTAGATCTGGTCTAACTCTTAAACCTTTTTAGTGAATACGGGGGTCAATGTTTTTAAGCATAGGCTTAAGAAGACTAACAACCAAGGGGTACTACTCAGCCATAAATATCTCAGGGACGGGCTGTTGTAAATTTAAAAAAGATGTAAATGTTTGATTATTAGTATATCTGTTAATTGTTAAGTAATTTAATGTACCCTGTTCTTTTTTATTTTTTACATAATAGTTTTAAGTTTTTATAAATACTAATTGTTGTCTTAGTGTATTTTATATTCTTGACATGTTTATATACATGTTTTAAGGTTACCAAAACAAATAAAAATATTTCAATTATTTCAGTTTTATTATAATTGTCACGACTTCTTCTTTTGTTGTGGGTGATAAAAATATGGAATTTAAAATTGGTGTCTGCAAACTAAATTATGCTAAAATTATTTTGAAATTTTCCATGTGCTATTGCTGAAAAGTAGTGACCATATTTATCAGCAATTGTTTTTACATTTGTTAATTCCTGTCCATTTATATTGAGAGTTATATGTAATCTCTTTTCTATTTCATTTTCCGTTTATTATATTCCATATGGTTTTTGACTGATTTGCCGATGCTTCAATTTGTCAGCAGTTATATTCCACTTTTGTGATGTTCAAGTTTTTATTCTGTAACTTTTCTTCTTATTTTTGTATTGATTCAACAATTGGTGGTAATTTCTTTGCTTGTCCAGGTTGTATAGGTCCCTTGAGTTTTGTTTTCCTTTCTTCAGTTGTTCTGTTACCCAATTTGATTTAGGAATTTTTTGCATTGTAGTTTTCATTGGGACAGGCAATATTACAATAGTGTAGAAGTGTGTCAAGAATATGTTAAAAGCTACATCAACGTCTGCAATGTCAACCATGTTCCAAGTCTCATTCTTTAGACTATCCCTTAGTTTTTCTAGGGCCATTGTAGAGAGGTCTCGCATTGCTTTAGTCTGTGCTGTTGAATGTAGGCTTTGCATTTCAAGAACTAGTTTCAGCAGTTGTAGATGGTGCTTCTAAATATGTGGTTTAAGAATTTGACACTCAATATAACAGTGTATATTTGTTGCCATGTCATCAAGAAGTACCAATTTTTTTGTTGTGAATATTCTGGTATAGATTTGTTGCTGTAATCTACTACGCTAAATGATTCAAAAAGGTCACAAATTATTTATATTTGCTGTCATTCTAAGATTGTGGATGTTATATGATATATCAAATGCTGAGTGTCAGGTTATTAGCAACTATTTGCAGGTCTTACAGTGAACTAGCTGGGAAGTTCAGGGTATATATAAATCTGATCCAAATATTCTCTTAAAATATAAAACTGCTAAAGTTAGACTAGAGAAGTCTTGGTATACTAAAAACTAGATATTTCATACTATATTTTTATTTAGTTATTTTTTTATGTGTTAATTTACATTTGTTGCTAAATATTTAATGGGTTTATTTATGGTATTTTAAGTTTGCTGATGAAAAATAATTTTTTTCTATTCATATTTTCTTTTTATTTTACAATTTATTAATGAACTATAAACAGTACAGTGATATGACTAGTAACAAGTTCTGTCTTATAATATATACTTATATTAGTGGTATGTTATGACACTATACAACAATCTCCTGCACATACAGTTGTAACACCCTATCCCAAGAAACAAAAATAAATAGACTCTGTGTGCAAATAAATAAATGAGAATATTTTACTGATTTTTAAATGTGTTCAGATTATTTGTTGCATTTAGATTGAACTTAAACTTAAGGTAAATGACATAATTTCTTATAGTTGCTTAAATAATATTATTTATATTATGTATTGAAACATTCCATAGACAGACTAGTCTACATGTTGAGGTATGTAATTTTACTAAATATTTGCTTCAATTAATTTAATATAAGTTAAATAAGTTAAATATTTTTTTTAAGTTGCGAACAGGGCAAAAAAGATTTTTGTTTATTTTACTGATGTTATACACTAATTTCTTCCAAGTAGTTGAAGCTTTAGATTTTTTACAAAAGGACCCATCTTTGACTTCTCCTGTATCTCCCTTGGTAACTCGTTATAAGCTCTAAATACTCTGCTAATTATGTTGTTTTTACGGATATTTGTTCTTGCTTGTGGTAGTTGGTAATTTTTCGTATTCCTTGTGTAGTGATCATGAATTTCCAAGTTTTTTTTTACGAGCTTACATTCTTCAAATTTAATAATTTCGTTTATCTTCAGAACTATAATTTTCTTGTACAATATGCTGGTGTGTAGAGCTGTGGTAAGCCATACATGTATTTAAACACTCGATTCTGTAGCCTCTGTATTTTTTAAATATTTTTTTGGGCAAAAGCAGCACACACAGCACACATGTATTAAATATGTGACTTGAAGAGTGCGTCATAGACTAACAATTTCATTGCATCTGGCACATTTTTTTATTGCTCCACACACAGAGTACAAATTCTTTTGGATGTTTTGCAGGTGCTCTCAGAAAGTGAGTCTTGAATCTAATATAATCATAAGTATTTATAAATAGAAACTTTCTTAATTTCTTTTATTATTTAATATAATTTCAATATTTTGTTCCTCTTTGTGTCTTTGCTTTAGGATCATATGACCGTTTCTTTCTGTTACTTTTTAGCTTGTTCTTTAATAACCACTTGTATATTTCTAGAGATGTATTAATTGCCCCCTCAAGGCCTTTCACATTATCACCTTTAAAAAGCAGCACAGTATAATCTGCAATTGTCCGCTATACTCCCACTGTCATTTGAAATTGTTGACAGGCACTTCAGTAATTTATATACTTAATTTGTTAAAGTTAAAAGTTAGGAACTCTTTAAGATCTCCCCTTAGAGATAAGTGTATGAATACAAATTACGAACTAGAATAGACATTCCATCTTGAAATACAAAATTGATTAGTATTTATAATAAACATTGTAGCAAGTCGACAGTGTTAATCTAAAAAGTTATGTAAAAAAGCTAGGTTTATTTAACAAGTGCATAAGTGAACCAAATCGAAAACAAAAATAAAATGATGGGATTTGTAGGAATGAATTCACAGATTTTTTAGAATTTGTATTAGTATTTCATTTTGTAGAATTTAAAACCATAACATTATAAGATTTCTTTGTTATTTATTAGTTCTTCTATTTCAGACCATTCTTCTATAAATAATAGCCATATAGTGAGTTAAATTTGCTGATTCTCATTGTCTTTACTTATAACATTTCAATTAGTACTTTGTACATTTTAATTGATTTTCTATTTTTTCAGGCTCGTGAAGAAATTGTTATAAATACTAAAAATAAGTATGTTTATTGTAGGCCATGCGATCTGGCCTCTCTTGAATCAATCAGAGCATTTGTTAAAATTTTTAAGGCAGAACAAGGAAAGTTGAACATTTTAATTAACAATGCCGGCGTAATGAGAACTCCAAAAGGTTCAAAAACAAAAGAAGGTTTTGAAATGCAGCTGGGAGTAAACCATCTAGGACACTTCTTATTAACAAATTTGCTTTTGGATACTTTAAAGGTAATTGTAACATATTTTAAGCACGATCATAATAATAATAATAATAATAATACTAATAAAATTTGTGACATCAGTTTGTGAAATCCGTGCTGTTTTGTTGTTTTTGTTTTTATAACTGTAACCTCTATAATCCTTGGAAATTGTGATATTAAAGATATTTACCTTTGTTTAAAACATCGTTCGTAATCATCATTACTCTTATAGACTGGAACAATGTATGATTTTTTTAGGGAGGCATGATGTACTTCAGTTGTTAAATAAGAGATAAAGTTATTGGCGTAGGGAGCATGTAAGAATGTACATTCTCTAAAAAAAAAAGTAGTAAAAAAAATTAAAATTTTTGTTTTGTCATTTTTTCTACTGTCTAAATTCAAAATTATAAACTTCATTCAAAATATAAACAGAAAACCTGTGCATCTAGATAATATGGAAATTGTTTCTTTAATACTTGTCAGCAAAATGTTTAAAAAAAGATTCAGTTAAGATTAAATTTACTCAAATTAGTCTTTTTTGGATGAGAAAACAAGTTTCATTTGAGTTTTATCAATTTTTCATGTTTATTTACCATTATGTTTTATTTTATTTATTTATTTATTAAGTTAACGGGCAGAAGCCCAATTTTACAATATCGTTATAAAAGACAATGTCAAACATTATTAAGTACAAAAAAATATAACATTATAAAACTAAGCAGTATACAGTGTTGATGAAAAGTTCGCATCAAATGCAATCAAAATCAATATTTTGCATAGGCAATAACTTTTGGTTCATTAAGTATGGAAAATGGTTTATTCAGAACTAGTCATATGACTTGTGGTACTGGTTAAAATTGACATTTTTTATTAGAAATCGCAGATCGGGAAAATTATTAAAAATTTAAAATTTCTCCTTAAAAAAAAGTAATTTAAGTAATCTATCAACTTTGCATAAAGCTTAACATACTTTTAAGAAGTGTTTTTTATTTTTCTCAGAAAATGAGAGATCTTATGGAATCTTTAGGTATAAGAAACTAATACAGGACAGGTTATTAAAATTTTTTTTTCTATTTAGTTATTTTTTTAGAATTTTCGAAAAACAGAAACAGGTACAAAATCAAAAAATACTAGATTTAGTACAATTGTACTGGGCGTGGCAACAGTGATCTAAACACGAAAAGATGTGGACAGAATACATAACGAAATAAATATTTATACCATGTGGAAAAATTTTCCTGTCAGTTGTTTCTCCCGAAGCGAAGTTGCCGAAGCCGAATATCTTAAAACAAGTCGAATAAAAAACTATCATGCAATATCACTGTTGTACTGTGTATTGAAAGTTATTTACAACCAATATGAACCACTTGATTAGATTTATTATTTTATATAAACAATAGTTTGGATTCATACCTAAGAAATCTTTTGAAATTATGTTGTTATAAGCTGTTGTTGGACGTTTGTGCGGGCTTTGGTATGAGGGGAGTGGCTCTGGATGTACTTAGATATTACATAAAAGTCATCAATTTGTTGTACAATAACATACAGTAACAACAGAAATGGATAGTTAATATTTTAATTGCACGAATGTTATTTGCAGAAATCAGCACCTAGTAGAATAATTAATCTTTCCAGTATAGCACATAAAAGAGGAACTATTAAAAAGGAAGATCTGAATAGTGACAAGGATTATGACCCGGCTAAAGCCTATGAGCAAAGTAAATTAGCAAATGTATTGTTTACCAATGAATTAGCTGAAAAACTAAAAGGTAAAAAATAGTGGTAAGCATAATCAAAATAAGCATTATTTAATATAATATCTGTAGAGATTAGAGAACTACAACTGGAGCAAATCACTTCACTCGGTCTTCTAGAAAAGGAAGGGTGAGTTTTAACTTCAAACTATTTCTCCCATCAAATTCCACAACAAATACAAATTGTTCCCATGGTATTGCTGCTTTCAAACTATTCTAGAGAAACCTTTTGGCTCTTTTGCAGTGTAAGAATTATATATAATTACTGATTAATTGAAAAATAGTTTTAGAAATTGTATGTATTAACATTAAAAATAGTTAAATTGTGACTTACCTTAACATTTTATTGACACATAATAGTGAATTCAGTAGGATTGTTATATTTTAAACATTTTGATTGAATATGAGTATTTTAAAAGTGTTTAAAACATCATTGCTTATTTTAAGAACATACTCTAAAAGAAAACATAATTATACAGGGAATACATCAAGGTAACTATAATATCAGACTTTAAAACAAGTGTTTTAAATTTTTTTTTGTATTGAACTAAATGCTCACCTTAGTGTTCAAAACAAAAAAAAATTGTTTTAAACTTGATTTGTTTAAAAATAAAAAAGCATGTTTTTCTTTTCAACCCTGGAATGGGTTGTATGTATGAAAATCACAATTTAACTATTTTGTATTTTATTTATAATATTTATAATATGCATTGGCAGGAAATATTAATAAATTGGAAACTTGTTGTGAATAGATCACCTAATTCTTGTATAAACATGTTTCTGGACACACCGAATACTACTCTTAATTCGGTATCCATAAAATACCAAGATCTAATACTGTATGAGTACATGAATATTGACTGGAAATGTGATTCAAAAGAATGCAGATATCTAGAAGACTTTTCTGACAGTTTTAATTTATGAAATATACTTTCAAAGGAATCTACTAGATATTCGTTCATGAGAGGATCAAGTATTGATTACTGTACAATCAATATGACAATAGAATCTGGAAAAACTTCAATGCTTAACACTCTGATCCCAAGCTTCAGATTGCTTCCAACAAGAACAAAAAAGAAGTATACCACCAGAAGACTAATTAATTCTGAGTCTTTACACAGACTAAATTTGATCTTGGCTCAGTCTGACTATACACTAACAGTCACTCGCGTCGATCACCTTTTGGGGGATTTTTACATACTGTTATGACATTGCTTGCCCAATTAAATGCAGATTCACAACCATTGGGTTGATGAAGAAATCATTGTCGAATCGAATAATCTGAAAGAAATGTTTTGGCTTAGTAGAAACTCCAACTCTTTAGCAGTGAAGATGTAATACAAAAATATGAAGTGAGAATTCTCAAAAATGTTAGATGCATAAAAAACAACTTCTGCAAGGAATTGACAAATCAACAAATCCAATTAGAGAAATTTGGAAGCAGGTGAATTACCTAATAATTTGTTGGTAATTGTGAAATATAAAATAAATTTGTGAAAACACAACCAAAATAAGTGAAGCTCTCTGCAAATATTTTTTTTCAATTGATACAAAAAAGAACCATTGATCTTCACAATTTAGGCCAAGGCATAAACTGTGCAGTATAGCCAAGCCCTCTCAACTCGTTATACTTTTGGGACATAACTGAACGTAAAGTCAAGGAAACACTTGCCACCATGCCAAATAAGCAATCAATTTGAGTGCCCATAACTGTTATAAACCACAGTATTGAGGCCATTGTACAACCTTTAGTTTATATTTGTAATACTTCTGTTAACACAAGTAATTTAGAGTGTTCTTGTGTGGTTCCAGTCCACAAGAAAGATGACAGGCAGCTTATTGAAAATTATCGGCCTATAGCCCTCTTTTCATCATTCAGTAAATTGATTGAAAGAATTATCAGGTCTAGATTCATGGCTTTCTTCCAAACAACTCAAGTTTTCAGCCCTTGCCAACATGGCTTCAGACCAGACCAAAGCACTACGACTGGTAGTTTTGCCTTGTGTTACACAGTGTACAGAGAGCTGGACAATACTGGTCTCAATGTCAGTTTATTTTTTGACCTCTCACGTGTCTTTGATTGTGAGGCTCCTGAGCACTTAGTTGTGAAACTGGGGGCAATGGAGATAAGAGCTTCTTATAACAGTTGGGTCTACTCTTTCTTAATGGGGCGAAAGGTAATTTCCTCATTCAGGAGTATTTTTCTGTTTCTCTACAGAGAAAGAGCTGTCTTCTGTGAGAATCATATTGTGACATTCCTATCTATAGCTATCTTGGAAGCGAGTTTGTCAAGAAACATAATAATAACAATGATATTTTAATAGAAGCACATAGACTATCTGCTTACAAGAGGGTACCTAGATATTTATACTAACTTTTTTTGATGTTAATTATCCATAGCTTTGGAGCGTTTTTTAATACTTAGGGGAAATAATATGAATTTATTATTTTATATTATTTATTTAAGATTTTAAATTTGCGGGCCCCTTTTTTAAAAAAATGTGTGAGCAGAATCGGGAAAATCTTTCCAAAAAGAGCAACATCAGTAAATTAAGACCCTATATATGTTCTGCCTTATACAACTCAACTTGCCTCTGGTTCTAATTTCAGGTACTGGAGTAACAGTAAATGCAGTGCACCCAGGAATTGTAGATACTGATATTACGCGCCATATGGGCTATTACAGCAGTTCAGTTGCAAGTATTCTTTTAAGACCACTTACATTGCCCTTCATTAAAAGTGCAAGGCAAGGCTGTCAAACTGTGATTTATTTGGCTTTGGACCCTGAAGTAGAAAAAGAGTCTGGAAAGTATTTTTGGTACGTTTTAAAGCAGTTTTTTACAATTGTGAACTAGATAAATAACAACCTTCATATATGTCTAATAATGTTTGTTTAAGAGAGTAGTAGCCAATATAGAAAGTTCACTAAACCCCTATTGTCGGACTTGATTTGTCTTTATATTTTCAAGTTCACAACGTTTTGAATGGTCTCTTATCGTTTTCAAGTGTAAACTTAATTAAAAAAAATTTGTCGATTTTTAAAGAAAAATTCACATCGCACAAAACAATACTATTTTGAGCATAAAATATTGATTTTTCAGATGCAGATTGATCAAAAACATTTATTTGGTTTTATCTTTTGTTTACTAACTGTATGTGGTTTTAAATTGAACAATGCAGATATTGATAATTTTTTTATGATTTCACTAGATTAACTGCTCTGTAGGAAGAAAAAACAAGTTATATCCCATGTTTTGGTTATTTGTTAATTAGCAAAAAGTTTTTATACAAACATTTTTCAATTTAAAAGTAAAAAATAAATAAAAATTACATTTAACAATATCAAACACTACCACATTTAAATACCTTAACAATAGATAAAAATAGCAATATAGAACACTACTTTTATCACATATCATTAATTAGTTGTAACAATTTATGTTGAAATCATGTGAAAACATCAGTTGAATTAAGAAAAAGAACTTATTCCCCTTATCAGGGGTGAATTTATGCTGAAATTAACTTTATGAAATTCAACATGAAGCTCGCTTGTTCTAAGGGTTCGCCAGGGATTCTGTGCTTTATTTTGGCTAAGAGATTTGATTCATCAGTAATACCATTATTAAGTAATAGGTAAAAAATGCGTTCAGGAGTTTCGTTTTCTTCTGTTATCCAAAGTTACAAGATTTATGTGGGATAAAACAGCTTTATGATAATTAACAAATTTTACTAAGAATTAACACTGATGGGAAACTGATTAGTCTGCAATTTTCTGATAGTTTTTGAGCATTTGAGAGATTTAAGTTTTTTGGTTCATTGGAAGTAGCGAGAATCTCCTGTTGAATATTAACTCTGGAAACAACAAGATTTGGATTTTAAGGAAGACTGTTCTTATACCGAATTACTATGCGACTCTCCTTATTTTATGTATTGTGTGTATTAATGATTCTTATGTAATGTAATATTATGTACAATAATGTTTTTTGCTTTGTTTCTCTTTATTTTGCTAATTGCATGAATATGGTTTGTAATGGTTGGGCAACGGAGCCATCATTATTAGAATTAAAAATTTCACACTTTTTCTGAAGTTCATGAACGCAGTTACGCTGTTCTGATATCTCATCCTCCAGCTGAACGATTCTCCCCTTGTTTTTATTATACAACTCCCGAAATACCCAAAAAGGGTAGAAAATTCACTGTTTTGTCCAATTAGAACATTGAAAAATCTGTGAAATTATTTGCAAAAGGTCCTTATTTGATGTTTTTTTTTGTCATTTCACTTTGGGCATTGTTATTGACAGTGGCAGTAACTTATTCTGCTTCCAATGTGGTTACATTGTAGTCTTTAACGTTACAATGAAGGTGTATCTTCAATTCCACCAGGAAGGCTGGTGCTATTTTCAGTCTTGCGGGTTTTTAATTTATTAAGTCCACTAGACAGATACAAATATTAGACAGGCGTTATTAGCCTTGAAAAGTTACGAAATAACTAGCTGGTAGATTATTGGTCCAATCCTAACTAATTACTAGCTGTATCAGTGGTACAAAACATTAAAGAATTCACCCTTAAACAATTTACTAATTAGTAGGGGTCAGTATTTTTTCTAGAGAAATCCTAAAGTATGCCTGCAAGCAGATGACACTGCCATATCTGGTAATGTCAAGAGTAAACTAACTGGGTGTTGCCTGTTAAAAAAAAATCGTTACCTAATGAAAAGTGATGCCCATCTCTATAGAGGGTGTGAATAAAAAAATAGATAACATTAGTTTACTTTTTGTTTGATTTGTCCTGATGTTTTTCATTTAGGAATGCTGAGAGAATGTTGACCTGTCGCCAATATTAGGAAGGTCTCTTTAGGCAACATCATCGTCTAGAATGGGCTGCTTGATGGCCGAGGTTAATGATTTTTCTAAGCACTTTTTTTTCTGTTATAATACTGTTTTTGAGCCTTTCTCAATGTCACACTGATAATGAGATATAAACAATTAAAGGAAGAGACCACAACTTCAGTCGTGAGCGCATGAATTTAAAATATTACACATGGTGTTTCCCTTTCCTTTGTCAGTACCACATATTATCTGGCATATAAAATTAATAACTGCTGTAGTACCAATGCATATATTAACTTTCCCGAATTTTATCTGCTAAAATGGCCACAGTGTTTCAGTCTAAAAAATACCCGAATATGATTGTGCCCCACTGAAGATTAAACTACACAACTTTTTTATTTTAGTGACTATAAGGAAGAGGAACTTTCTGGAGAAGCTACGAACGTTACATTGAGTAAATGGTTATGGGAAGTGAGTGAAAAATGGACAAGGTTAAGTTAATTTAGTTTTATTTAATGTATAGTGTAAATTAGTAATTAATAAATTATTTTATATTAGAGAGGTAGAGTCCAATATTTATTATATTATAACATATTTTCAACTACATCAAAAATTGTCCTCGTTGTCACCAGATGGACTCACTGTGGATATTTTTCCCTTATTTTCTAATCCCTCAATTATCTTCTTCCCTTCAATATTAACTATCCTACAGGATCTGTCATACAGGGCATGAGCAAGATTTTCATCTTTCACTTGATCGGCTGGTTCTTTTATCTCACAATCACTAAAAATAAAATAGTTTATATATATATATATATATATATATATATATATATATATATATATATATATATATATATATATATATATATATATATATATATATATATATATATATACAAAAATTGGTAATAGAGGCATCCCTAGCCTCTTGATATCAGAGAAAAAACTCAACTATTGACTAAAAAAAAACACATTTTCTTTTGTTGTATTAGGATCACAATCATCATCGACTCATCATCATCACTGACAAAAAAAAGTTCATGCACTTTGTATTAAACTAGTGTCTTTAGTAATTTCAGTACAATGTGGTGCATAATGTGTCGTGTTCGTTCTTCTGGAGTGGCTTATATATGGGTAAATATATTTCTCCAATGGGCGATTTGTGTATATATTTATTTTTCTTTAATGCACCAGATATTATGTCGAGTTCTTTTTTTTTTGTTTATGCATCATCTAATCGCACGTATCCAATAAATACATAGCTTTGAAGATGTGAAGGTTCAAGTTTGACTGAGAAAACAAGGAAAATTCGTTATTTTTCGCAGTCATTACCTGTGTCTTGGGCAGGAAACATGTATAGAACATTATTGAAATTAGACTCAAAAACGAAAAAAATGTGATTATACTTATGCTGAAATCTCTACGATTAACAGAACCGGATATACAAAGTCGTGAAGAAGATATTCAAATCCTTATTTTTCATATGCGAATGTCTACTGTTCTGTTAGTGTGTAAATCAGTGGAGGTTCGTTAACAAAACTGGATTTATACAGACAAATAACATAAAATAAAAATAAAATAAGAAATAACATAAAATAAGAACTGGTGATGTTGGCCTTTTATACAGCAAATAAAAATAAAACAACTCCGGATAATAAGGCATCTTTTTAAACGCGTGCTTGCTGTCAGTTTTGCCAATTAAACAGGCTGCTGTCGGCCGCAGTTCGATAAAATATAAATAAAAGATGGAATTTGGCCTTCTTCAAGGACATTGTTATGTTAATTTATCATATTTGCCTGTATAAATGGTGTAATGGGATTCTTGTAATTTAATTCTTGTTATTTGCCAGTATAAATCCAGTATAAGAGCTGCAGAGTTGTAGCACTGGTCACAAATTTTAAAAAATCATTTTAATCCAGCTTTAACTTTTATCTGCATAGTTTCATTCACTCCGGCGAAGTGCTTACACAGTTTACACATAATATACTCATACTCATAAAGCTTTAAAGCTTTATTGTCAAAGAATGAAAAAGAAATCTTATTGACAAAGCAGTAGCAAATTAAAATTTAAAAACAATTATTACAACGATTATAGCTAGATAATATTAAAATTCAAAAAAAAACTATAACAAATGATTTCAGTCAATAATTGTCAAAACCTAAATATTCTAAATGTATATATGTATATATATTTAGGAACGTATGTGTGTGCTTGATTAGCTATATATCCAATACATTCCTTTTTTATATGAACTGTGAGAGTTTATTGAAACACTGTTAAAACGAAATAAAATAAGTCTATTGAACTAAAATAACAAAATTCAAATCCGACTTCTTGCAAGTCCAAAAACAGAGTCCTCCTCTAATATTAATACAAATCTCAAGAAACATAAAGTTCCACCCCCTGTACCAAAATTCCTCACTTTGATTGGTCCTATTCGTTGGCAAAAGGGGTTTTTTTCTATCTTCGTAAACTTTCCCATGGTCAAAATAAACAAATTCATTACAGATAGTAAAATGGGAATTTGGAGAAAGCTTTACTAAGAAGGGTCGTTTCGGTATTTTCCTATCATAAACCCTAAATGCAATAAACAGTTCACTATCGGTGATGGTTCCTATTATCGAACGTGCAACAACATAAAATCGTACAAAGAAGTGTTGTAAAAATAAAAATTCACGGATAGCATACAAGAACCTTAAAACTAAATTAGACTCTAAATGCCGATGGAAATTCCCACAATTATGTACAGAAAACTAAGTACCTACAAATTGTTACATTTCTCAATAGCAATAGATAATTAGCCTAGAATAAAGAAGTAAATGTAAAATAAAATAAATATGTACAGTATGTTATGCAGTAACAATGAAAAGAAAAACAAATATATATAGTGTGATATGCGCAAATTTTAACTTTGGCAGACAAATGTGGGAGACATTCAGTCGTCACATATATATATATATATATATATATATATATATATATTTATATATATATATATATATATATATATATATACATATACATATATAAATAAATATATATATATATATATATATATATATATACGTATTTACCCTAGGCCGGAGTGGCACCATCCCTAAAATCTTAAATAGAAAGGGGGGTCGAGTGAAACCTCATTTTAAAGGTCTTTCGATTCCCTTTTTAAAATGATTAAAATACGATGCACTTTAGTTCAGTAGTTTTAGAGATTTATTGATTTAAAGCCTAAAGTAGACTAATACATCAGATTAGTGGAGATCAATTAAAGCAAGAAATTTACCAGCAAGTGGTGTAAAAATAACCAATGAGGATACTGATGTTATTATTTAATGATTTTTAACTCTTGCGTCACTTACGCAAGCATACGGATTTCTTTAATTTTAGGGTTTTAAAAACTCGAGTCTAACTGTACAATAATAAATAACAAGAATATACTTCGCGTCACCCAAGTAAATATTGAAAATGGTCACCTTCACTCTCCATGCAGTAATAGAGGTTTTGTTCAAAACGTTGCCGTACATTCTGCAATATTTCAGGAGTAATTTGAAGGCACTTATTATTTACAATTCTTTGTTGCAAATCTTGTAATGAACCGGTTGAGTCGCATAGACTTTGCTTTTTAAGTGACCCATAGAAAGAAATCCAGAGGTGATAAATCTGGCGATCTTGGGGCCATTCAATAGAACCTCTTCTTCCAATCCATCGACTTGGAAACGTTTGATCTAAATGTTGTCGAACAAATATTGCATAATGTGGCGGGGCACCGTCCTGTTGTCACATCAATCTACCCTCAAGGTATCGCCGATCATTCTGATTTTTAGTTAATGCTGTTAACACTGGCTCTATGGCGTCTTGTAATAATTGTAAATACATTTCACCTGTCAAATTTCCAGGCAAGAAAAAAAGACCAACTATATGATCGCCAAAAATACCAGCCCAAACATTTAATTTTTGTGGCTGTTTGGTGCGTACCTCATGATAAATTCTGGGATTAGAATAGGACTAATATCGGCAGTTATGACGATTTACCATGCCGTTTAAGTTTCCCGAAACTTAGCAACAAGTTTCAGAACATATTGTGGAAGCATGTTGCTGTTCTTATGTCGCTCATTAAATATTTGTGATGTTCTATTAGCGCACTGATTATTTCCGAAAAATATTCCGATCATTCCAATCCTTTCTGCCGTGCTGTGTACCATGGTTAGGTTAGGTTATTTTAGCAATAAGGTTTGGGCGTATCACTCGCGAACTATGTACTAAATTATTTTTAACTCAGTAAGAGGTATTCCTTCTCTTATCTTTTTTCAAGAAAGAATTTAATACAATAGCACCTTTGCCACTATTTTTTTCCTTTTCCTATTTTCAACAGTAAAATGATAAACAAACTAGTTTGTTTATAAATAATTTACCATCAATACGTATTAACAAAAATGCGTTGAAGATCTTACAGATAATCAAACCAATCCAGTTTTATTTATTTTTAGGCTTTACATTTGGCATCCTTAAATAGTCGTAAGAAAATAAAACTCTTTAGTTATTTTTATGACACTTGGCAAATTTCTTGATTTAATTGATCTCTACTAATCTGATGTATTAAAGTCTACTTTAAGTTTTAAATCAATAAATCTCTTAAACTACTGAACTAAAGTACATAATTTTTATTATCATTTTGAGGGGAATCGAAAGACCTGAAAATGAGGTGTCACTCGACCCCCTTTTCTCTTTAAGATTTTAGGGGTGGTGCCACTCCCGCCTTGGGGGCTGCAAGTATGGACGTTATTTTACGATAATTTAAATCGACCGGTCCGAGGGTTTTTCAAAAAAAAATAATAAGCTGTCAGCAAAATTCCTCTGTTTCGTTTTCGATGCGCCACCCTGTATATATTAGTTATTTTGTAACACTGCATACTATATTATCCGCGTTCAATGGTATATTCATGTTTCGACCTTAAGCAGTAGTTGCCGCACTACGAAGTGACTTTTTCGCCGCGACCTATCCAATAGCAGCTCGCAACAAACGTGATGTGAGTTGTAACCTTGCTGCAAATAAATTTACCGGTAGCGTGTCGTGTTAATCCACACGTCGTGATCTCCCTCACCAATACTTTTTAATGAAGGTAAACCTCACGGAACGAGGAGCTGTAAAACTGTACAGTTGTGTTAATGGCGCGGTTTTGGTTTCAGAAGTTTTAAATGCTGTAAAACGTATTAATTTAATGTTGCATAAGTTCCATAACTTTTTAAAGTGTGCAATATAAATGTTACTTTTATTTTAATAAATGTAAAATAGTATATTACATAACAGATGTTGAAAGTGGTAGTTTTTATATGAGGAGGCATTTAGCACGAGGCGTTAGCCGGAATCCTTTGAACACACTTTGATATGAGTAACGTTTACTATTTTTCCTACGACCACTCAAAATTTTCAGTAGAATTATTATGTTTTGTATATTTCAACAATATTGTTAAAAAAAATTGTCACCCGTTACGTCAGCTGTGATATTGATACAAGATGGTCGTGTTGAAAAGTATTTTATACATTGGGTGAAGTTTTGTAAGGAAAGTGGTATTTATTTCAATTTCTCTAAAGTAAAACTAAAAATATAATTGGAATATAGATTTTTAATTATGAAAAAGCTAAATTTTCGAATTTTATACACATATTTTATTTTTTTTGACATAAACTTTCTTAAATAAATTCACCTACTTAGTTTTGCAATAGTATAACATTTTTCATACAAATGCACTGCCAGCATCAATCTGAAAAATACTATTGTAACATTAATCAATCACCGATAATCTAAAAAGAAAAAGACAAATATAAAACATATCCTTAAATCAATTCCTAAAATTTGAATAACTCAAATTCATAAATGTCAGAACAATAGCAAGTTTGTTATTGTTTGTACTCCTCGTTTCCATGGCAACATAGTCAATATGCTGCCCTCCAACGAACGTGGTCTGCGTAGAACGAGTTACGAGGTTCGTCATAAAGTTAGCAGTATGTGATTTTTAAACACGGAATGGGACATTTTTCAAAGTCGCGTTTGATATAAATATATATGACCCTTTCTACAACAGTTAACTGTGTGTATTTTTATTAGTTTCGAAAGTGGTCGTATGAAAAGGTTCTTTCAATATTCTTGTGAAGAAAGAATCAAGTTGAAACGAGAAGGACGACCTTTACCAGATATCAATAGAGAAACGCGGATCTAGCCGGGGTAAACCATATAAAAGGCAGTTGAATAGGGAAATATATTCAAGAAATAATTGGATATACAAGTGTAATAGAAAAAAATGTTCTTTTGTTTTCTGTGTGTGTTTTTTACGCGGGATATGTCGTGGACTCAAATTGTAGAAATTTTTGAAAAACGCTAAGACTGAAGATCATTTAGAGCCATTAAAAAAATCTTATTTGTGAGTAGTGACATATCAAACTTTAAGGAGTGATACATACGATTTTATCTGAGTGTTTACTAGATATTGGTAAATTTTTGTAATTTTGGTTTAACATTTTCGTTTGTTGTGGTAAGCATTTTAATCAATTAGTTTATTGTAAATAAAAATATATTCGCAAAAAAAAAACTGAAATGGCGAAGGCGCCGAAAAAACACCCCTAAGTTCTTAGGTCTCGAGCCGCCACGTGTGTAAATCATAGTTTGCTTTTAATGCAACATTAGTTTCCGAGCACAAAAAAGCTAAACTTGTTTTACTTACTATATAATTTGCATGTTCTTCCCTCGAAAGTTAATAGTAAACAGCAATTTCATACAATATTATTTTTGTGTGGGCGAAGCATTATATAAGAATAACAAAAAATCGTTATAATTTTTACTTAATTAATTGATTGATGAACCAAAGTGCTCAAAATCAATCTCCAAACCGCCATTCTCTCTTTACACTTTAGACTGGACTAAATTTCACACTTCTAGGAAAACCCACCAAAAACGTCAGTTTTGAAAGGTAGCGCTTGATTTATTTGTGAGTTATGTTTTGGATTTTCTTATATATGTTTATTTAAATATTGTAGTAGGTTTTTATATTACATTTTTTCAAAAAAAAAAACCGAACCTTTTTACACTGTAAGGATTTGCATTTTCATATTTATATTTTGGTCAAGGAAATTTTTATAGACAGTTTTTTTTATAATAAATTTTGTCAAAAAAACGAGAAGTTCGAGCGTTGTGTGACGCTCCAAAGGAAGTCATATCCCCACTCTTTGAAATAATTTTTACACAAAACCCAGTCCTGACATTCTAGATAAAGGATGGAACATACAATGTCCGCTTTTTAGTAGCCACATTCTCTTTTGCATCTTGTAGTGTAGTGTAGTGGTGCAATCCGACAAATTGTTGTGATAGGCATCAGTCTATTTAAAGTTAATTTCGAACCCTATTTTAATGATACTCACAATGTAGTTGATAAAATTATCGACGTCTATGTCACATTAAAAGTAAACTACGATGTATGCACAAAAAGTTAATTTCGAATCGCTATATCTCCGAACCAGCCACTTTTTTCTTAATAAATAGAGATTCTGTTAAAGTTTAGCGAATTCTTGGAAAGTTCTGCAAATGTGCAAAAGATTAAAAAGCGTATATTTCTACAAATTTCAACAAATAACTTTATTACTAATTGTGTCTCTGAAAATTGGCCAATAGGGTAATGCAGAAGTAATGAGAATAATTTTGGATTAAGGAATAGCTAGATTTTATTTTCGTTTACTTACTTCAATACTCACCTGAAATAATATCCAGAAATATTGTGTAAGTTTGGCTCTACGGCTAAATACACAATACTTTGACAACCCTGTTTTGGAGTTTTCAGGAATAGCCACATCCAAGGCCAAACGGAAAATTTACTCCAGACTGATTTTAGTACCGGAAGGTTTTTAAGATGACTTGTACCTCTTACGAGACCAGGGCTGACCGAATTGCAAGTGATCTTTGTATCTAAAAAAAACAATATTTATTAAAACTGTTATAGGACATTTTTAGAGAATAGCAGTAAGTTATAATGTTCTGACAACATTGTCCAATTAAAATAATCCGAAATTATTACAAGGACCTAAATAAAAGTGAACAGTCCTTATAACTACTTTCTTTATAAAAGTGGAATAAAATGTTAAATATGTAAGTTTTGTAGAATTTTATGAATAATTCATAAGTATTATCCGCGAACAACTGAGCTTCGAATAAAAAAGATACAGTATTAAAAAAATCGATTTTCCGGCTTAGTCTTAATCGCATTTTTTATTCTACAAAAATGTTTAGACTTATTTTGTATAGCATACCGTATGCGGTTTTTGCAGTGGTTTAAACCATACCAGAGGTTTAAGAATTGACCAATAACAGGAGGATCATTCTAGAGTTTTAACTATAAGTAGAGTTTACATTAAATTCAAATCCACCGTAAGACTACATTTTACAATAAGTTTAACATGCAATTAAAATTACAGATTGGTGCGCTGCTATTGATTATTTTTGAAGCTTAAACTTCAGGAATGGTTTAAACTAAATGTATGAAATCTTAGTTAGTGTTACTCGGTTAAATAGAAAGATCTTTTATAGGATTTTGAAAACGTCTATTTCACATTACAAATGCTAATGCCACAGTCAAAAGATGAGTGTGTATTTTTTAATATGGCTTTGATTTTATATCATAGTTTTTCTGTGCATTTATCTATTGTGATATATTTGGTTTACTGCTCATGTATTTTTGTTTACGTTATCTGAATTTGAAATGTGAATAAAGTATAGGCGTAACACTATTTTGGTAATAATAACGATTATAGTACATAATTATTTGTCTAATTTCCATTTGATTTTTTTTATATCTTTTACGCTTATGTTCAAGTTTTCTTCTTTTAACTTACAAATAAAGTAAACAAAAAATTGTACATATTTGTCGACTCTGTTAACAAAAGTACTCGCATAGAGAATAATGTTTAAAATATAAAAGTTACTTACTACTAAGTAGTGTTGCCAAATATTTTGTAAAAATTGTTAATGCTAGTTTACTTTGCGAGTAAGCATCTTTTTCGTTATAGTTATGTTCCATATTCAAATCTTCAAGCTTTAACTTTCCACTATAATGAGCCATAGCAGAAACATTGATGATTCTTCCATTTTCTGATCTGTTTAGAAGTGGTAAAAGGAGATGTGTTAAAAGAAAGGGACCTGAAATATCAAATAGTGTTAATAGCAAATTCGGTACTTAAGCTTTCTTGTCAATCGGACAAATTAAGCTCATGCTGCATCTGGTAAACCTCCAACGGGAGGTCTTTTTAAAATTTAATCTGTTTGAGAGTGACCGTAAGTCCAACCAAAAAAAACAATCTCCAAATTTCTGAAAGACATTCCCAAGTTTCTAGTAATTTCTGATTTATAAAATAATATGTTTGGTGCTTTTTCTTTTGTATTTTTTTCTACTTGAGTGACATACTTTCCCAGGCCTCCAAAAATATAGTTTTTTTTTGCAGTTCCTCGGGTATATTCCTTGCGGAACCAGAACTCGAGCATAAACATCAATATTACAAGGTGAGATTTTTTTATCTTTTGTTTAGTAGCTGAACAACAATTTCGTAATTATTTAACCAAAATGAATTCGAAATCGTGCCTTTTTCTACTGTTTACCATTTCGAGGCGACCGTAAAAGCTATTTTAAATGATTTATAGTAATGAACATCATCGGAAATAATCACTGTTTCACAAATCATTTGCTAATCATTGCACAGTGAATTCAAAGATGTACGAAGAAACAGTTTTTTTACAAAGGCTAAGAAAACTGACAAAAATTGAAGGTGTTTCATACGATATTAATCACCTGTGCAGGCTTTCCAGAGGTCGCTAACCCTTTGCGCAGTTCTCTTCTTCCTCCCTGTAGCTCTACTCGTGGAAACGGCGAATTCATTGCTGTTTTTTTTAGTACAATCATTTAATTTGCAACGCAACATTATTATGTAATACATTAGGCGTTGAGAGTTTTTTCAGACCAGGTGTTCCTCATTTGCTTTGGCTCGTTTGAGACACGTCGAGCGGTGTATAATTCTTGTCTGCCTTCACTATTGCCTTGTGGAGGTTAGTTTGTTGTGGAAGAATTTTCTGAGTTCGTAAATTTGTTTTTTATTTAGCTATTGTATATCTGTAATTCCCCTCCCTCCTTTTCTTTCGATGGTGAGTCTTTCCTTGCATGCTTTGGGATGTAACTTCCTGTGTTTAGTGAATTGAGAGCGCATGAGAATGTGAATTTTTCTATGTCTGTGTGTGACCATTTAATGATACCAAACAAATAGGTATAGCGAAGGTATTATTAGCTTTCGTTAGATGTCTGGAGTTCAGTTTTGTTTTTAGCAGTTTTGTGAGTCTGGTTTTAAATTCCGTCTTGAGCTCTGATTTAATATGAGTGTGGTTAATTTTGGTGCTTTGATGGAAGCCTAGATATCTGTATGTTTTTTCTTTGAGCATGTTATCTATGGTTTCATTGTTGATTGTTTCCATCGTAGGGTGGTCTTTCCACTGTCCCTTGGTGATATGAAGTAGCTTACATTTACTGATCCCAAATTCCATGTTGATGTCCAGGGTACACGTTTCTGTGATTTTATGGAATTCTTTTAGCTGCGCCTTTGTGCTTGCGTATAAATTTATGTCATCCATGTACAAGAGATGGTTTATTTTGTGTAGGTTATTTTTTTGGTGTTTAATGTGGAATCCGAAGTTTGTGTTATTCAGTGTGTTTGAGAGTGGCTTGAGACAGAGGCAGAACCACAAAGCGCTGAGTGAATCTACCTGGAATATACCTCGTCTGATGTAGATCTCTTCTGTTTCGATGTGTTCTTTTTGTGTTCTCAGGTTGATTTTAGTTTTCCACCTACTCATGGTTTGCGTAAGAAATTGCGTGAGGTTTTGATTTACTTTGTATAATTCTAGCACTCTGGTTAGCCAACTGTGGAATATCGAATCAAGGGCTTTTTTATAACCTGTGTACCAGTGTGAAGGTTTCTATGATTTTTCTTGGTTTGTTACGTGATGATGATGTCTATAATTAGCTGCTTCTTGCATCCTCGGCTATTTTTCTTACACCCTTTTTGCTCTTCCGTTAGAATGTTTTTGTGTGCTATATGTTGTTCTATTCTCCTGGTAATTATTGCTGTGATGATCTTATATAGGGTTGGAAAGCACGTAATAAGTCTCTTGTTTGACGGGTTCTTGGTGTCTGAGTTTTTGGGTTTAACGTATGTTATTTCTTGGGTGAGAAAACTGGGGAGTGTGCAAGGTTTTAAAATACTTTTATTAATTTGGCGAGTGAGAGCTTCATGTGTCGCGGTAAACTGTTTGTACCAATAGTTATGGATGTTATCAATTCCAGGACATATCCAGTTATGCGTGTATTTGATTATTTCCGCAGCTTCTTGTTTTGTCATTGCAAAGTCCTCTTGTTCCTCCAAGCACTTTTGGATGCCTTCTTCCGCTTTAATCCATGAATTATTGTGTAGTTTCGGTTCTGACCAAATGCTTTTCAGTGTTCTGTGATTTCTTGTTTGGTCCGTGGTTCTATTACTCGCGCCTCCTCGTTGCTCATGGTTTTTTGGTAGAACTGTTTTTCGCTTCTTCGAAACAGGTTGTTAGCGTCCTTTCTTTTATTTGACTTTTTGTATCTTCGGAGTCTTCCTGCATACACGGATAATTTTTGCTGCAGGGTGTCAAGGATTTCTGTAAGCGTGTGATCAGGAGATGTAGATTTGATTTTCTCTACACTTTGTGTGATAAGTTTTGACTGCCATTTGAATTTTGGTTTTATGCTGTTGGTGTTTCTATGTCGTGGCGAGAGTTTCTGATTGTTCTATGTTATCGTGGTTATAGCTGCTGCGTAGATCACTGTACGAATATCCTCAATTGTGGTCGCATTCGTTATGTACTCGGGTATTATGTGTTCATTGATGGTCTTTAGGATTTTTTGTGTTTCCCGTTCGAAGATTACATGAGGAATAGGATCTCTTGTTGTAGTACCCTAGTGATAAAAAGAAAGGAAGTTGTAAAATAAAACAATTAAATAAACTCAAATTTGCATCGCTATATAATGTCGGAAATTAATAAATTCTTCTTTTTATAAATTTGTTCGTTAAATAATTGTTATCGGGGTTGAGATGGATTTGGGCTCTTCAACATTCTTTCTTATTCTTTTCCCATGCATAAACGTTTCGAAAACTTTATTTTCCCGCACATAAACACTTTCCGCACGTAATTTTATTAAGGTTTTCTTTGTCCCCAATAAAAGTAGTTAACTGATTTAAAGCGTTTCTTTGAATTAACTGTGCCAGCGCTTAACAACTGACTTGGGGGGTGACACAGTGATTATTCTTGACAATGTTCATTATTATAAATCATTTATGCTAAAGCATTTTACCGATCACTTTCCAACGCTCTGTTGGCGCAGTTTAGGCGCAATAAATCCGAGTTTTGGCGCCGATTAATTAATTTTTCAATTTTCGGGATGCCGCGCCCAAAATGGCTATTTTTTAACCTTTTTATGATATCTATAGCTTTGGAACGTTTTTTAATACTTAGGGGAAATAATATGAATTTATAAGATTTTAAATATATTTTTTTTTTCTTAAAAACAGTTATGTACCTATAACTTAAAGCTAGTTTCGATTCGAGTCAATCGATGCAAAACTGCTTCTACCTCCGATGATCTGAACGCACTAATTTATATTAATTCTATAACAAGCGATTAAGCGCCTGTAGCCTGCTGCAGCAGTTATATGCCGCTCCCATCTCTATTTGGCTTACGGATATTCACCATTGCGTTGCCATAGCAACTGCCGTAAACGAATCTAAGCGGGAAAGCCGACGTGCGGGGGGAGTCTGATGCGAAATTTGTTACTGCTGATTGTGATTCCTTAACGGGTCGCTCTTATGAAAAGGTGTTCGGCGCGCTACGTTTTTAAGTCATTATTATTTTTTGAGTATATAACGCACTAGTTTCGATAGAAAATAATTCTATAATTAAGTAAATAATGTATATTTATATAAATTTTTTTATAAATAAATTTTATATAAAAATGTAGATTATAAAATGCTTAATATTTTAAAAATATTTTTATTTTTAAGTATATTGATTGGAAAATGTAGATCATTTCGACTAAATAGGTTACGATAGTAAATCCGTCATCTGCACAGATAAGGGACTCTCTTATTTATAGTAGTCGCCTATTATTTAATCATTTGGGGTGTATAGGAACTTTGAATGACAAATGATAGAAACTTACAATTTCAAAAACACCTGAGAGACTGATCTGAGTAATTAAAACGGCGCATTAAGAAAAATGTGTCAAGTAGTTGAACTGTATTTCTTAGCCAAACTTTTACTAATAAGCAAAATCCTAGTTTCTTATATTTTAAGACCCCTTTAGTACAACCCCAACTTTACTTTAAATAAAATTGTCTTTAAATATGCAGGTATAAAGTAGACAGAAGATATGGCAGTAAAATGAATAATTTCAACCAAGTTAGGTTAACTCCAAGAAAAATTACAAAGTTTTTCTTCCTCCGAACTCTTCCCGTGGACATACTATCGGATTCTTTGGGATGTAAATTCTAGCTGGAGTTTGTAACTATTTAAGCATCACCATTCGCGCGAACCGAGCGACATTAATATATACATTAAACATTAAGAATACAAAAAGGTAAAAACGAAAATGTATTGTTAAATTGAAATTCGTGTCCATAAAAAAACCCAAGGACCCTAAATTGATTTTGGTCTTAACGGCAGCATTTCCAAAGAATACGAAATTATATCTTTTTTTAATGGAACACCCAGTATATACAATTCTTTTAGATTCTTTATCTCCTTTTCAGCTTTTGAAGTAAGAGCTTAGTGGTTTTAGGGCTTCAATATACTTGTTTGTTTGATATGAACTTCACCCGTAGGTGTTTGGCCAGGTCTAGGTATTAGTCGTGGATGTTCGAGACTGGTCGAGTAACGTGACCCTGCCCGAGTATCTGAGTGGTACACTTCTTGTTCAGACGTAACAGAGGGGAGATGGAAGGGTGTGCGGAAAGGATGACTAGAATCACCCTTCGGGGATGGGGAGAGGAATTTACGTCTGGGGAATGTCAGCCAGTCGGATCCTATAGTTTATCGAGGAGTCCGAACCTCGGCCATCCCCGCCACTTGAGAGGGTATGTGATGGCGGTGAGTGTCAATTTACCCCCAAACCACGGGAACATCCGGTTCCCCCGGCCTGGTTACCGGCGTGAATGGCAGCGTGGAAAGTGAAATTCAATTTACACTCTTCCTTGTTGGATTTTTAACCACTAATATTAGCTGCAGACTTGAAAAGTCGTGCATCCACCTAGGATTTGAACCCAGGACCTTCCAGACCAACTTCGGTGTAAACCTAAAGCTCTCGGCCACCAGCTGGCTTACAATATACTTAATGCATATAGGTTAGTTTTTACAATTTTACAATATTTAGATTATATTTATGTACTTAGGCAATGTTCTTAAAACTAAATAAAACATGTACTTAATACCTTATACTTCAATATTCATTTTTAAGTAAACTACTAGATATTTTAAGTACACTTGCAAAATACTGGTACTTAATACTACAGGTAGATTTTTAAAATAAGTACTTAATACTGGCTACTTTAAGTATTTTGGCAGAGTACTTACCACATCTCGGAATCATACTAATCTCGGTGATTACCTTTTAGCGGATTAAGAATTTTTCACAAGTTATAATTTTGGGAGTAATTTTTAACAAACTAACTGAAATAAAAAGTAAATAATCACCTAGATAGTTGATTACCAATGTCAGCTCATTTCCATCTATGGTCTTTTTGTAAGATTGGTAGATGACGCCAGCGTTATTAATGAGAACATCGATTTTATCACATTCAGTCTGTACTTGGTCCACGAAATTTCTGATACTTGAGATCTCTGATACATCCAGTAGTTTTATAGTGACTTGTGCGTTTTTGCAAATCTCCCGTATTTCATTCAGTGCATTTTTTCCCTTTTCAGCGCTCCGTACTGCTAATATTACATGTGCACCTAGAAAAAAATAGAAACATTTTTATTGAGTTTCTTGCCTAAACCAAAGTTTATCGAGGAAGACTATTTTGTAAACTTTGCCTAAACAGTTGGTTAATAGTCCAGTACCTGAAGGGTGAAAACAAATTAAAATGCAGCAGTTGCCGCATTGAGTGCGCGCGTTGCCGTATATGCATAGTTTGCAGATAAAATCAAATTGATTTTTAAACATAAAAAGACTCGTTAGATGCGCTATTACCAACAACTTCCCTCGAACAGTATTCCACTACAAAATCTCTCTTGCCTTTTTTTCGTATGGTGCGCGGTTTTTATGCAAAAAAATAAAACATCTTAACGCGTATTTTTCATTTCTTTAACACATTATCAAGAACTATCCAATACAATAATATTAAACCAGAACAATAACGGAAAATAACACAAGATTCAACTCTTTTTATTTGCGCAAATATCCCTGGTGTATTTCTTTTTGTCTCACTTTCGGCTATAATTCGATTCTTTAGGTCATCAACATTTTCGACGGGAGTGGAATAAACTTAACAAAACCCCAGATGCAAAAATCTAGAGGATTTAAATCCAGCGATCGAGCAGACCAATTTTCCGTACCTTTCCTTCCTATCCAGCGATTTAGATATACTGTATCTAAGTCATTACGTACATTAATGCTAAAATGGACTGGTGTATCATCATGCATAAACCATAAGTGTTGTCTCTGTAGAGGAATTTCTTCATAAGCACATTTAACTCTTCCTGTAGAAAATTAAGGTAAGATTCTCCTGTTAGTCGTTATGGGAGGAAATACGGATCGATTAAATGATCATCGATTACCCCAAGCCGTACATTTATTGAAAACTGATGCTGAAAATGAGCTTTCATATCTGACAATTCCGCATTTGTAAAATTTTCCATTCTTTTCGATAAAAGAACAATTTATAACTTATTAACAATAATGTTATTGCAAGCTAAAAAGCTTAAGAATGAAGAAACGCTAATTAGACATTTCGTTAAAATATTTGTATTTAACAGATAGGTGTTGACAGTAGCCTACTAGATAATGTATTAAGGAAATGAAAAATACGCGTTAAGATATTTTATTTTTTTGCATAAAAACCGTGCTCCCATACGAAAAAAAGCCAAGAGAAATTTTTTGTCACAAATTGAATGAGGAATTCAAAAATGATTCTTAATTCGAAATGTCTAAGTGACCTACTAATTTTTTTCTTTAAAAAAAATGAGATCATTACCCGTATGCGCGCCAATGATGAATATAAAATTCTGAATTGCATGTCAAAAAATGCGCAATAACTACCTCTTAAAATCCACCAAATTTCATTGGCATATCTCGACCGGTTTTAGAGCAATACATAGACATACGTTTATATAGCAGTCATTATTTTTTCATGCAGAATCACCCCCTGAAGTTTGTTGCACTTATTTACTAACACCCTGTATATGGTTAAATTAATTAAATACCTCTTAAAGCAAGATTTTTTGCTGTTTCAAATCCTATTCCGCTCGAACCTCCAGTAATGATAACGATCTTGCCATCAATTCTTTGGGAACTCTGGTACTGTGCACCACCTACATATAATCTAAAAACATTTTATTTTTAAAAATACGAATATATATTTTTTAATTACTTATTTAAAAAAACTTTATATTTATATGATTTAAAATTTATATTCGTACAACCAAGTATATTAATTTAAGGGGGAACTGCACGCAGTATTATAGATCATTTGCAAGCCTTCCGCCGGCGCCGCTGCAATATTATGTTAAAACTATAAGAGATGTGTATTAGCTGCAATGGGATTTCAATAGGGAAATATGTATAGTTGGGCGCTAAATGCGATTTTTTATGAAAAAATCTAATCTGGAATTATAAAATAGAAGTAGATTTGTCCATTTTCGACCATTTTTCGACCACATTTTGACGCAAATGCCGTCGCATATATTTTTTTCCACAAAATGGCTCTTTACCGCCTTGCATTGATCCTTTCTCTACGTAACTGCAAAATTTGAAATGGTAAATCGTACTCATGTCTTTGTATTTCTGCAGCGCGTGAACCCTTTTGAACCCATTTTTAAACGAAATGTAATTTAAATTGCCTATACATAACACATTTTTTTGAGGTCGGACGTGCAGGAAGTTTTTTCTAATACGTAGGTACCTTTTCATCTTACTTTGAACTTAACTAGACCTTGTCGCTAGCTTTTCACTTTTTGCGTGCAGTTCTCCCTTAAGAAATCTTGTTTGTCTCAACTCGGGATTAAAAATGAGTTGACTAAAATAATATTAATAATTTTAGCAAAGACATATAATACTTCGTATAGACGATCCTTCTATTGTTGAATAAAACACCCCAAAATGGACCCCAACTTTCCGTTTTATTCACTAAGTAGAGATCTCTCGAGAGATTTCCACAATTTCTCGGCTAGTGTTGTCAATATGTAGCAGTCTCATATTTCCGAATTTAATTACGCATATAAATATTTCTCTATAGAATTCGTATCCTTTAACATAATGATTGTAGAAAAAATTTCGTTGGTTTTTAAGGATAATACATACAATAAAATTATTAAATATAGAGTTTTCACTAACGATTAAAATATGAACTATTAAAAATAATATTGAGGGGTATAAAACTACTTAAAAATGTTCTGGAGTTCTATACTTACATAGGACAGACAAAACAACACCTGTATAATAGACTGAAAGCACATAGGAATTCATACAAGGAACATTATAGAGATAGGCCGGAAAACACCGCCTTAGAGAGAATCATTGTTCTTCTTGTCACAACTTTGAGTTTACTTCAGTTCAAATATTGGATAGAGAGTTAAACTATTCGAAGATACCAGGGGCCTGCGGTGAAGTGGGACAAAGGAAGCAATTTTTCAAAACCTACCTATTTGTAATGTAGTTGTATTCTTCTATATTTTTTTGCAAACTTGTCTATAATTTCGTCGTAGAAACGCGGATGCTGCGACATTGTCTGTACAAGATTGTTGTTTTCGATGTCTCCAGTCTCATACATAACTATTAGTTCCGAAGCAGCACCGTCCTAACTTTGAGCAATCAATTTTTCACAGGCCTTAATAGTTTTAATAAGTTTACATAAAATTTCATACATTGCGTTAGCCGTTCTGATACGTTAATGAAACCTAAAAATCTTTTCTGTAGGTTTCCGTCTCCATTTACGTTTGTCCAAAATAATAGCTACCAAACGCGTTTGTTTAATTTCTTCTTTAATCTTGTTTAAAATAACTGTCGAAATTACAGAAATTAAATCGTTTTGAATCCGATTTGAAGTGTTTTGAAACACACTACCCTGCTCCAAATCATCAATTGCTTTTAAGCAAGTGTCGTACTTAGATAAATAATAGATAAACAAGATCTATATAATTGCCTCTATTTGCGGAATACGTTGATTCATCGTGACCTCGGAACCCAAGTTCATGAAGGGCAAGAAAACACAACATCAATAAGTCTTTTTAGTACATCTTTATTTTTATTAACTAATTCATTATGTTGCTGATGACCTGCTAACTTTTTATGTAAAGCGTGTTTGATTCGTGTCTTTCCAAAAACTTTTACTTTGATAACGTCTTGCAAGTGATTGTTAGAGCTAATTTGACGTTTTACTACTTTCTGTAAATTATTTAAATCGCCTGCAAATCCGTTGTCATTCCACACACACCATGTTCACTAACAAAAAGTAAACCAGGCCAACAAAAAAGTTTATGTCTTATCTCATAACCTGTCAGCCACATAATATACTGCTCATAATATTTATCGGCACTAAAATGTCGCGTGCAAGTTTTAATTTTTGTTGTAAGACGTTTCATTTCGGGCTTTAGTCTATCCTTATTTATTATATTTGTCTTTTTACAAAAGAAAACCTTTTATTTAATAAAAAACAGCACACAATTACACAACTATACAGTGTCAACGGCCGGTAGATTCTTAAAACGCATCCCTCGTCGAAATTGCACTAAAACGTCTTGTATTTAATTTTAATATTGGTTATTCAGAGACCAATCTCACGCAACTTAACCTCTCCACTTTTGTTTGCCCTCGTAAGTTTTGTACGTGAAGTATCAAGCAATACAAATTTTGCTTCCACCACCGGTGTCGCGTGTCGATGAGCCGGTCCGTGGTGTGTAAGGAAGGAAAGGAGGAAGACGCACGACAAACACAAAGTGATATACTATTTTCTTCTTTTTGTCTTTGTGCATACTAATATTTAACTTGAAATGCTGCTTCTGCTTTTAATGGTTGTATTTTGTATTGTACAGTCAGAGTCGTATTACGGGTTGCACGCTCGCTGGCCTAATTCTGTCGATTTTTAATGAACTATTAATATTTGATTTAGTTTTTAAATTTTTTTTTGAGTTTAGGGGAAGCAATGCTTCCCTTGCGTACATGGACCCCTCGCCCCTGGAAGATACTAATTAGTGAAATGATTTGTATTAAAAAGATTTAGATGCGATTAATATGAAAAGTTACACTGAGAACCTTAGTCATATTTGCACCAACATATTGACATCGTCGGGTATCGTCGGTATCGAGCGGTTTGGTGTGCTTCCTTTCCATTAGTAGTTAATTAAGTTAATTGTTAATTTCAAATTCAGATGTTCGTTGAGGTGTAATTTGTGTGGTTAAATGTTTATGTCCTATGATCCAAAAATATGTGTTAAAAATGTCTTAAACATGTGCAGGTGTGGCCTATATAATTGCTATTTTCACTAGGTAAGGATGGCTCCGGGTATTTTTCATTTTTTTCAATTATTATTTGTTGTACTTTCACGTGACATACCTGTGTTGTAGGTTAAAGTTTTAAACATTTTTAACTAGTTTTCTATCCCACAATATTATTTTTTAATAGTTTAAACTTTAATCGTTAGTGACAACCTTATATTTAATATTTTTATTTTATGTATTACACATACTGTACTATGCAGTTTGTTTGTTTAAAAAAAAATAAAATTTTGATTTTATCTCAATTAAATCTACAGTGCTTTGTATTTCTTATTGTAGTCCTGGGGAACATCTTAAATAAAGATCGAAACGTTGGCATTGTGAAAAATAAGAGGCCTTTTATTATCCTTAAAAACCAACGAAAGTTCTTCTACAATAAATATTTCTAAACAATAGACTTATCGCGTTCTTTCGGCAACTAGTAGTATAGCTAGTATTTCGATTAAACGGTCACACGAACGATTAAAAGTGGTAAATTTAATGTGTGTTTGACGGACCGCCTATGCGAATTATAATCGGTCTTTGATTTTAGTAACTAGATTGATCATTTACATTTTTCACTATTTAGCAGAATAGGCGAGGGAGGAGAGAAAATTCTTCTATTAAAGTTGTGACGAGAGGATGAAGGGAAAAAGGGTTATGCAAACGTTCCCTTAACACATATATAAAACCTCTCAAAACAAGTTAAAATAGTTTGCTCATCCTAACTGCTAAGAAAACGAACGAGCTTTTTAACATTTTAATGTTTATATAACCGATTAAGTCTTTTTCGAAACATTTCTTTAAAAACTAGACTTCTTTATATAAATTAAAATGTTTAAAATTTTAGGGTGATCAAACAGGGGTGGGGGGTTACAAGGTAGATACACCCAGGATGCCATCCAACTTACAGACGCCACTGCACAAAACAATGAAAAATATATAAATATGTGGTATTAAAACAAACATATTGCTTTCTTTTCTTCAGTAACTGTCTTAGTATGTACGTATGTACCATCGTCGTCAAAAGTAACTGGAACAAAAATTACCCATTTTACACTCCTGAACTATTATTCTAAGTTAACCTAGAATGGCAATGCCAAAGTTAACCTAAGATTGGAATGTCAAAGTAATTTTTTTATTTTTGACACTGTCTTTTGCTTTTGATTTGAAAGCAATATTTATCTTTGTTTGAAAGCAAATACCTCATTTGTTCAGCAATTAGAGGAATTGAATTATCTAAACGATGTTGCCAAAGTAAATTTTGTTACATTTTTTGATGTGCCAGTTATATTTTTTTATATAGATGGGTTGGTGCAAGTCAGAGTGGAAAGGAATTAGGTGGAGTGGTACCGGGTTAGCATCAGGTTAGGCGCCGGAGCGATATACCATCATTAAAGCAAAAATATTTAGGGTCACTTTCACATTAAGTAGGTAACTAGTTCTACACATATTGTGTCGGAAGGGAAATTGGGCATTTATTTGGTTTTATTATCGTTGGTCATTAAAGTATTTTTGAACTTATAATTTAAAAAAATCAGGGTCTGCATTAAAACACTTTTTTTCAACAAAACTGTTAGGTGGATGTGTTCCGTTAGCGTTAGGTTAGCCCAGGTTGGTCGAAATCATCATTAAAGCCATAAAAGAGCATATCTGAAATATGCGCACACTCTAAAGTAGCGTGATTGACGATAGCGATTTAGAGTCCTGTGATTCATACTGGGTTAGGTTAGCACCAGGTTTGTTAATAAAACTATCGTTAAACCGTTTTGTTTAAATTTGGGAATACTATTATTTGTAGATTTGAAGAAAACGAAGTAAGTTTGGCAACAGTGAATATAATTAGAAACTGTATTTTGTCAAAAACTTCATAATTGACAAGTTAGCATTGGAAAAGCAGTGAGATTTTTGAAGTTTCTTGGTTATTTCTGGAAAGTTTTTTGATTTTTTTTTATAAAATAAACGCTTTATCCACGCTCTTTTTTTTTTGCTTAAATATAGTAAATTTAAGTTAAGCTTCCTAACAAAACCAAAAAAAGGTTAAAAATCGAGATGTATTAAATCGTACCAAATCCGCAGAAGTGTATGTAAGCAAAAACACCGTTTTGTTAGCCAAGCAAAAAATTGCAGAATATGATGGTATTTTCAGTTTCAACACCGAATCAAGACCATAAATTGGTGCAGTTCCTTAGAAACAATTCTTTTCAAACAGCAGTAAAGGCTAAAGAACTCAATTTCCCAGGTTCTGCAAATACTGCAAGAACAAAGGCAGTAAAGGCTAAAGAAGAAATCAATTTCCCAGGTTCTGCAAATACTGCAAGAAGAAGGACACGTTTATCACACCTAAGGAATCGTGCTGCTTCTAATAAAATATTCCTTACAGAATTTAATAAGCAAAGGAGGTTGGTATTTGCAAGGGAATATGAAAATAAAGATAATTTTTGGAAGAATGTGGTATTTTCTGACGGGAAAACTTCATCTTGTCATAATGGAACACTGCGCGTGTATAGACCTGTTGAGATAAGGTATGATAAGAGATATACACGGAAAATAATCCAGAGTGATCATTTTTCTATAAACGTTTGGGGTTGGATAAGTATCAGGGGTCCAGGAGTGTGTGCAGTGATTGAGGAAAGGGTTAATGCAGATGTTTACTACAGTATACTAGAAAACATTAGTAGTACTGTGAGGCCAGTTCAACTTTGTATTTCAACATGATAATTGCCCTATACATAAAGGTAAAGTAGTGCAAAATCATAATATCGAAACTTTGCCCTGGATTTCAAAAAGCCCTGATTTGAATCCAATTGAAAAAGTCTAGGGGCAAATGACCAAACAAATTTATAAGGAAGGATTTCGGCCTCGTAATCAAGATGATCTTCGACAATTAATCGTTCGAGCTTGGACAAAATAACCCCTGAATATATAAGAGACTAGGGCTTAAGCATGCCTTAAAGATGGCGCAACGTTATCGAACATAATGGTTCCATGACAAAATATTAAGTTATTAATTTAAGTTTTAGTTTATGGTTATTAGTTAAAAATTAAAAAGAACTTGGTTTAATTTTTTATGAAAGTTTATGGTTAGGTTATATTAGCGAAATATATTTTTTAATTTTACGGCAAAAATATTGGTAATCATTAGTTTTATTTCAATTTTAATTTTAAAAATTTTGTTGGTCGAAAAGCATTAAAATTAGATTATTTTTGATGAGTGATACTAAAGGTGGGTTTATACAGCAGGTAAAATAAAATAAAAATTAAATTAAATTGAGGATTCGGAGGTGATTTATACAGAAAATAAAAATTAAATAAGAAATAAGAACAATTGCTGCTGCCAAACATTTTTTGCCAGCTATTCAATTCAATACTGCATAAACTCATTGTCTTTAACCTAAAATTCACAATTTGACAGGAAAAATCATATAACAGTGATATATAACAGCTAATATGATGCTGACCATGGTACCTATAAAAGCAAACTTTTTATGAAATTCAAGTCTAAAATTATTTTTTACTTCCTTCGAAAGAGGGAAGTATTGTAACCATGAAAAAAATCGCTCTCCGAATTTCTTTCAGATCTTTCAAGTTTAGGGTCTGAAAGAAGCCAAAAACATGTTTTCTCAATTCCGCCGGTCTGTCTGTCGCGGCATACTTAAAAAGCGACTAACCTGATTGACTTTAAATTAAGGATCATATGGGGATAACATTTTGGTAAAAGTTCAGTACCGCTTAACAAAATGTGGACCTAATAGAATGATAAAAAAAATGACTAAAGAACTACTTATCCAATTTACTTCAAATTTTACACAAAAATCAAGTGTGACATAGAAATGATCTGGTAAAACTCTGGTATGGATCCAGGATTGTAGAATGTTAAGAAATTATTACTTAAAAAGTTTGGTATGAATCCAAGATTGTGAAACAAAATGGCGGCCTAATACAAATGTTAAAAAAATCAGTTTGAAATTGAAGTCAAGTGTGATATAGGGATGAACTGGTAAAATTTTGGTCGAATCAAAATGGTCTAAACAAAATGGCAGCCTAATAAAATATTTAAAAACTAGTCTGAAAAAATTACTTATTTGACTGATTTCAAATTTTAAGCATGAATTAAGTCTAATAAAGAAATGGATGGGTACATTTTTTGGTACGAATTTAAGATGGCGGGACAAATTGGTTCCATATAAAATATTTAAAAAATGACGTGTGGTACGAATTCAACATGGTAGAACAAAATGGCAGCCCAATAAAATGTTTCCCAAAAATCAAGGTGAAAACTGATAAAATATTGGTACGAATGCATAATGGTGAAACAAAATGGCCGCCTATTAAAATGTTTGCGAGAACAATATAAAGAATCGGTAAGTTTGCCTTTACCCAATTCTGTCGTACAGAAATTCATTAGAAAGAGATAACACATTTTATGAATCGCCTTCCCAAAAAAAAATTGTATTGTAACAAAAATACATTTGTATGTCAATCTCGACCTAAATATTCTATATAGGGCAATTATGTAAACATTAAAGATGAAATTCAGGATATCCTGATTCCCATGATTGTTTACCTAATTATAGATATTTTCTGAAGTCCGTGATGTTAGCCCCCACAGTATTTCCGATCCGCTCAAATTTAGTCGCATTCGTTAGTGCTTCTTAGTGTTTTATTTGGTTTCGTTAGTGCTTTCTTAGTTTCGTAATAGATATTTACGATATAAGTGAGTTAACAGCATCATTAAGTTTGTAACTATACAAGTATCTTAATGAGGTTAACTCACATGTATTGTACAACATTTTATCTAAGTCTGACGCATGACTGTTAAAATACACACTTATTTTTATTAAACAAATTTTTCAAAAAGTTTAAAGCAAGCATAAAACACCTTTCTATTAGCTGTTACCTGTTTGCACTTTAATCCTGCCACTCTGCGTTACCCCGGGCAATGTCAATTTAAGTAACATCTTATTGACAGTTTTAATTTCTTTGGTCAAAATGAGTGATTCAGAATTCCCGAAAAATCCAGGCCAAAGAATGTGCAGAACTATAGGAATGAAAAGGTACTTATGTACGTATGTATACTTCCGGGAGTTATCTACTAACTATAGGTCTTCATCTTTCTGGGCGTTTTATTATATGATAAGAACAATGATATCTATTAAACTCAATATTAATATCACCAAATTTAGAAATTTTGTCGCCCTTATCAAAAGAAAATCTGAGGGATATCAATTAAAAAGTCAAGGGTATTAACTAAAACCAATATTACATCACAGGTTTTTCATCCAATTTCGAAATGGTGTGTGTATGAAGAAACCAGTTGGCATTAATTCTTTTGGATCCTTGCCAAAACAAATTGCTTTGTATCTCAAACTTGAACATCCAGAAGAATATACGGGACATTTCTTGCGAAGAGGGACGTAGATGGTCCCTATTGGCAGATTCAGTAGCTGACATTCTAACAGTGTGAAACAAAAACAATGTATTGACTACAAATTTAGCAAACGTAGCTGCTTCGTCAGGAATTTATTTGAAAGATTGCAAATATTGGGGTCTTGTAAACAATTAAACCCACGGAATTTGATAATTTTTTAATATAAAATAGAAAGTTTACCTTCATTTAACTGTTTTAAGAAAATAAAAGAAATGGATGAACCACTTTTTCTATTAAAAAAACCAAAAAGAAACTCGATATTTTCACTGTATTCCAATGCGTCATATTCGTTAATATGACAATTTGAAGAAAGGCTATCTTGCATTGTTGCCAAACTTACATTATTGTATGGAGCTTAAATTTCTCATGTTTGTCTTCCGACAGTAACGCATTTGGACCCTTGTGCCGATCCCAAATATTAGACTTTCGCCAGTGATGCACTTTGCTGTCGTTCGCCTTTTATATTAGGGCTTTAATGATGATGCCTACGGCGCCTAACCCGGTGCTAACCCGGTACCAATCTACCTAGTGCGGTCAACACTAATCATCAGGCGGGTGCATCACTGGCGGAAGCCTAACATTCGACATCGGCCCTCTGGGCCGAATGTTAGACTTTCGCCAGTGATGCTCTGCGCTGTTGTTCGTCTTTTAGGGCTTTAACGATGACACCTACGGCGCATAATCTGGTGCTAACCCGGTACCAATCCACCTAGTGCCTTCGCTCTCCTACTGGTACCGATCCACAACCCACAAATGCATTTTGTTTTTATTTTATTTATATAGATCATATATAAAATAAACATGGCAACGTAGCATCCCCAGCACACTGGATTTCCGTCCAACAGACGACACTCTCGCTCTCTCTTTATTTAGCAGCTGTAATTATGTTTAAAAACGTTTAATAATGTCTAATATAATAATTACTTCTAACTTTTAGTTACAAATAATCGTTTTTGTGTTATAAAGCATTATAATATAATTAGTCTTTTACGTAGTTCATAAATTAAGTTTGTGAAAAATATGTTTTTAGCGATACGCCAAAAACAAGTTCAGTGCAACCTTCCGAAATCTTAGTTTTTTTGGATATAATTTCAAAAAGTGCCTCATCCATAAATTTTTATGTATATGAATTATTTAAAAAAGGTAATCTTTCAAATGTATATTTTAAATTTGTTAAATTCCGTGGGTAAAATTCTTTACAAGAGCCCAAAGATTGTACTATTAATATTTATAATAAATACATTTTCATGTTTTATAGTTTTTAATAAAATAATTTATAAAGACCTTCTTCGCTTTTTCTATATTACAAATTTCAAATTAAAAAAGAATGAATTAGTGAAAATGCGTGCGGTAATAAAAAGGAGTGCGGTAATGAAGCTCTTAACTCACGCAAAATGCTTGGGTTAAGAACTTCTTAACTCACGGACGTAGATAAATATAGTTTTTTAATATCAAGGTCAATCTACAAAATCTTTCCGATCAACTTAAACTAGAAGTCGTTCCTTGATAATTTTTGATGGATTTATAGCATCTACCTTTTATTTAAAATTAAAATTTCAATCGAAGTTCATGGCTAGGTACTGTTAAACATATATTTAAATATATTTATTTAGCTTTCATCACGTTTTTGCCAATATTATAAATATATCTGTACTTACCTTATGGCGGAAATAATACTTATACAAAACGCAATAACGTAAGGCCACCAACTGTTGGAGAAAACATCAAAATCTTCGAAAAAATTATCGTACATTGTCCAATTTCATTTGACACATAAATAGCTTACCTACCTAAACTCAATTAGGGTGTCAAAATGAAAGCTAAAATAACAAAGCAAAGCACAAGAAATTACTGGTGTTAAAATTTACTCGAAACCGGACGTCAAAATTAAATTACATGGCCCGGAACGTCGTGTTGGGATATATATGTGGAGTCACTAAACAGACTGGATAGGTATGTGACCAATGCAAATGCTAAATTAAAAGCGTAGGACTAAACGAGATGCATTATTGAGTTTAAATATTTTATGAGGTTTAATCTGGCTTAAACTTGGGGAAAGAGAAAGAGGGATTTCTGGTTTGAAATCTATATTTTTAGCTGAAAAACAGGGCTGACGATGCAATAAAAACATACCAATTATTTATACTTTAATATTTTAAAACCTATGTAAATTCAATTATTATTTTTACTACATATAATTTGTAAAAACTTTTTTACTTGTCAAATTCGTCGCCCGATTTTTTGGTAATACTGGTTTGATCGTAACAAGATCTGTGTAAGAATTATGACGTAATTTAGTTTTTATTAATGTTTTTTTTTTAGATCGGTGGTATATTTTCAACAAATTTTCGATAACATATTGTTTTGGAGAAAATGAGGCTTTAATATTGTCATCTTGGATCACTTAGAACTATGTGGTCCAAACGGTTAAACTTGAAACCAGATGACTTGTACTTTCGTATATGTTTTTAAATATATTAGATGACATCAACTTCCGGTGAAATTTCGGTTAAACCAGAAGAACTTTAACAAAGGGCAACACTTGATTTGTTGTGAAATGTTAATTACGAAAGAGGTATCTAGGTCATGTTACATTAAAATACGCTCAGAATGTTCTATTGATCTAAAAAAGCGTATAAGGGTGGTTCCATTAAAGAAAAGTGTCATGATTTTTACACAAATGATGTCATGATCAAACCGATATTACCAAAAGATCCGTTCAATTTTTCCTTCTCACTTTTCGTAAGGAAAATTTAAATGTAACCTGAGAAATAATCAAATCAGGCTCAATTAAAGTAGTGGATATTCGAAGTAAAAATATGAGCAGGGCCGGATTTACCTATGGGCTTTATGGGCTGCAGCCCAGGGCCCCCGGCTCGTAGGGGGCCCCCAAAACAGAAAAATCGAAAGTACGTATAATATAAAATTTATTTTTAATTTCCCAGAGCAATTTACTTTTGTCCTTTCTTTTTGCGCTCATGTGAATGGTGTAAATACGCGAAAAAGCGCGGAGTGCCGCTATCCTATTTGTAGACTTGTAAGAAGATTCATTGCAAGTGTAAACATTAAATTGCAATAAATACATAATATTTCAAAATAAAGATCGCTTAATTACTTAAATAAAAAGTAAGTATCAATACATATTATAATTATTTCTAGTCTAGTTTTAAGAATTGAGGTTATGGTTTTTGGTTTAGTACCTAGTTCAGTTTTACGTTTACCAAGTTTTACTAATAACTATTGAAAATATCACGATTTCCTATGCACCTGTAGACCTATTTTACTTAGTATTAAGTACCTAGTATAGGCTATAGAGTGGAAAAAGGACTGCAAAAATTTTATGGAATCATCCCTAATAGCGGGCTATTGTGGTTGAAAGTAAATTGGTCTTGATTTTTTTTATTAATCGTTTTTAATTATTAAATATTTTGTAAATTATTATTTTTTTAAATATATTTAATTACATTGCTTGCTTAAATGTTAATATTATACTTTTCGTTTAATTTTTGTATTTTATTTTTAGGAAATCTGTTAATAATCGTAAATACATAATAAAACATAAATATTATGTCTGGAAGAAAATATAAAAGTGGAGCTGAGAAAAGAAAAATTTTATTAAATCGAGAGAAAGAGAAAAGCAAATTCGCCAAAATTTCATCGTTTTTTACAATAGCCGAAGGTAGGACGAACATATCACACACCGAAACAAATATTACTGAAGAAATTCTTCAAGATCTTCAGAGCCAGCAGCCGAGCCAGCAGCCTTCTGAAATCGATACTGTTCAATCAGAGGACATCAGTAATGCTCCGACCGAAGACCTAGAAAATGTTGATTTTGAGTTTAAGAAATACGTTGATGTGGGTTTGTGGCCTGAATCGTTAAGTAATAATTTTATTGATTACATCCTTTCACACGAAATAAGATACTTTCAAAATAAAGATCCAACCGATACGTACTCTCTTTCGGTAAGAGAGTACAAAGGACAAAACAGGTCGTTTTCAAACAATCATTTTATTAAAAAACTTAAAAATGGTCAAGTGGTTGAGAGATCTTGGCTATGTTACTCAAATAGTATGGGTCATGTTTTTTGTCTGACTTGTAAACTTTTTTCTAAAACAAATTCTTATTATACTACCGGCTTTTCTGACTGGAAACACATAACAAATTGTTTAGAAAGTCACGAAAATTCTACGGAACATAAAAATTCAATGTTGGTTTGGTTGACACGGAAAGAAAATAAGTCCGTTTTAGATAAACAGTTACAGGAGCAAGTAAGAAAAGATTCAGAATATTATCACAATGTTCTCAAACGTGTTATTGCGGTGATAAAGTACTTGACAATCCGAGGTTTAGCATTTAGAGGCACTGACGAAGTATTTGGTTCTCCTCACAATGGTAATTTCATGGGTGCTCTGGAACTGCTAGCCGAGTTCGATCCATTTATTCGGGAACATATTGAACAAAGAGAGTTACGACCGAATACGAAAATATCGTATTTATCAAAAACAATATATGAGCAAATAATTGAGATTATGGCTAAGCAAGTAACTAAAACAATTACTGCCCAAATAAATACCGATGATTCAAAGTACTTTTCAATTATTATGGATTCAACACCAGATTTGTCTCACAATGATCAACTTGCTATTGTATTACGATACTGTTTTCAAGGAAAAGTATATGAAAGATGTGTCTCATTTGTTAGGATTAGTAGTCATACTGGTTTATACTTATTTAATTCTCTACAAGAATTCTTAGAAACACAAGGGCTGTTATTGGATAATTGCAGGGGACAGTCCTTCGACAACGCCGCCAATATGTCCGGTCGCTATAATGGTGTGCAAGCTCTTCTAAAAGAGAAAAATAAATTTGCTAATTATGTGCCGTGCGCTGCACATTCTCTTAATCTGGTGGGTGCAGAATCAGTTAAGGTTGCAGCTGAAATCGTAAACTTTTTTGGTTTAGTGCAACAAATCTACGTTTTTTTTTCTGCTTCGACCCTTAGGTGGGAACTTTTAAATAGTGAAATTAAATTAAAATTTACGCTAAAAAGTTTAAGTCAGACGAGATGGTCTTGTCATTACGATGCTGTAAAAGCCTTAAAAGAAAATTATGGTAATATAATGAATATACTTCAGTCATTTAGTGTCGACGAGAATGAAAAAATTGATTACCGAAAAGATGCCTTAAATTTATTTAATAAATTAACAAAACTCGAAACTGCTATTTTAATTATATTTTGGGAAGAAATTTTAGAGAGATTTAATTCAGTTAACAAAAAATTACAGACACCGGGTTTGGACATTTGTGAAGGCAACAAGTTAATTACATCATTAAAAGAGTTTTTAAACAATATACGACATGAAACGGATCAAAAATTAAAAGAGTATGAAGAAACAGCAAAAAAATTAAGCCCTAATGTAGAAATGGATTATAGGGATATAAACAAAAGACGGATTATTTCAAAATTTGCGGATAAATCGACAGAAGAGGCTGTGTTTGGGGCAGAAAAATTTAAAAGAGAAACTCTGATTGTTGCGTTAGATAAGCTAATTTTTGATTTAAATAGAAGAAGTCAAGTATATGAAGAATTTAGTAAAAAATTTCAATTTTTGATGGATTTGCAAAATCAATGTAAGGAAAAAATCGACTTAGATAGTGTACACGCTATTATTGATTATTACTCAGATGATGTAGATCAACATTTAATAAGCGAATGTATTCAATTTAAATCTTATTTAAATCAAACTATTCAAACTCAATTAAAGTCCTATACTTGTAGTGATATGTACAATCTAATTTTTGAAAAGAAACTCGTAGACGTTTTTCCAAATGTATACACAATTTTAAAGATTTTTTTAACGCTCCCAATTACTAGCGGTGAAGCGGAGCGAGCGTTTTCTAAAATGTCTTACGTGGAAAACAAGTATAGGACAACAATGACAAATACAAGACTTAATTATTTATCAATTCTTTCCATTAATAGTGATCTCACCAAAGACTTAAATTGTGATGATCAAATAAAAGAATTTGCAACTCAAAAGAGTAGAAAAGTGTTTTTATAAGGCCTTCTTTTTCATTTTTGTTATAAGTTCTTAATACTGTGGTTTGTTAAATTAAGTATATTTAAGTTAAGCATTTATAACTTTAATTTTTTGTTAACCAAAGACTGAGAAGCTACCTGTTTGTTTTAATTATTTTAAGTTTATTCATTACCTATTATGTATTTTCTGTTTGAAATAAAAATATTTAAGTTTTACTTATGTTTTATGTTATTATGTTTTAAGTTTTCGCACATTTAACATAATTCTAGGACAATGGCACAAGGTGCTAATAATTTCAGGGGGCCCCCAGATAATATTAGCCCAGGGCCCCACAAAGGCACGATCCGGCCCTGAATATGAGTATCAAAGAACATAATATTTGGTTTGTTATGTATGTTAACTTTTTTATTGGAGCTGAAGGCTACATAAAGGAAGGATGTAGCAGAGAATAAGAAAACCATTTTACAGAAAATGCTAACGAAAAATAATGCCACCTCTCATAACTCAACCACATGTTTAGCCGCTACATTTTTGTTAAACTCCGTTAAACCGCTATTAGTAGAAACTTGCACATCTCATGTAAATATTGTTAATAATAATTAAAATAAATCAAAATCTTTTAGAAACATGTTTTTTAGTTATTTTGAGAGCATGCTATGATGCCTTGATGTGAGCATTTTTTTCAATTCAGTACGGTCGTAGGAAAAATGTTGTTCCTGCCACGTGGAGGAAGTATTTTTCCACACTCGTGTGCTTTACTGAACTCTGTTTCGCGGAGTAAATAGCACGTCGGAAAAATAAACTTCCCGCACTAGTTATCAAAATTTTTCATCGAAAATTCAATTGTTGGCCCCTTTGTCCTACTGGTAACCCCATCCGTACTCACCCTGTATATTCCAGAGTAAAATCTATCGAAATATATTTTGTCCATCATAGAAGAGCTAAAACAAAGTAATCCTAATCAAATATCGCTAGTATATACGACCCTGAAACTAATATTGTAAATAATTCTTGAATTGTGTCATTACTAAGACACATTTGGCATGCAATATAGTGTAGAATAGTACATTTTGCCGCAGGTCTGTATGTCTGACAATCAAAAATTTTAAATTTAGTACTCTGTATGTAACATTACACAAAGTACTAAATAGGAAATATAGACTGCAAACTTTTTGGTAATCATTTATACTCATCAAGGGGATTTGAAATGTGTTCTTAATTAGTATACTTAATAAAATGTATATAATATTTAACCGATAATCTGCTGACAAGTGTTCCATTAGCTAATACCACGACCGGAATTAAATAACACTGTTGATTCCTGACTTTCGTTGGGAAGAGAAATAATGTGTATATCTTTTTATTTCACGTTACAACTACGTCATAACAAGGATACTACGATCCTTGTCTGGAACATGTTCTGCAATTACACAGGCGTAATGTTCCATTTCATTCAAACGGCGATCGCGATTTCGCTCTTTTCAGAGCTCATTAGCCATAGACTACTGAGCCCCGTGTAGGCTAAGTAGGGTAAAGGCGCAACATAGAATCATTGGAATCGCAGAAACAACTACCCCTCTAGCTAATACCACGAATGAAAGATACGGCATTTACCTTACCCTACTTAGTCTAAAGAATTTAATTTTGATTGATTGACTTTTGTTGGGAGCAATGATGTGGATATCTTATTATTTCACGTTACACAATACTAAGGTAACTATGCGTTTGATGTTGCCATTTGAAGATAAGAAATTAACATATTTTTACGCTTTTAGAGTTTAAAATTAAATGGTATTAAATGGACATTAGTAGGTAATTTGTATTTTAATCATGAAGTAATATAGTAAATATAGGTAATATCGGTGACATTATTATATTTATCTATTTTTTTTTGTAAAATTATTTCTGTGGCCACCGGCAAGTACCTCCTGCGCCTGTGCGCAGTGGCGTAACAAGACAACGTGGGGCCCTGGTGCCCAATCGTAAAACCGGGCCTCCTCCTTTCTCTATAATAAGTACATATAAATAAAAAAAAATTCTGAGATTTCATAAATCTCAAAAAAATTCAGAATAGCTCCAACCAATCAGATAGTTATCACAGAAAAATGAAATAAGGTTGTACTCGTATATCAACAATTATATATTCCATATAAAGTATAATAATAATTCTAATTATACCGATTTACGATTAGACGACTGAGTGGTTTACTTTTGTCTATAACTTGAAAAAAATTGTCTATTTTTACATTCTTTCTCAATTTTGCTTCGTTTTCCGCAGCATTTTTTCTTTTAGCTGCACCCGATTGGTATTATAATTCATTTTATTACAATTAAAACGCACAAAAAAAAATATAAAATCACTATCACTGCAATTATACGTCTGTTTTAGTCTAGCACCCAACACAGAACATAAAAAATTAACACTCAAAGCCATTACCTCATCTACAATTTTTGGGGCCTTAGGCCCGCTTGAAATTATCGGCCCCTATCGGCCCTATCTCCTAAAAGCATTGCAGCCAGTGCCAGATTAATTATTTTAGATCAAACGTATTTACGGGTCCCAGGCTCGTGGGAAAAAGTGACGACCAAAAAAAAGGTCCTCTCTTTCATCTAGCAGACACTTGCCCCCTCCTTTAATATAATAATAAATAAAAATTACCTACTTACTGTAAAATGAAACATGGAAAATTATATAAACGATTTCTGATGCAGCAAGGTGGCGGCGGGCCCTGTTATCGACCGGCTTTAGGCCCGGGCCTAATGTGTAATGCAGCCCCGCCCAAAGCAAATAATTTGAAATAAACTATCAGTTCAGTAATTATTGACCTTTATCAACGTAAAGCGGTTTTTGTTGCCTATCGATAAAAGTCGCTTAGTTTTGTAAATATAATTTACTTAATTAAATGTGTGCTTTTATAAATCGATAGTTTTTAGTTCTATCGATATTTCTAATACGATAGTTTTTTCTGTAGACTTTAACCGGACCGCCCCGCGCCGGGCCCCCAAAGGCTCGGCCCTGGTGCAACTGCACCACTCGCACCATTGTAGTTACTCCACTGCCTGTGCGGTAATCAGCCACTGATGATACCAAAATTTTACTTATTCCTAGCAGATAATTTAGAATAAATTTCCTCATTAAAGAACTCTAAAAATTTACATAAAAACTTTTTCTATAACTGTCTTCTTGTTCTCAGAAAAACTCTTAATTTCTTAATACTTGCTATGTATTTGATTGTGTTTGTTTCAATAAACTGTTCCTGCAGTACTGTAGTACTTATGTGTAAATTTAAACTTTCATGCTTGCATTTTTTTATTTTATTCAAGTACATTACGTTGGGATAAAAATTGTCAGTTTTCATTTAAAAGTCTAAATTAAAAAATATACATAAGACAACGTCCTTATACAGGTTGCATGTATAAAATACCGCTTCTACATCCATACTCTCACATTTTAAAATAAACTTGTTTATAACAATAATATTAAAAATAATTTTTTGGGCTGTCAGTTTGATATCATAACATGATTAATCCTTTTTTAAATCCTGCTAGAAACAATTTTTTAGGATTCTAGTAACTAGATCGATTTATGATTAGTCATCAGTACATTAAAAAGCAGCATTTTAGTTTTGTCACCTTGTGTTTTCTTTATGTCGAGCTTGTAGCAGGTATAAATGTACAGTTCTGCCAAAGTTTTAAAATTCGAAAACATTGCTTATCAATTTATTGAGTCTCACCAAGTATTTAATCAAAATAACGTCAAAGTATAACTTTTTATTTGTACATTAAAAAAGTGATTTTCTGGTAAAGGACCGACCATTTCTCGATTGCCTGTTTCTGTTAGCAAATCATATATAGCCTTAAACCAGGGATGGACCAAAGAGAAATATTGGTAGGAGAGCATTATTAATAAGATTTTGCCGACAGGATAAAATATTATGAGAGGGAGGGGGACGTTCCTTCCATCTCCGTGCCTGCCTTAACCAAAAGTCCAACAACAAAAAACAAACAATACAATTACTGCTGCATATTTGGAAAGTTTCATTTTTAAAATTTTGCAAATCGTCAATAACTGCAATTTTACAATAGTAGCATTTCAAAAATTTAATTTTCAAACTTTCAAGTTCATTTTGCTGTTCGCAGCATTCATATTTATTAGGTTATAGCAGAATTATTGAACAATGTATTTTGACTATAAAACGAAACCGCATTATAAATAATTACTATGAACATTTTATGTAAAGAAATGATGAAGGCATATTACTAAAGTGGCCATTGTGTGTACAATTATTTACATAATTGCTTATACAGAGTTGTTGTTGTTAGTTCGCATTCTGTATACTAACGATAACGGTCTTATAAACGTTTCAATTTCCATAATACTGGACATATCTTTCGTAGATAGTTTATTATTTTGTTGATATAATAAGGTGATTTTTACTAAATTTAAGGGTTTTCGTTTATTTTCGTTTAGAAATTACCTCGCAAATATTGTTCTTATTGGAAACTGAAATTGATGAGTTAGCCAATATGACTATACATCGACAAACTTTGGCGCATCTAGAATTCCGATCAGAAGAACTTTTGTTAATGCTGAACTAACAATGTTAGGCTATTTAAACACCCCCAAACCAAGTGGCTTCGTTGAAGTCCTATATTATTGAAATTTATAAATTAATCGGTTACCTACGCAAAAGGTGACAAAATTTTTATTCGAGGCATTCTAATTTAAAATTCGAAAGTTTCTAACCCTTGGGCAATTTCTGGAGTTAAAGGAAATATTCTTGATGCAATGGCGAATGTACAAATATATTGCCCTTATGTCCGAGTGGTTCTACACGCGCTAATGTATTGAATTGTCCTTAAGTCTAACATATTATACGATCACCTTCGTGACCAGATCTGCTATTTTTCTACATCTTCTGAAAACTCTTTTAAAACGCATGAATTCAGAATCCTTATACTTTTCGAATTGCATGATACTTTGAAGTACATTCTATTATTTTTCTTTTCTAAAGTACATGTTATTTGAAAATGAGTTCACAGTATCTCTGACAAATGACTGAAAATGACAAGGGCATCTTCCAGCCTCCTCCCTCCTAACTTAAATATACTGTTGTGATAATAGTATATTTAAGGAAGGGAAAAGGGGATGAAAAACCTACCTTATTATTGGATGCCTGTCGGTAGTAGATATATCAAAAATAATTACCATCCCTAGCAAAGACTATTTGGTGAGAGAGGGAGCTTCTAAAATAAATTACTGCAACTCTTTTTTAAATAGAACGAACCTTTAAATAAAACAAAATATGGACTGAAAATAGACTGAAACCGTATCAAATCAGTCTATTTTCAGTCTATATTGTATGAGTTATTTAGAGGTTTGTTCTGTTTAAAAAAGAGTTGCAGTAATTTATTTTAGAAGCTCCCTCTCACCAGACAGTCGTTGCTTGGGATATTTTTGATACATTTACTGCCGACAGGCATCTAATAACACCCAATAGGAATCCGATAACTATCGAGAATGAAGTTTGAAGTTTTTTATTACGTATATCTTCAAGAACTCTTTTAGTAATTTGTCAAACAATAGGTGATCACCGTCTGATCAGTTTGAAGCGGGTACCATACCCGCTTCAGAGTGATTAAAGCAACAGACTGACAATATGATTTGTAAAAAAGAATAACTTTGAATAATTTCAATTCTCTATTAGTATTCCTTAATTGAATTCAGAATGTGATTCTTTGGCCAATTTTAAGTAAAAAAGTTCATACGTATATCTAAAAATGCCTATTGTTCCAGATACAGGGTGGCAAAGTTTTATTTTTTTTAGTTTTTTCAATGTATCTTCTACATTTTTAAAGATATTGTAACGCAAATTGGAACACGTATTACTTTTTGTAATACCTATAAGACTGTATCACTGACATTTGGAACAATCTATAGGGTCATATTTTTTTGGGCGTCATGACCCTTTCTACCCCTCCCAAGTATGTTTTGCAACGACACTACCTTTTTTTATAGTAAAATCCGATGCCAGAGAGTTTAAATTTTTTTTGCACCTTGCGTTTTTTTGATATCTTATACGGTTTAAAAGTTATGTAGCTAAATATTCAATTATGCATGTCGTTTTTCATTCCGCTCGCAATACCTTATTTTTTAAGTGTATTCTGCTTATTTTGCTAAAAAAGTGAATCAATGGAAATTTTAAATAACAAACTATTCTTGACCGTATTGTCAAAGTACAAATTAATACTAAGTACTTAGTTGTCTACAAGTCGTGTAGCAAAAATAGTGTTATCATTAAAATAATGGTTATTTTTATAAACGTTAAGTTAGCCGACATTCATTTTATTTAGGGGCTTGCTGACGGCAACGTCTATTAAGTTAGACGAATTTATGAAGAAAGGTATCCAGATCGTGCTATGCCTGATCCAAGAACATTTTCCAATATTCGTAGATGACTTTTAAAGAGAGAAATGGCGAATGTGGGCGCATATCGTACAATACGAACACCGGATATTGAAAAAGCTCTGCTTTATGAATTGGGGGTATATCCAGAAACAAGCACAAGAAAAATTGCCATACTTTAAATATTAATCTAATGCCTGTCTGATAAATTTTAATTGATAATTTATTATACCCTTATCTTATCCCATCTAAAGGGTACAGGTTCTACTACCGCGTGATTTTCCATTCCGTATCAACATTTGTAGGTGGCAGAAAATGCTCATTTTGATAATAATATTTTATTTACTGGTAAAGCCGTTTTTTTAAGAAATGAGATTAAACATTTTCACAATAATCGTTTATAGGCAGAAAAGAATCCTCATGCCATAACCGATTCTAATTTTCAAGTACAGTTTTCAGTTAACGTGTGAAATGGAATCGTTGCAGATTATTTGATAGGATCATCTTTTCATCCAAGAAAAAAATACGGAGAAGTGGAGGGAGGACTCACCCAACTCTTTCCTACTCATAACCGCTGAAGGCAATCATGGGCGCCTCAAATTCCTCGCTGTACTTAGTTTATTCTATTCTTAGGAATGCATGAATTTCTCCACATCTCTTTTTCGTGCTTTCCCTAACTTTTGAATAGACTGTTAGAAAGAGGCTTGGTCCGTGCTGGTGGGATCCCACACCACGAGTAGCGGAAATCGCTCTTTCGTATTTCCTGGATTCCCTCTATATCTGCAAAACGCGATGTTTAGCAGCTCCCAAAAACATGTCCTCTATACCATATGTGATGCTTACGCTATCTCTGATAACATATATAACAAAGTTACTGTACTAAGTTAAGTACTGAACAGAAATTACTGCTATATGTAGCCTAGCGCACACATCAACATTTCGTGGCCTCCACTACTAAGATTTACATTATATAGTTAATAATTATAATATAATAATAACTTATGGATTTACTACATTCGTAAAATAAGACAAGTTCGTAAAATCCACTATCTAATTTATTATATTTATATCCTAATAACTCAATCACTTGCTGGATGACCCCGAAATTCCCCGTGACCCCTTAGGACTTCCACTCCCGCACTACTCAATTCAGCCGGAAGTCTCAGACCCACAGCGACCAACGGAAAGAACTCGTAAGTCGTTCGTCCTTTATCACTTTCTGTCCATGATTCCTGCCACATCGACACCGTTTCTCTTCTCATTAAGTTCCATAAAGTTCTCTTAAGAAAATCTCGCTCGTATTTTTTGCCCAGATGCATTACCTGTTTGCCAGTTCTACGGTAATACGTAGCGTAATTTTCTGATAAAATAAGGTGTACTGGAGGAATTCCTGCCAGCACACCTGCTGCCTCGGTAGAGGTAGTCGAGTAAGCCCCAATCATCTGTCTAGCAACAGCTCCTCTAAGTTTTTCTAATGTCCGTTTAGTTCTTGCCAAATCTGCTTCGTCCTATCAAATTCTAATACCATATGTCACTATCGGAATAGTCACCGTACAGAATGTGTAAGTCCTGCAGTTTACGTAAGTTTCACTGTTTATAATTCGCCTGATTTTAGACCACATCGTAATTGCCTTCTCAACTATCCATGTGACATGTCGCATGTAATTGCTTTTCTGATCTATCATGATGCCCAGATATTTAACCTCTTGTACTCTACTTATATTCTCCAGTCCCAATCGAATTATTGGAGCACTCTGTAAAGTCAAGCGGTTATTCTGCGCCCACATATTAACTTCTATTAGTATCCTGTTAGCCTTATGTTCTATTCCAACTCTGTTATTAGCGGTTATCTGCTGGTTGATTATCCAACAGTACGTCTAAAACAGCATTCCACATATTCGATATCAACTTGGATCCTTGAAAGCATCCCATATAACTTGTCTTCTCCGCAATTGCGTCGTTCATCTTTAATTGCACTTTACGGTCTTCAAAGTAGTTCCTCAAAATTCTGCTTATGTATTCCGGTATTCTTTTGTCATTTAAGCTATTTCTTATCGAGCTCCAACGAACGTTATCGTATGCCAATTTTACGTCCAGAAATATAAATATTGAATGTTACTACTGATCGCATCAGTGGTTTCTTTACCGTTTCTGAAGCCGTACTGATCTCTATTATGAAATGTGCCCTCTCTTGTAATATCGAACATCCTACATTTTATGATCTGTTCTAGAACTTTGTCCATTATAGACAATAAAGTAATCGGTCTCATTTCATCAAGTTTCGAACCATCAGCCTCCCTTTTCTTAGGTGTAGGGTTTATTATGCCCAGCTTCCAAAGTTTCGGAAAGTATCCGAAGCTCAAACAGTGATTATATATACTGACCAAGAAATTTTTTTGAACAGTCCAGCCTGAATGCCATCCCATCCAGGTGCCTTTTTATTCTTCATCCATCTAATAATGTTTCAAACTTCACTTCAACGTCACCATCAACTTTCCTAGTTTGGGCGATGTATATCCCACCTAAGTCATCCAAATTAAGTCTTAATAAGTGTGCGGTATCATCTGGACAAAACCAGTTCAGACTATATGAATGATACCTTCATTCCCTGGAAGAAGAGTTGCCTGGTTTGCTGGCAGATTTGCATATCATGCTAAGAAATCAGATGTGGTTTATGCATGGTAGGGTTTCTGCTCATTTCACTATCCTGGCGCGTGAATATTTAAATCAGACATCATAATCGGTGGATAGGCCGAGGAGGACTGCCAACGTGCCCTTTAGGACGACCGATATAAACAGTCTAGATTTTTTCTTATGGGGGCATTTGAAATCCTTGGTTCACACCTCATTAGTTCAAAATAAAGAGAATTTGTGAAATCGCATAGAAGCAGCATGCGAAACTACAAGGAATACCCGTGGAATATTTTATAGAGTATATGGATAAATGAAAAGATGCATTCCGGTAGGAGGGGGACCTTTTCCAGCAGTTCTTATAAATTATTACGTTAACTATGCATAGGATTTAGTGTAAAAATTTTTCACTTTCTTCTGTGTATTTAATTTTTTTTATATATAAAAATATATTTTAAAAATGAAACTATTTTATTTATATAACTTTTGACAACCAAAAAACGATGTTTGAATAATAGGGTAAATTAAATTGTGAGCGAATTGAAAAAGCGACATGCATAATTAAATACTCCGCTAAATAACTTCTAAACCGTACAAGATATCAAAAAAATGCAAGGTGCGAAAAAGTTTTAAGTCAGTGTCGTTGCAAAAACATACTTGGGAGGGGTAGAAGGGGACGTGACGCACAAAAAAAAATATGACCGTACAGATTGTTTCAAATGCCAATGATACAGTCTTATAGGTATTACAACAAGTAATATGTGTTCCAATTTGCGTTCAATTATCATTGAATAAACTTCAAAAAAAAAAATAAAACTTTGCCATCCTGTATCTTGAAAATTAGGCATTTTTGGATATGTTTTTATGAACTTTTATACTTAAAATTGGCTAAAGAATCACAACCTAAATTATCGGCATTCAATAAATAAACACCCTGTATTTTGTTATTTACACACTCCTCATTTATTATATTTTACCCACCCTGCAATATTTGAGATAGAAAAAAATTCAAATGTAAAGTTGTATGGTTTTTCCTCTACCGCCAGGATTTTTTATTAGAAAAAAGAAATTAATATGGCAAATTCACAAAAAACCCCAATTTGGGTTTTTTAATGGAATACCTACTATAATCCGTATATTAGATTTCATTGGAATTCTCAGTAATGTTATATATTTTCTCTGACCGTTTTCTCCATATTCCAAATAAAAAAAACTTGAAAATTGGTGTGATCTGCAGCTAATGACGACTCTCATTGTCAAAACTAAAAATTTATTTTAATTTCTGGAATAATAAACTCAAAAAAAATTTAACATAGGGCAGTTTAATTTACAAATGAAGCAAATATTGTTGAAGTT
>JAUTXW010004547.1:0-81573 GCA_030620095.1 Kuschelorhynchus macadamiae | reverse complement strand
CTTTCACCACGAAAGCAAAAGCAGTTGTAAAAAAATAACAATAAAATACTTAATTTAAATATATGTAAAAGTTCATAAATAAGGATATTAATAATACTATATAAAATGTGTAGCTTGAAGACTTATTTTGAATGGTTACAATTATTCGATTCCTATTTTTCCATAAACAGTTATTTAAATCACAATTCCTAGCAAATTTCTTATGCTCCACAATAGGATCATCATAACTTAACCAATCTCAAAAGTTTCTATGCACATTTTGTGAAAGACTTATGAAGACTAACTTTGGTTTCAAAAACAACAAATTTAAATACCTTATAATATCTACATAAATATATCTAAATCTTCATGTTCTGCATTCCATTGATACAAAGCAATATCTTGGTGTCCCCAAGCTAATGTATTAAAACTATAGGGAATTTTATACCGCTTATCATCTTCGGAACTCAAAGCCAATTTATTAATTAACTCTGTAAAAATTGTATGTTGTCTAGATCGAAAAACATACATTGAACAAAAGGTTTTAGAATGATTTTCAACAACATCTTTATAATGAATAAAATCCAACTGCTTTTTAATTGCACTTTTTTTAACACCTTTTGCTTTTTTTGTTAAACTGTTTTCCGTTTTAATACAATATGCTTTTGCTCCAGTACCAAAGAAAGCAGTAATGGGTTCACCAGCATATTCATCTTTGAATTTTCCTATAACTGACTTTGTAATAGGCATTTCATGAATATTATTAAATTCATAATTAGATGTGTCAAATTTGTGAATATTTTTTATCATGTCAGAATAAATATTTGGAGTTGTGACTTCTAAAATGAACGAATCGGTATCGGTGTATAAAAGTGAAATATTTTCCTGATAAAGAGGTTTTAAAAAATTATAAAAGAAATCATACATGACAGTTTTAGATATATCTAATATTGAGAAGCCTACATATATTGGTTTATTGTAAGTAACTTGAATCTTTTGCATTTGAATAGCTACCAAGTTTTCAGAAAATATTGTTAAGTCCTTGAAATATGGTTTTGCAATTAAATTCTCAGCACCATCTTTTCTTCTATTTTTTTCCCACTCTGTAACAAGTCTTACGTCAATTCTCCTATCAACATTTTCCATAGTCTTGCCATAAATACTATTATTTGCCAACTTGTAAGTATTACGATCAAATTCATTCTTTGAATCATTTCTTAATCTTGAATTCAAGTCTATATATTTTTTCAACCAATCAGATTGAGAAAACTGTAAAACTCTATGAACTTTAGTTAACTTGAGTCCATGTTCCAAACATTGTTTTAATAATTGATAGTGAATAACATATTTTGATTTATCATTTAAATTGGGTATTAATTTTATGCATTTAGAATTTGGCGGTTTAAAGTTTTCTGGACAAAACGGAAAATCGTTATGATAGGAATGTAGACTTGTAGGATATTCTAAATCAACTTCTAAAACATATCCCTTATTAGATTTTTTAGAAATATTCATAATATTTAAATCATTGATTTCTTTATCTGTTAACCAAACAAAATCTCCCGTTGGAATGTGCTGTGACATTGCATAACCATACAAATTTGTTGCATCATAATAAATTATGTATTTAGTTGGCTTTAAAGGATCAAAATTTAAAAGAAATGGGTTATTAGCTTCAGATTTTCTACAAATGCAAGAGCTCACACCACCGCGAACGCTTTTTTTTTTTTGAAAAAGTGTATCATATCTGGATCAGTTAACAATTCTAACTCTATTCCAGTATAACGCAAACACGCCTCCCAGGATAAACCTGGAAAAGTGTAAAAATGAGCTGGATCGAGCTTATATGTGGATAAACAAGTGCTTCTAAAATTTTCAAAAATATCTGCCAAAAGTAAAGTATCAGAGAGTAAGTAAACGTCGGAGTATTGACCAAGAGATTCACATTTAAACAATTGCCAAACCTTTACAGCTCTTTGGTATTCTGCATCACTGATGTGCTCATCCGTTAAAGTATTATAAAATTGGTCTTTCTGAGGTAAAGTTGTTTCTTCTAATTTTAAATAATCATCAATATAACTGTAAGGAAATACACCTTTTTGCCGAATAAGTTTAAATCTTTCTTCATCATTGAAAATTTTTTTTATTTCCTTACATTGTTCATCTTTTAAGCTTTCAGAGAGTTTTGATAAAGAATGGGATAGAAATTGAAATGAATCAATAAACCTTAATGATATATTTTTTTTCTTAGCCTTTTGTGTCTTTTTATCAAAATAGTTATCCACATGAATAAGCTTTTCAAATGAAATATATTTTTCCTTGTTTTGTGCGATAACTGTTAGTTGTTCTTTGTTTAAGCATAATTTTTTAAGAAATAGATGAGAATCATAATTACGCAAATTATGCAATATAACTGGAATAAAGTTAGGTATTCTGTAATTTATGTTGCAGAGTGAATGAGCTGGACCTCTATAAAGACCGGTTATATGACAATGATCTGCAACCCTGTCATTTAAAAGAGGTTTATTACAAATATGACAAACTTTTTCATAGTTATGATAAATTTTGTCCAGTTCGTTCAAAGGGATCATTTTTTTAGGAGCCTTTAAATATTTATTGTATATGTTATACACATCTCTTTCTAAAGAATTTATAAATAATGTATCACAATTTTGACCTCTATATTTTTCAAATTTAGAATAATTATCGTCGAAGGAACATTTAATGTAATAGGCAAATGAATGTGGAATATGTTCATATTGTTTTAAGGTGTATGAAGTATTAGGATTTTTATCAACATTGTCATTATTTAAAGGCTTTAAAATGCATTCAAAATCTGCATACACCACGAAAGGAACTTTCATTTGTTTATGATAATTTACAAATTTCAAAATATTATCATATGAATAGTTTCCAAACTTATCTTTTATTAATTCTTTAGAAGGTAGGTTAATTCGTAAATGATCACAATCATAGCTATTGTGTTGTAATAAATTTTCTTCTGTAGGGAAATATTGTAAACAACCATCGCAAATATATTTTTTTCCGTGATGTTTAGAAATTTGTGCAGAAACTAGTTTTGATAAATCTTTAATATAGCAATAATGAAAAGTTTTTTCATCATCATCACTTATTAACAATAAATTGACATGTTGATTTTTTTTATTCGATGAATAATAAAGTGGACCAATTACTTCATACCCCTTTTTAGGATTTATAATTTCTAATCCATATACATTAATAGAAATGTTATTTTTTTCTTCAAAAATCTTAATGTTCTTTAGCAACATTGGAAATTCTATACCTGACATATCCAAAACAGAAGAGTAGTGTGGGTAGGATGAAGTTTCAAAATCTAATCCGCGTGGTTGGTGAAGAGCAGACACAACTGCCCAGGCGAAGCAAAAGTTGTCATCATTCCTAATGTTGATCACAGCTTGACGTCTCTTGATCTCTTGAGGAAGTTCGATAAAAGATGAGGCTCTCAGCGGATTGTGCTTGTTAACATTAATTTCCAAATGAAGTAAATTCATCAAAGCCCATCCTGCAACGTAAAAATTAAAAAATTACTTTTTTTGTTGCTGTTGTAAAATCGAAAATAAATTCTTTACCTGAATCTCTTTCTGCAAATTCGTCAGCTTTCTGGTCAATAATGGTGCAGATTTGCTCTAACAGTTCTTTTTTCTGATATCCCTGGCAAATGACTTGGAACGGCGCATTAAAAGATTTGACATCATAGCTGTCGCTGCTGGGGTTAAAATAGAAACCGAACAGTTCCATATTTAGCTTGATACATTTATGTTTCTGCAGTTCTTGATCTATTAGATGTGCAATTTTGTATTCCAAATGTTGAAAATATTCTTTCACATTTATGAAGTTTTGATGTGAGGAAATCCTATAAGATATTATTCGTTCCCTGAATGCTGACTTGATAATCTCAACACCTTCCTCCAAGCCTATTTTGGAATTGTTCTTGTGCACACTAGATCGAAGATGTCCACCCCATAGACTTTGGTTTATATTTTTCTTGCATTCTTTACAATATTTTACAATATTTGTAGAATCTATATAAATTAAGAAAAAAATATTTTACAAAATATGACATGAAAAATAAAATGTTCTTACCTTTAACAAGCTTTGGTTTTTTCAACCAACTGTTGAGTTTTGTGGAATTTCCGTTAACATGTTTTTTAATATGTCGCAGTAAATTATCCTTTCTAGTAAAGACTTTATTACATGTTACACACTTATGCATTTCTGAAGTTTTCTGCATAATAATAATAATAAAATTAATATTGTGCAATTCTATTTAGTTATAGTCAAATTTTGAAAAAAGCAATTGCATTTTTGAAGTTCTTTGTATAATAATAAAATTAATATTGTGCATTTTTATTTAGTTATAGTCAAATTTTGAAAAAAGCAATAGAAATTAATTGACTTTATGAATCCATTTCTTCAAATGAGTCAACTAATTTGTCAAAGGCCTGTTTAACATAATTCACCGTACTTTCGTCTCCCTTTTTAATTGTGATCAAATTAGTTAAATTTTGAATAGCGAAACCCAGACACTTAAGGTTTGCTATTTGTTTTTTATTTTTTTTATTAATTTTAAATTTTTTTTTAATGATAAATGATGGTTTCGAAATTGAATTTTGTTCAACTGGTGAATTATTAGGAGAAATATCCGAAGTCAAATTTGCATCAATTTGTTTTTCTTGCGGATCAGAATTTACAATAGCAAATGGTGAATTAATAGAAGATATAGCCGAACTTAAATTTTGATCAATTTGTTTTTCTTGCGAATCAGAATTTACAATATCATATGGTGAATTAGTAGGACAAATAGCCAAACTTAAATTTTGATCAATTTGTTCTTCTTCCGAATCAGAATTTTCACTAAACAAAAAGGGAGAGCAAATTGGTCTCGGAGAATTAATTGGCGATTTTAATGTTAAATAATTTGGATTAGATTTTTGAAAACAAACAATATCCTCATCGCTAGAATTTTGAGTTTCGTCAATGTCATTCAGTTCTTCAAGAGTTTGTTTAGTTTTTGTTGTAATTAAGTGCGTTTTGTTGTCAATAATGTCATTAAGATCGTCAAGAGTTTGTTGTTGAGTAGCTGTAAATAAATATTTTTCGTTGCTGTGTTTGTTGGCATTATTCTGAACTTGGCTGTTGTAAATAATTTCATTCAAGTCCTGAATAGTTTGTTGTTGACTAGTTGTAAATACGTCTGTTTCATTGTTTTGTTGGTTTGCAAAATTCTGCATTTGAGTACATGTGTATAAGTCAAAGTCATTGTCAATTATTTGGCTAGTCGATGTCAAAAAATTGTCCATTATGAAAAAAAATCGTAATAATAAATAAAAATGCCACAAATGTACATAAAAATGTCACCAATATATATAAGAATTAAATCTTGCCAAATAAAAATGTTAGAAATAAAAATAAAAATTTACCAAATAGACACAATGTAAACACCAGAAAACTCGCGAGCTCTGCACAGTGTGAATGCAGAAATCAATTGCATTCGTCTCTTCGCTGAGGCGATTTTATATGCAAAAGTTAATCACATGTGTCCTACTTAAAGTTGAACGACAATCTCTAAAAACCACTTTCCCAAGCCGATCAACAACCTTACCCCCCCTCCCCCCCCTTCCCCCCTCCCCCCCCGGACCCCTGAATTTCCGAGACTAAAATCCCGGTTCCCCAATTTCGGGCTACCCTCTTCAGGTTAAGTTAAGTTAGGTTAGGTTATGTTAGGTTAGGTTAGGTTAGGTTAGGTTAGGTTAGGTTAGATTAAAAAAGAAGAAAAGAAAAAAGGAGAAGGAAAGAAAAAGAAGAAGGAAGGAAAAAGGAGAAGGAAGGAAAAAGGAGAAGGAAGGAAAACGGAGAAACATATAAAAAAGAGAAAGAAGGAAGGGAGAGAAAGAAGATAAGGTGAGGGTGAGGGGGGTTTAAGGGGGGCGAAGCCCCCCTTAGGGGGGTTGGCGGAGCGGGGAGGGGGGCAAAGCCCCCCCCCCCCCCCCCCCCCGCGGAAACTGACAGGGAAAGGGACCGCAAAAAAAAAAAAAAAAAAAAACTTATGTATTGCAGGTAGTAAAAGTGGTGGTTGATGGGATATATACTTAAGAACATCCACTCGACGATCATACAGTATCATTCGCTGTAATATCAGTTGTCGATATTATTTTATAAGCTATAACCAAAATTGTTTTTTATCAAATATATCTATCTAAATCTAAAGCTCCTAACGATGGCAGAAAATATGATTGGAAACGCTGACCAAATTGAAGAAAATAATGTGGAGAACGCCGCTCAAATTGAAGAAAGAAAAGAAATTTTTATTAACTTGGAAGGCGATTCCATCACTTATAAACATTCATTTTTGGACAAATCATCTAGGCTTGTTAGAAGATCATTCTTATGTAACATAGACATTAATTATATTGAGGAGGAAGAAGAAGAGATGGAGGAAGATGATCAGGAAATTGACGAAGGAGTGGACATGGATGGACAATTGCTAAATTTAGGAACCGAGGCTGACGTAAAAGTAAGCAAGTTTAGGGCTAGTGAATTATTTAATAATTTTGAAGAAAAAGATGTATGTGTTATACAAAGCTACTCTAAAATTGAAAGTCGAAGACTAGGAACATTTGCTATTTGCCTTCCTTGTAGTGCAATTCACATGAGATATTTACAAAGAGGGGAGTCCGATCATGTGAGCTGCCACTACAAAAGAGCCTATGTTGTTAGTGCTTCTGATTTACATTGTGCTATTTGTAGGATACATCTTTTTCTACTAATTCCTGAACATGCTTGCTTTTACTGCAACAAAAATGAAAAAAAAGAGATAGAAAATTATATTGTTAAATATTAATAATAAACATAGTTTGTAAAGGTGATGGGTAGATTATTTCAACAATATTAATTTTAAATATAGGTTATAAACGTAATGGGTAGATTATATCAAAAATATTAATTTTAAACATAAATTGTAAAGATAATAAGTAGAATACGTCAACAATATTAATTTTAAAAAATGTCAACTGTTACTATAAGCGGTTATATATTTTCATTGCTATATGCAAAATACTTCTTTTTATTCTAACATCTGACACTGTATTTGTAAATGAAATAGCTAATCATATGTAAAAAAAAAAGTGTCGATTATGTCAACTGCCACTAGAAGCACTCATATATTAGCATAACATTTTGTTAACGCTTGTATCTGTATTCAATTGAGTTTTCTCTTACTTGATGCAAATTATATTAATATTATTAGTATAATTAAAAAGTAGTAGATTAGGCTATGCCGGTCCGACAATCAAAACCGTCATTTTTACATGTAAATTCCCATAAGAAAATTTAAGCTTCCATTTGCAAAAGTGGTGCCATTTTAGGGCGTGGCACTTTTTGTGTAAACCCATAACAATTGTTTTGTTATGTAATGTGAAAATTAGTATGTATTAAAAAACTTGTTAGATCATTGTTGTCGTTTCAATATAGGAAAAGGAAAAAATGTGTGTCAATTATTATATATATTTACATTTACTTTTTTTTACAAAATTATTTGTTACCAGAGTTTTCACAAACACAAATTATAAAAAATATTATCCTCTTTTTAAAATTATAACAAAATGATGTCTAATTACATCTTTGAAGATTTGTACCAAATAGTAATATCTAGTGCGACATACAGGACAATTGTTTACCATTATAGAACAACCATTTTCATCATTCCATCTTAAAATACATTTTAAACAAAAAATGTGGGAACATGTATTTGGTCTACATGAATCATAATATTCGATTATTTCAAAACAAATAGCACAAAACACTTTTTTCTCTTCACTCTCAGTTTTATTCAAATTTTTTAAAACAATCCCATTATTTTCTACTCGAACTAATGGTATATTTTCTTCTTGAACTCCTGGTATAATTTCTTCGAGGCTAATTGTCTGAAGCGGAATGGATCGACTTCTTTCTCCAACTGATTCACTCATTTTATTTTAATATTATTATTAATAGATTTATTCAACAGATTTTTTTCTTTTAACAGTCACTCGTACCTTAACATACTAAAATGATCATGATGCACCTATTTATAAGACTTAAGAATGCAAAATCAAATGTGGGAGAACAAAGAGAAAAAATTAAAAAATATGATGCGAATGAGAATAAAAGGGGAGGAAGTTAAGAATGAGGGACATGAGAGAGAGGAAGAGGAGGAGGAGGAGGCGCTCCCCTATTATAACTACTAACGTTCGATTAAATAGACTATTTATGTGCTTGGTAATTGACGCAGTTTTGTACCTTGCAAAACAAGAGTTAGTCTTTCGCGGCCATGATGAGAGCAGCGAGTCAATAAATAGGGAGAATTTTAAAAAGCTTTTAGGTTTATTAATAGCGAGAAGTTCCCAAGAACCAAAAGATCATCACGAAAAAATTAAAAATGTGTTTACTGGTGACTCGAAAACTATTCAAGACGAAATAATTGAATGCATTTCTGATTATTTAAATGATCATGTAAAAAATGAAATAATGAACACACGGTTTTTTTCTGTGCAAGTGGATGACACCACTGATATTACGCAAACCTCCCAGTGCTCCATAATTTTAAGATACTTTATTTCAGAAGGTTCAGTAGGCGAGAGATTCTTAGGATTTCATAATGTCAGCTGCGATAGAACGTCGGAGAATTTATATTCTCTTTTGGATCAAATTTTGGATCAATTTGACTATAAACATAAATTAATAGGGCAATGTTACGATGGCGCAAGTGTGATGTCTGGCCATCTAAATGGCCTTCAAAAAAGAAAGAAAAAGAGCCGCAGGCTGTATTTGTCCATTGTCTTGTGCATCGTCATAGCTGCAGCAAAGTTTAAAAATATTTCTAAATGTCGAATTTTTTTTTGCAAGCCTTAGTGGTATTCCCTCATTTTTACATCACTCAGCCAAACGAACTTATGCTCTTACATCTGCATCTACGAGGCGTATACCAACAATTACAGAAACTCGTTGGTCTTCAAATTCTAAGTTAGTAAATGTGATTGTTCAAGACTGGAATAAATTAAAAGACGTCTTTGAATTTATTACAAATATGATGAAAAATCAATCCGCCTTGCGAAAGGATTTTTAGGTGAGATGAACCATTTTGAATTCACGTTTCTGGCATTAGTGTTTAATGACATTTTCTCAATAAGTATTTTTAATGTGGTTACTAATAATATTATTTATCCTTCAAATAGCAGTAGAACTACTGCTAAAGTCGAAGATCTGGCAACGCTGACAACAATCCTTAATCGGTGACTGAGGCGTGGAAAGTAGGGATGCACGATACAAATCGATATTTTTTAAACAATACGTGCTGCGTATCAATACGTATGACTGTATATCGATCCGTAATATTTAGCTTATATATTAGTAGTTTCGTCATCTAGCGTAAAGCATAAAATCTCTACATATTATAAACTCTTCTAGTATTAAGTTGCAAATAACAGAGTTAGTTCTGAGAGTTACAGGGGTGCGGAATTTTTAAAGCATAGTGATAGTTGATAGGGGGAAGGATGGATGGGGGATTCAACTGATGGCCTGGAACATCCCAAATCATCTATGTACATATTTTGTACTGATAAAATTATTATAGTCTGTTTCAGAGATGTATAGAGTAATAAAACCTCATCAGGTATGCAAAAGGACTACACCCACCGATAATTTATGCCATTTTCATAGTTTGGCATTGATCTCATTGCAAAATTCTTTCTTTTCATCAAGTGCAGGTAGTACCACCTGGTTTTGGCTTTTTGTTGGTGTCTTCTCTATGTGCAGTAAATCATCCATCCATAAGCACTACCGAATCAGCCGGAGGAGGATATTTTATTATTTTACCAAAATAGTCTTCGAAAACATCCGAATTCATGTCCTCTTGTTAATCTCCCGTCCGGTACGACTGAAAAGTTAGCAAATTTTCTTTTAAAGATCTTTCTTCGCTTTCAATGTGTGCAATTATTAGTATCTCTCCTCTTTTTCCGAAGGCACTTTAATACCCTTTGACAGGCCTTCGATGAAAGCTTGATGGGCACTGGTTATAATTTTGTCTTGCCACATTTTTTGTACTATTTAATCTTTATTGATTCACGTCTCATCAAGATACACTTTTTTCTTTGCTTCCTGAAGTACTGCTTTACACTTCTCAAGTATTTTCGTCATCAGTAAAAGTGGTTTTCGGTTATGCTTTTCCCAGGCAAAATCCATATTCTTTCCATAAGAGTTTTCTACTTATCAAAGGAATACTGTCATCTTCGCCATGCTCCGTCAAACTTTTATCTAGAGTGGATATTTCTTTTTTTAATTAAAAAGAGTGAACTTTTCTTCGAATTGCACATTTGGTGTCTTCATTAAAGACTTTTGCTGGTCTTCCTGGAATTTTCTTGGGAGGTTCCACTTGAGCTGCTACCTTTCTCTCCCGCAATAATTTAAAAATGGTGGACTTTCTATTCCCACTCATTCAGGAACATCGTTCAATAATTTCTTGTATGGGGTGATCAGTTATATTTTGAACGGGGTCTATACGCTTTATTTTTCAAGATATCAAAAATTTTATATGAGAATTTGTTATTAAAAAAAACATATCAACATCGGAAATTGGGAAAATGAGCATCAGCTTTGTTATTTTAAATGAAACACCCTGTATATTTTTAGTTAATTGAGAAGAGCTTTTTCTCCTGATTCCAAAAATATATGGTTTGTCTATGCTCACTGTAACCATTATCCCATAACTTTGAAAAAACGTGGAAAAATTATTCGCTCTGGCTTAAGTATAGTAGAAATAATAGAAAGCTTTGGTTTCAATTGTTTTTGCTACAAAATGGCCGATCTGTCACTCACTTATCATCTTGTTTTAAAATATTATGCGCTTGCCTTGGAAAAGTAATGGGCGGCTTTTAATTCAACTGTTTTGCTTTTCATATATTCGTTCTGTCATTAACTCATATACCTACCTACTTGTCGAAAATAATAATACCTAATAATTACTATAATTATTACTTGAAATGATAGGAGAGATGTTAGCATAAGCAAATGAAGTAACAAGCTTTTTGATATTATTTTTATATTAAACAAGTTATAATAACGATATCTGTAGAAAACAAACAAGAAACTAACAAATAAAAAAATCAAATTATTAAGAATATTTATTATTAAAAATTTGCGAGTTATGGCTTTAAAAGTGAATTCGGAATTATTTTGATTTAAATTGTTAATTTCAGCTTGTATTTTTTCGGCTAATTCTCGAATAGTGGTTGGTCTATTGTAATATATTTTATTCTTAAGGTATTTAAATAAAAAAAAATCGAGAGGCGAAAGATCGGGGCTATTCGCTGGCCAATTTATGGGTCCCTGTCTTCCTATCCACAGATCATATTTGTTGTTTAGATATTCGGTAACTTCTATGTAATTGTGTGGAGGGGCACCGTCCTGGTGCCAAATAAGGTTGTTCAAAACTTGGAGAGGTAGCTCTTCTAAAACCTCATCAATCTGATTTCGTAGAAGATCTAAATATCTTTGGCTATTTAAAGTATTCTCTATTACTACAGGCCCCAAAACTGTATTATCTATCATACCGCAGCAAATGTTAATAAGACTTCCGACCCTGAATTCGCACAATTTGTCTTTTATAGGGATATGTGATTGTCCAAAAATGTTTGTTTTTTCTATTAAACATACCTGCGGTGGTAAACGCAGCCTTGTCGGTGAATAAAATTCTCCTACAGATATTAGGATCAGGGCCGGATTAGCGTTTGAAGAGGCCCTAGGCTAAAAATTACCTAGGGCCCCTAATCAGAACATTTAGAATATTTTATGGTAGAATTTTTTTTTTGATAACGTAAAATTTGTAATAAAACTAGGTAGTTTTTAAAAGTATATAATAATAACTTTATTCAAAACACATCAAAAATCAATAAATATCTAAAAACATTAGCCTAAAACATTTTCTTTAAAAAAAAATATAAATACGTGGTGATATGTACTTAAATAAATGCTCGTTTTCGTGATTTTTGGGTTGCAAAACTTTCAATAATATTTTCGTTTGGAATTTTATTGAGAAGATCGTGTTCTATCGCCAATAAAGAAAGTTGATTAGTTTTTTCATCACCTAATGAATTTCTCTTATGACTTTTTACCCTTTCTAATGTAGAGAATGATCTCTCCCCACTGCAGTTAGTTACTGCCATGGTTAAAAATATCCTTAATGCAATATCTACGTTTGGAAAACTACACGTTAATTTCTCTTGTCTTATAAATTTTAACATTTCCCTTGGATTGGTAATTCCCGAATTAATTTCGGAGATAAAATATTTAAAGCGAATACATTCGGCTCCTAAACTTTGATCTAAATCGTTTGGATAGTGCTCCTGGAGTAAATTTGCCTGTATTATAATATTCTCTTCTGAATAATTTTCTAGATATAAAAACCCAAACATATTTGAAACGTTAAGATAAGCAGTTTGTCGACCCCTGAGTTCCGCAAGAATGTTATCGATTATAACATAGAAAGTATTTATGAGCATATTATCTCTACCACTGAATTCAACTTCACCCTCTTTATGTTCGTCAAATTGTAGTTTTCTGTTTTTTTTTCTTTTATTATCGTATTTGTAAGTGGAACAGTTTGTAAGTTTTTTGCCACACTCTTCGTAATATGCAAAACGTTCGCGTTGTTGTAAAACATGTTTAATTAATGAATCATACAAATTGACTGCTAAGGAAACATCGAGTTCAGTAGCTTGTAATGATTTACTAACCTTATTAAACTCTGTTAAAATATCGTCCCATAATTTTAACAAAATCCCAACTTCCAATTCTTCGAACCGATTTTTAATTCCTTTTGCTTGAACTTTTGAATTATTTGGTTGTGTAATATCATTTTCGATAACTTCTAATGACTTTTTAAACCCAGAAAATCCTAAAATAATTGCCCTACTAGAATCCGCGCGAGCAGACCATCGAGTAACAGATAATTTTTTTGGAACGAGAGCATTGGGAATTTTATTGAGTTCTTCTGTCATTATTTGCCACCTATGTGTGGAAGCTGAAAAAAAATTATAAATTTCTTCTAAAAACATAAAAAATGAAGTAGCCATATTACAACACTCAGCTGCACATGTTCCTACCAAGTTAAGAGAGTGTGCCGCACAGGGGACAAATAATGCTAGAGGATTCCTTTTTTTAATGAGAGCTTGCAATCCTGAATATTGACCGGACATATTATTGGCGTTATCATAAGACTGGCCCCTACAGTCTTGAATATTTAAGTGTAGCTGGTCTAATATTTTAAGAACTGCAGTTTCCATGTCAACTGCCTTATGGCCAGTATTACTAATAAAGGTAACAAAACGTTCTATAGGAGAGCCATCACATATTACGTATCTAAGAATAAAAGTAAGCTGGTCCGAATGACTAACATCAGGCGTTGAATCCACGCAAATGGAAAAATATTTCGCCGATCTGGCTTCACTACTAATAAAATCACGAACATGCTTTGATACAACTTCAATAAACTCGTTGCAAATAGAAGATGATAAATATGAAACATTACCGCGTCCTGGATTTCCATATTTTTGTAAGTGGTTATTCAAAAATGGATCAAATTGAGCTATTAACTCCAAAAGTCCCAAATAATTGCCGTTGTCATTTCTTCCAAACTTCTCTGTTGTGCCTCTGAATGCCATACCTCGACTTGCCAAGAATTTAATTGTAGACAAAACGCGATGGAGAATTTTTATCCAGTAGTTTTTTTCCTCTAAATATTGTTTTTCAATTTCTGTATCTATTTTGCCTAAAGTACTGGAACGAGTTAAAAATATTTTTGTGTTATTTAAATGTTCTTGCGAAGCTTCATGTTTTTCAATTCTAATAATATTTTTCCAATCGTTAAATCCTTTAACAAAAGATTTTTCACGATCCCTACTAAACAACGTACACGGTAAACAGAAAACAGAATTCGTAGACACAGAATATACGAGCCACTCCCGCCGAACTTCTTCGCCATTTCGAAGTTTTGGAAAAAAATTTTTTTAGATGCGTAACGTGATTGTAAGCCTTCATACACTCTTTTCCTGTACTATCGGATTTTTTATAATAAAGTTAATGGTGTCTGAGTTAACTGTGATTTTTGCAGGATCGCCAAAATTGCTTGTGTCAACTTCGTCAGTGTCATTCTCATTGTTTTCAATTTTATTAGCGGTGAGCCGGAGCGAAGAATCTAAAAAAAAATATGCGCTTGCTTTTGTTTTAAAACATAGAATAAATAAAGGATTTCAGAATTTTTTACGAAAAAGAAAGAAGCCTATGGTTGGTTTAGAATAGAAAAAATCCTGTATTTTACACAGAATAAATTATAAATACCTTCCAAATTTGTTCTTGAAGTTCCTGGTAAATCATCATATGGCAAATGAATAAAATTAGACTTATGTGATTGCTCACTATCAATATGTGGTTTTTTAAAAAAAGTGTTTATTTTTGGAACATTTTCTATAGCTTCCGCCTGCCTTGCAGCCTTTTCTTTAGCTATTTTACGCTTTTTTGCTCCACTTGGATAGTTACTCATTTTAGTCAATGATATACAGATATATACTGTATATAATGTATCACATCACGTATAATTTACACTATGCACTAATCAACTAACTGTGTTTTTTAATACATTTAGTAGTATGTACAAAGTATTACCTTAATATTAAATATGAAATTCGTGTGGATTTTATTAGACCGAAACCGCTAAACGTCTATCATCGTACCACACGGATTGAAATTCTGGGATTCACACGAGTTTTATTTAGTGTTGCCACCACTTCGACAGTCGAGCGCGTCATTCCAGCCAAGAAAATGGGCTAATTTGCAGCTAGAAGCGCTTTCTTTTATTGACAGCATAAAAATAATAGTCCCTATCAGTTTGGCAACGCCGTTGAAGGCTTTCAAATTCAAAGCTATTTTGTTTTTCGATATGATTTAAAAGCAAAACTCAAACTTTGTGGCATTTTTTTTTAGACCACACATAATAATAATAAGCACGGCAGCTTTCCGTCAGGCGAGCAGGGCAATGGGTGGATAATCCCTTTTTCTCTATTATACCTACCAATCTTCCCTTGAGCGCCACTTAATTTTAAGTTTTTTAAATTAAAAAATTAAAGGTAATTAAATGTATTAATTAGTAATTAATTAAAATTAAGAAAAGTTAATTACTGAAAATAGTTGATAGTTAATCCTGAAAATAGAACAGCTTTGTCTGATGCCAACTTCAAGTAACACAACAAGATTCCCAATATAGTAATATTTATTATTGAAACAAATGGCAAAATTGACACTAATGACACATGGATGCACGGCGTGACACTGTTGTCAAGTCGAAAATAGCGATTTTGTTTGTTAAACTTCATTCCTAGTTTTGTTAGTGTGTTCTTTTATCGGATGAAAAGAAAAGAAAACACGAAAGTGAGTTTGAATATGTGAATACTCTTGCTCGTTTTATAGAAATCCGCAATCCGCTATATTATGGGCTACGCGCAATTATGAAAAAAAAGCGCGCTTCTCGGGAGAAAAATTCGCCAATTTCGCGGCAAACGCGCTCTGTTGGCCACACTGGTTTTATTTCAGAGAACAGTACAGAAGCGTTCGTCGGCGTCGGCCGGTCTATCTTAATCGCAATAAAAACTGACATTAGCGGTTCGTGAGGGCCGCCCCGCGGCTAGATTTAGTATAAATAATGATAATTATTTTCGTTATTATTATTATTTTTATTATTTTTATATCATGGTCAACATATATTAAATATGTATTTTTTCAGATTTTCTTTCCCCCATTAATTCAAAATTTTTCAAGGGCCCCCGCAAGTCAAGGGCCCCTAGGCTATAGCCTACTTAGCCTATTGGATAATCCGGCCCTGATTAGGATCATTCTGTATTCTTGTCAACATCTCTTGACAAAATGCGACTCTTTGTATTTTATTCAATTGAGTTAAATTTTGTACCGGTCTAAACCTATAAGGTTTATACTTGTAGTGCTTCAAGGTTTCGTAAATTTTCCACTTTTTTTTATTTAAGTTTATCACTGCGTCTTCGATAGATCGTTCTGGGTCTTCTACAAAAAAAAACATGAATTATATTTTATTTGAAACAATAATAATAGGTTTAATTTCCTTACCTTCAAAATATAACAATACTTCCAAATCGTTATCTTCATTTCTAGTGGTTGCCCTCTTTTTTCTAATCAAAGTTTCTCTGTTCTCAAAATTCTTCACAATGTAATAAATCGTAGATATTGAGGGAGCAACTAAATTAGGATACTCTCTCCTGCATTGATTTCGTGTTTCACGATAATTATTTACACGAAAGTATATTTTTAAAATATTGGCTTTTTCTTGATCAGTAATTCCCATATTTTTGGAAATAAAGGTAAAAAGTGGCTAAGTAAGTGATGACAGAACGGCCATATTGAAGGAAAAACATAAGAACAATAATTATTGATTTCAAAGCCTCCCATTATTTTTCCAATACGCCAAAGCGGCTCATATTTTAAAACAAGTTGATAAGTGAGTGACAGAACGGCCATTTTGAAGTAAAACAATTGAAACCAAAGCTTTCTATTATTTCTACTATACTTAAGCCAGAGCAGATAATTTGTCCACATTCTTTGAAAATTATGGGATAATGGTTACAGTGAACATAGACAAACCATATATTTTTGGAATCAGGAGAAAAAGCTCTTTTCAATAAACTAAAAATATAGGGGGGTTCCATTTAAAATAACAAAGCTGATGCTCATTTTCCCAATTTCCGATGTTCATATGTTTTTTTTTTGATAACAAATTCTGACGATTCAGACTAGATCCTAAAACTTTTGTGTGTAAAATTTTTTGATATCTTGAGAAATAAAGCGTATAGACCCCGTTCAAAATATAACCGAACACCCTGTACAGTTAAACTAATCGTGTTTTATGCAATCGTGTACATTTAAAATAATATTTTTTTCACTCTTTGATAGTGGAGAATTATTAGAACATCTTTTCGTTGGAGTGAATGTCGCCCGAGATGTAGTCAAATATTCTTATAATACTGTTAACAATATGTTTAAAACACATTTAAGAAGTATTTAGAATCTGTGTTTTATTACTTGCCTCCATTAAGTACTAGTCTAGTATGTATGCATTGAGTAATAAATGTAATCTACAGGGTAATAAAACCTCATTAGGTATGTAAAAGGACAGGCATTTAAAAGGATCTTTATTATTATTTCCATAAACAAAGTTTACCTAGGCCTATAGACCACTCCGAAATTTAGCCAAACTGGACGGAATTCCATTTTATTACTCTATACATTTCTGAAACAGACTATAAGTGTTTACACATTTCAACTCTGATCTTTTTAAATTATCTATATTTAAAATTTCAAATCTTATGGATCTTTAAAACGCTAGAAAATTCAAGCTGCCTAACTTATGACGGAGGAAGAGTTACTATTTGAAGTTTGTTGTCTTATTCAAAAATGGTGTAAATTTTCAGTTTAACTATCAAAAGTATATTGGATGAAGACATACTTGCAAAAAAAAAACCTTTCAAAAAGATAATAATTAAAAGAAACTTTTGGCGTTCTTATCTCATATCAAAAGAATATCTTCTGGTATAAGTGCTCTGCTTGTTTCCTTTAAAGTCAATAAGATTCTATTAATTCTTAAAAAATAATAAATTTAATCGTCTCTCTAGGCAAAAGTATAATACTCCGGATTGAAAATGCGTCGATACTGTAATCACCGATCGATATCGATACTTGCGAGCGGATCGTACATCCCTAGTGAAAACACTCGGCGCTCGAGTTAAATGTATTCTTAATACCGGCATTTGGTCGGGCACTCGGTCGGGCGTATCCGTGACTTACACGAAAGATACGTTGCTCGGGAGCGCTCGTTTGACACACACTTACAAGTGTAGTTAGATACGATGGCGCGTTTTGTTTTATCTTTTAATTTTTAATCACATTCAATTATTCGATTAGCATGGCTAGTACCTCGGTCTCGGACAGTGTTCGTTGCAGTGATGTGCCAATGATTAATTGTGTGGAAAATATTATTAAAAATAACATTACCTTTCAACAAAAAATTGAAATAAAAAGATTAGGACGACCAACGCCTGTTTTGAATTTGAGCCAAACCTGCAACAAAAAAAAGGAGGGTCGATCTTTCACTAGGCATTTTAACTCCAGTGTATATACCAGTAATAAATGGATATGTGGTTGTAACGTCAAGAACTCTTTCTTTTGTTTCCCATGTTTGTTATTTTACACTCCGAACATGGATATATATTGGAGCCGCATTGGAGTAACTGATTTGAATCACTTACACCACAAAATAAAAATACACGATTCGGCCAAATCTCACTTACAAGCTTGTACAGAACTTGCGTTACTTGGAAAAGTTAACATTGCGCAACTGTTAACTCCTGCATACAGACTGGAAATTGCAAAATATAATGAGACAGTGAGAAAAAATCGACATATATTAGCAAGAATCATCAGCTGTGTTAAACTTTGTAGTGTTTTTGAATTGGCACTCCGTGGCCATGATGAAGAAGTGACGAATGAGCCTGTAAACCCTGGAATTTTTAAAGAGTTAATTAATTTTAGTGTTGAGTTAGATAATTTGTTGAAAGAACATTTAGAAATGTCACCCGTATTCAAGGGAACGTCGAAAACAATCCAAAACGAAATTTTGGACTGTATGTTAACTGTATGTAAAAATAAAATTGTACAGGAAGTAACAGAAGCGAATTTTTTGTCAATTCAGTGTGACGAGACGACAGACGTAAGCAACCATTGTCAAATGGCAATAATATTGCGTTATATCAAAGGTTATGTTATTTGCGAACGGTTTTGGACCTTTTTGAGAATCTCTGATAAAACGGCCAATGGTTTAATGGAAAATATTCGACGAGAAATAGACCCAATGGTTGAAAATAATCCGAACAAACTAATAGCACAGGCGTACGATGGGGCGAACGTTATAAGTGCATCGGTTGGAGGCGTGCAGGCAAAAATTCGAGAAAAATATCCGTGTGCGTACTTTGTTCATTGCTATGCCCACCCGTTGAACTGGATAATACAAAAGGCAGCTAGCCAAAATTTGAGAGCACGAATTTTTTTTAATGATTTATCAGGAATCCCAGCATTTTTTTCTAATTCTTCTAACCGAAGTGACGTGTTTGAGAAGATTGTTAAAGTCAGACTTCCCTTTGTTGCCCCCACTCGCTGGAACTATAATATACGGATAGTTAATACGATTTATGAACATAGGGAAAATCTAATACTATGTTTCCAAGAAATTTCGGAAAAATCTGAGAATACAATTACCGGCAGAGAGGCAAGTAGTTTAATAAGGACTCTAGAGGACCCAAATTTTATGTTTTGGTTGGCATTTTTTCACAAGATTTTTCCTCCCGTTGAAATACTTTACAACCAATTCCAGTCCAGCTCAATTGACGGTAATCAGTTACAAAAATCGATTTCTAATTTTGAGTCGCAAATATCAAGCCTGCGTAAAAAAACTGAAGTAATTGAACAAGAATGGAAAACTGATATTCCACCTAAACGCAAACGATTAGCCGATGCTGATAAAAATAGTGTAATTGCTAAAGAAATATGTGATGTCATAGTGACGCAGGTTAAAGATAGACTTTCGTATAGGGAACACTTAGAAGCAAATTTTCTCTTAACAAATACTTCATATGAGTCTTTTAACAGAACGTTTCCACGTGAAATATTTCACAGTGCTACTAAAATGTACCCAATGCTCAAAAAGGAGCGATTAAAAACCGAATTAGAAATTATATATTCAAGGAACGACTTTTCTCAATTAAATGGTGCGACGAGTACTTTAGAATTCATCTTAAAAAATGAACTAGAAAGCACATTTTTGGAAGTAGTCAAACTATTAAAGATAATTATGACAACGCCAATGAATACCGCCGAACCTGAACGTTGCTTTAGTACTCTAAAAAGAATAAAAACATTCCTTGGGAATTCTATGTCGAATGACAGACTTAATGCTTTGGCAATGATGGCAGTAAATAGAGACTTTGTGCATGAAATACCCAACTTTGACGAAAAGGTATTAGAAACATTTGTCGGTCTTAAAAACAGAAGAATCGACTTCTCGTTTAAATAGCGAACTAATTGCGGACTGCATTCTGTAAATATGTTAGATGTCTAGTCTAGGTGAAAATAAGTTTGACGTTTTCGGTTTTGTTTTGATAATATAATTTAAGTGGACGATCCAAATAAACAATTATTAAATACTATCGCGAGTAACTTAACAATATGAAAAATGGTAAGAAAATAAACATTTTATATAGTAGCCATACTTACATATCTTATTATACATTAAAATGGAAATTATTCGTTAACTGTACGGGGTGGATCATTAATAGAGGACGTCGGCTGTAGCCCGGCAACCGTTAATGACAGAGCTTAAGGAAAAAATTATTTATAGGTAAATCGGTCAAGAGAAAAAGCAGTAACTTATTTTCATGTTCGAAAGTTAACCGCTAGGGGGTGTAACAACAACATAAAAGGATAAATGCCAATTTTCTCTGAAATTTCGCTAATTGAGGTATGCTGAAAATTTAATCTTCTTCAAACTTCAAAATGGCTTTATTGTCTCAAGTTACAAATTCCTTTTAGACAAAGTAACTAAGAGTAAAACTAAAACTAGTCCAAAGACAAAAAGATTAGGTTCAAACTTTTAGCTCAAATAAGTGGACCCGGTGTAGTATAAGAAAATAACTGAAATGTTATTAAAATATCCTATAAAAGAACTTTTAATAAATATGGTAAATACAATTAATTATCGCAGTCAAAAACTAAAATAAATTGGTTAAAACAGTAGTTAAATTTACGCAACAAAAACCTTACACAAACACATCATTTATATATTCTTCGGTTGAATAGTAAGCTCTACCAATCAAAAACTGTTTTATTTCTCCTCTAAACCTTTTTTCACAAGTGATCTGCAATCTCATAGGCAGGTGATTAAATAATTTTCTGCCATTATACAGGGTGTTTCTTAATTGAGTGTCAATATTTAAGGAGGTGATTTTTGGGTAAATTTTAAGAAGAAAACTTCATATAAACATATGTCTTAAACGGTGTAAATTTTGAGATACAGGGTGTTAACCTTTCAATAATTTCATAATTTTTCGATAATATCTCGAATACCACTCTAGATATTGTAATGAAATTTGGTATAGAGGTACTATGCATCTAATGGAATTTTTTGATGTAGAACATTTTTTTAAATTCCCCCAGTGGCGTCCGTACGGAATAATCCGACCTGCATATTTTCCCAGACATTGATATTACGCCACTGATTTTTTTTTAAATAAAAATTATTTTTGAAATTCCCATTCATTTTTGAGCAAGTTTGATCCCTTGGTAATTTTGTGTGGGACGCACGGTTTTCGTTTTAAAAAATAAAAACCGTTTCTCTGCATGGTCCAAACAATCCTGGTCATAAGACGGATATCACCATGCATGCAAAGGAATATTATTGTATTAAACTCGAGAAATCAAATCTTATCGAAAATAAATACTAAAAGTTTTCAAAAACAAACAAATGAATCAATGAAAATGCTTTATTTTAGAAAAATCAGTGGCGTGAAGTAATTACTAGGTCCATTCTTATCAAACTTAGAAATCGCTTTATCTTAGTGAGAGATATTTGTAGATAATAGTATGTAATCTTCAGCCACCAATCTAGGACCACCATGTCAATGTTTTTCAGAAGTCTGTTCATACATAAATACTTTTTATATAAATTGTATTAAAATAATATGACATTCTTCAACAATAACAAGTTATTTACAAAACTATACTAATACAACTAGGTACATAATTAATAATTTCAACAAAAATAATTAGGTTTTAACAAATTGACAGCACACTTTGTGAAACAAAATAGAAGAAAAAAATTAGATAAGTTGTTGAAAATGCCCACCACCTTGGAGAATACACGCTTCAGCCCTTTTCCTCATGTTGTCGCGAACTCTTTGAAGGATACCCTCGGTGTTTCTGATAATATCTAAAGAATTTTTAGGCAACAATATGGATGAAAATTATGAACAATTAGTTAATGGACTCTTAGATCTTAGAAAAATTCACTTACTCCATTCCCATCTGTCATTTTTTCCTAAAAAATTGGGAGCTGTTAGTGACAAGCAGGGTGAAAGGTTTCACCAAGATATCAGAACAATGAAAATTCGGTACAAAGGATGATGGGATCCAGCCATGCTGGGTGACTACTGTTGGTTTTTGAAGAGAGAAGATAGGACACCTCATAAATGGAAAAAATAAAGTTTAATTAGTGTTTTAAGTTAAAATTTTTACTCGTTTGCTTTTCTCTTAGATGTATGGTATGTTTAATAGGCGAAAATTGTAGACATAGTCAATAAACAAGGTTAAGAATTTTCTGAAATCATTTTTTCTGTAGAGATTAAGTATCGTAACATTCGATATGGTTCTACAACTCTAACAAGAAAACCCTACGTGCTACAACTTTCTGTCATTTTCGTATTTGGATAGGTCCATTCTATTAGATTCTGCTATTCTGATTTGTGTTACAACAAAAAAAAATTTGTCGCACAGTGTTATCTGAGCATTGTAAATTAGGTTTTTTTTAATTAAAATGACTGGTTTATTTTTTATTCGCTAAAACCTTGTTTGTTTAACTAATTCATCTAAATTTTCATCATCAGTTACAAAAAAATTACTTTTTGTTAACTATTTAGTTACGAAAAGTAAGACGTTCCGAAATGTCAAGCGGTTTTGAAAAGAACACATTTTATGCCAAAATTAGAAAAATATATTTTATTTAAACAGAACTAATTATTTTCTTTCCAACAAAGTGTTTCATGGGAGCAGGAGTAATTACAATTGTGACTTCAACAAAAAATTTTTATATCTATCAAGAATCTCTTATACGATCCTTCAGCTCCTCTACAGTGTTTACTGGGGTGCGGTAAACTAAAGATTTAAGATGTCCCCATAGAAAAAAATCCAAACTATTTAGGTCTGGGGACCTAGGGGGCCATGGTTGGGGTCCACCACGACGTACCCATCTGTTGTTAAATGTGCGGTTCAAATATTCTCTGGCTTCAATACTAAAGTGAGCGGGCGCGCCATCGTGCATGAACCACATTCTGTTTCTAATCAGAATTGGTATATCTTCTAACAATATCGGCAAATCGTTCTCAAGAAACAGGCGATAATTATGGCCATTTAGTCTTTCTGGGAGGAAAAAAGGTCCAATTAGGTGATTTTCGATAATGCCAGCCCAAACATTTACAGAGAATTGCTCTTGATGATGATGTTCTACAATGGCATGGGGGTTCTCGTCGGCCCAGATATGATTATTGTGGAAGTTTCTGATAGCGTTCCTGTAGAAGTTCGCTTCATCTGCGAACATTATTTCGCGATCAAATAAGGGATCACGCGCAATTTTTTCCAAAAACCATTCACAAAAATTAACTCGGAAAGGAAGATTTCGGGGAAGTAAGGCTTGCACTCGTTGAATGTGATATGGGTATAAAAAAAATCATGTAGAGTTCTCCAAACTAGGATGTGCGAAATAATTAGGTTAGTTCAAATTTTCCTAGTACTCAGTTCAGGATTTTCATCTATGGAATTTAATACTGCCTCTTCAATTTCTGGAGTTCTTACAGTCCGATGGGCCCCGTTTAATTGATTATTTGGCTTGAATCTATCTGGTATGACTCTACCAGGAAAGCGCTCTTGATATAATCGCCTAGCTTCCGGTGAACTGCCGTCAGCCAAACCATACATGTAATGCATGTCTGCCAACTCTTCATTGGTAAACTCAACCATTTCTTTTCTCAGATATATCAGATATTTAGAACATAAAATTAATTAAACCCGACTGAATCTGAAAGCTGAACTGTCAAATTAAGTTACAAGAGAAGTATTAACTCTAGTAGCCAAAGCCTACTACAATAATAATTATTATTAGTAATCTTTCTTTATTGATGAACTGATAGTATTTTATAGTTTCGTGTTAAAAAATTATAAGCTCAAATAATAATTTTGAAATCTTTGGGTATTAGTTATTCATAAGCAAATTTGATTTCTTGAATTTCAGTCAAAAAAAAATTTCCTTGCATGCCATTGGTGTTGTCATACTAGCGATATTGTTAAAACTCTGCAGAGAAACGGTTTTTATTTTTTAAAACGAAAACCGTGCGTTCAACTCAAAATTACCAAGAGATCAAACTTGCTCAAAAATGAATGGGAATTTCAAAAATAATTTTTATTTAAAAAAAAAAATCAGTGGCGTACCATGCAGGTCGGATTCCGTACGGACGCCACTGGTGGAAATAAAAAAAAATGTTCTACATCAAAAAATTCTACTAGATGCATAGTACCTCTATACCAAATTTCATTACAATATCTAGAGTGGTATTCGAGATATTATCGAAAAATTATGAAATTATTGAAAGTTTAGCACCCTGTATCTCAAAATTTACACCGTTTAGAACATACGTTTATATGAAGTTTTCGTCTTAAAATGGACCCAAAAATAACCTCCTTAAATATTGATACTCAATTAAGAAACACCCTGTATACTATTGAATTCCTAACCATAGCCGACGACGGAATAGGAAGGACATAGTCTCCTAGTCGAGTACAAAGACTCCCTTGATATTTCGGCCTTAAACTTTTTATGTACCAAACAAACCGTTTCCAATATAAATATGCAAGGCAACGTGAGAATCTTTTGAGTCAAAAATACTGCTTTACAAGACTCACGAGGGTTCATGCGGCACATACATCTCAACGCTCGTTTTTGTAAGATGAACACTCTTTTAAACAAATAGTCTACACAAGCACCCCAGAAGCACACACCATAGCGCAGGTGCGATTCAACAAGAGCATAGTATACATTTCTTGCCATATTCACTAAGGTTTTGATGATACTCCCAAAAATTTATTGACCTCAGTTCTTGCTATGGCCCGGTTATCAAGCATTATTTCTTTAAATTGACATCTAAAATTTATTACATTTGTTTTGGACACATTTATCAGAATTACGATTATGATTGTTCCACAATTTCGTGGTATCGTCAGCAAATATTAAAGTTTCCAGATATATCCAACATTGTCAAGTCATTTATATCAATGAAAAATAGTAATGGTCCCAAAATAGACCCATGTGGAACTCTCGCACGCATGTTTAAGTAACTTTCTCTCTCTTATTAAATAAAACGCTCTGACTTCTCCCAGATAAATATGACGACAACCATTCATGAGATCTCTCCCTAAAACCATACACCATACAAGTTTCCTCAGCAGTATTCCATGATCTACACAGTCGAAAGCTTTAGTGAGATTACGGAATACTGTCGCAGCAGCCTCTCCATCATTCATTCTCAGGTATAACTTCTCAAGGAAGAAAAATATTGCATCGCCTGTGTTCTTCCCAACCAAAAATCCAAATTGAGCATCGGAGAGCAGATCATTTCTCACCAAAAAACTAAGCATACGTTTTTTCGCGAGCTTCTCAACAATTTTGGCTAATGTTGGGATTAAGGAAACTGGACGAAAATGTGATGGTTTCTCTGCGTTGCCTCCCTTAAACAAAGGAATAACCGTTGCTAGTTTGAGGCAATGAGGAAGTATTCCAAGAAATATGAACCAATTTATTGCCTTCACTAGAGCATTTAATGCAGAATCTGACAATTTTTAAAATATTTTAATAGAAATTTTGTCCCAACCAGCAGCACTTTTATTTTTAATTTCTGTAAAAATCTCTTTTATTTTATATGTAGTGGTGGGATAGTAGTAAAACGCTTCTTGTACTGAAACTCTGTTAAGAAATGCTAATCTCAACATTACTCCCATTCAATCCACCGACGATCTTCCAACATTCTTTCTGTCTATTGCTCGCCTTGTTTATTCTATTAGAGGAATACATATTTTGTGCGATTCTAATAGTATCTCTATACGTTTTACGATAAGAATTGTAGAATAATATAAATACAGAACTTGGAATCAAAATGTTCTTATTGCATGTAGAGATCGCATATTTTTCGCTGATACTTTCAGACCCTTCGTAAACCAAGGTCTTCTGTTTATATTTAATTTTTTTAAGAGGAAAAGCAATATTAAATTTATTTAGTAAAATACTATGAAAAGCCTCTAACGGATTCGCAGCATTCAAAACTATGTCCCAATTAACACTTTCTATAAGTTGGCAGAACTTACTATATACTTTAATATCCCCTAGTAAATAATCTACGATAGATTGATAATTTTTTAGACTTCTTCGTTAAAATTTTAAATTTACTTAAAATAGCTTCGTGGTCAGACAAACCAGGGTTTATGACAGTACAATCAACTAATTCGTTGTTTATATTACAACATAAGTAATCAATCACGGACTTAGAATTCTTACTTAAACTAGTAGACTCATATACATGCATTTGTAACTGAAAATAAATCATTATATCCTTCAACCAATTATGCACTTTTTTGCTTCAGACCATTTTTTGTCTATTTCCAAAAATAAAGTGGTGGGGGAAGGTCAAGTATTTTTACTTTCAAATGTTGATATCTCTGTTTTGGATGAGCCGATTTTATTCAACTTGGTGTCGAAAAAAAGTGCTGTTTTGGCTCTACTCGTGAAGCCATAAACTGTACCCTAATGACTTTGTTCGTTGTCACTAGGTGGCGCTGTTTCGGAATTAAACAAATAATGCTGATTTTCTTTTCGCTATTACTTTTATATCACAGTTTATTTGGTGGTTATCAAGAGCATTGAATAGTGAAATAAGAAATCCAGGTCGGCGTTTAAATTAAGAAAGTTGATGATGGTCTCTCGAATCCGAAACATCTGATTGGAAAATTAACCTTGTCGTTTCGTAGAGGAGAAAAAGTGACGATGGTAAAGTGGAAATTATTTTCATCTTTCATTTCAATTATTCCTAAAATTTTAGGAAAACCAAAAACTGGAAAAAACGGGGCTCCAACATTAAAAACATAAATATCCTTAAATAACTGTAAAGAACAAAACTTAACAAAGGCACAAAACAAAAAAATACTAAAACTCAGTCTCATAATATCATAAGCTTCGCAATAAAATAGCTAAAGCTAGGGCGAGGCAGGATAGGACTCGGTTTGGGCAAAAAGCTTTAACCGAGTTCTACCTTGCTTCAGTAAAACAACAAAAAAAAACGACGAAATGAACTAACAACTAACAACAAATATATTTAAAATGACTGAAAACTACTTTTGCAAATGCTTAAAATGCCGACCGTTATTGCTACACTTCTGCTATAGAGAATATGGGAGGAATTTTGTCCCCCGCGCTTTCTAAATAATAATATAGATGTATTTTCATTTTTATATTCAGAATGTGATTTCCTAGGAAAAGTCAATATAATGAGGAATTTCCGCAAAACATTTTTGAATTTTTATGTTCAGAAAATTATTTGGAATGGTAAACAAAGCAAAATCTCCATCTAACTGATTTTAGGTATAGTATAGAAATTACTGGAACTATACCGGCCTTTGATATTAATATAAAAGAATTAAATATACCAAGTCATTTAAAATTAGCGGACAGCACATTTCATAAAACGCAATAAATTGATTTACTTATTGGAAACGAGTTATTTTGGAATGTTTTATGGCAGGGTATGTTTAGTCTTGGTAAAAATAAACCCTTCATGCAAAATACGGTATTTGGGTGGATTTTAGCGGGGCCGTACCTAGCCCAAAATTCATTAGAGACAAAATCGCAGGTAAGCTGCCATTTTACCACAAATTCAGACATTCAAAACCAGCTTTCTAGATTTTGGGAACTTGAGGAGTTAACGGACGCCAAACCGATACTTTCCAGCTACTATTCTGTTAGGTGGATCTATCCCGTTATGTGTTAGGTTAGGGCAGGTTCGTTCATAACGCCATCTTTAAAGCCATAAACCATCATTTAAATTATAAAATCACCTTAATTTTTTAAATTCCACATTCAGAAGGCTTTATCGAAGTAAAAAAAATGTGTTGCGAATGTGCTACATTTCAGTGAAGAAAAAGGTTAAAAATAAATAAATCGATAAAATAAAAATTTAGAGTTTCCGTTGAGAATTTATTTAATTTAGGGCATTCAGAAGGCTTTATATAGAAGCTAAAAAAATATTTGGTGGATATATGACATTTCAGCTAAAGTTTACAAAATGTCCTCGGAAAACGGAAATGACGTATTTCCGCCGGAACGTTTTTCCATTTTTATGTTTAGAAAAATATGTAGAATCCCAAACAAAACAAAGTTTCCATGTAACAGGTTTTAGCTATTCCAAAGTCTGAAAAATGGAAATTAAATTTCCTCTGAAAATGGAAATAACGTATTTCCGTAAGGTTTTTATGTTTAGAATGCTGTAACTAGTTTCATTATTCTAAAGTGTTGAAAATGGAAAAGATGTTTGTTAAGGAGGGCTTGTGGAAGGCAATAAAAGCAGATTTTTTTTTATGTAACTTGTTTCCGCTATTCTAAAGTGTATACAATTTCTACGGTATGTGTAACTTTCAAATATATTTTTTTGCGCCATTTTATTTCATCATATTGGCTTCCTACCAATATTTTACCAGTTTCTTTCTACCACTAATCCATGTTTAATGAATTTTTAAATATTTTATTAAGCTGCCATTTTACTCCGTCATTTTGGGTTCGTACCAAGTTGATTGATTCCGTCATAATACTTTGATAATATTGCAAAATTTCACATAAATTAAATTTAAATTAAAATTTCACTAGGCTGTCATTTTGTCTCGCTATATTTTTATATATAATAGAATATTACCCATATTACCCATGATTTTTGATCACAATTTGAAGTCAATCGGGTGAGTAGGTAATCTTTAAACCATGCGACGAATTGACAGACATTTTTTTAGCATCTAGGGACCGTAAAACCTGACAGGGTGATTTTTTTCACGATTACGAAAATTTTATTTGTCCTCCATTTTGTGCGGCCATCGTGAATTAGTACCACAATTTTACTAGTAGATCTCTATACCACTATTAGTTATGACACATAATTGGACATTAATCCATTAAGCAGTTTTTCAGGCTGAATTTTCAAATATTTTATTAAACCGCCATTTTGTTCCTCTATCTTGGATTATTACTAAAAGGTTACCAGTTGATTACAACATGATACTTGATGTTCGAGCGAAATTTGAGATAAGTTTTTTAATAATAATTTTTTCAACATTTCACTATGCCGCCATTTTGTTTCGCCATATTTGAGAAATTGCCGGAATTGAGAAAACATGTTTTTCAGCGTCTGGGGGCCCTGAAATATGAAAATCTGAAGAATCTCGGGGAGTAATTTTTTTCACGATTACAATACTTTTTACGATGGAAGTAAAAGGCAAAGCTGAAAATCGCTTTTTAATCTCTTGTTTTAAAAATAGTCGGATTTAAATTTTACCTAAAAATTCGCGTGTTTCATTTGCTCTTATACAGGGGATGTAAATAGGTAATAATAAAAGTACAAAAAATGGAACTAACATTCAATAAAGAGAATAGCATTACACCTGTTTGTACTGGAAATAAAATAAGACATATGAGTGCCCAACAGGATGTCGCTAGAAATAATGCAGGCCAATTCCCTGCCAAGATCGAAAATTACCACCCACGCTTGCATTTCACTTTGTGTTGTTTGGGTGTATAACTGTTCCGTGGCAACGTTCTACGCTTTTTTTGTCCGTACTAATTTCAAAAGTCTAGTGTCACACAGTGTAAAAAATTTTGCCAGAAATTGTAAAAGACCTGTGTGTAGTTTGGTATGATAGTGTTTGTAGTTTGGACAGTTTAGTTGATGTTTATTTTTTACTGGTAAGAATTTACCATATTAAATTAAGAGTATACACATTGTAGATTGTTCTGATTTCGCTGAGTGAAAATCCCTGAAAATACTTCGTGCATTCGAAAGAGAAACGTTGCTGATTTCATTCTGATATGGTTTAACCCAGTTAACTACAGTTTCTTAGTTCAGATTTAGTACTTTGCACCAATTTTACGTAATAAGATCATTCAGAGTGTAAGAGTTTAGAACTTTTTTCTCTTTTTCTCCACCTAATACTACAGTCTCGTCTACAGTCAAATGATATTATTGTATTTTGTTTGCCCTTGTTGGCTTTATATTTTTCCCAGGACTGTGCTTCATGACTTGAGATTTTCTTAGTAATATTCTTCCAAAGAGTTATAGTAGTAATTTGGTTTATTTAGCAAAAATGCTACTCTTAAATTATTTTAAAATACAGAACTGATACATTTTATTAATATTAAAATAAGATTATTTTATAAATATATCAGTCTTGGTTATTTAGGAAATATTCTTTTAACACTTTTTTTAAATTTATTTAACGACCTTTGTGACCGAATTGATGGTTTATAACTTATCAGTGACTTATATACAATGACGTCAAAAAGAAATAGACCCCCGCATTTCATTCATAAAAATGAAATAAATATTTAGAATCAAACATCAATTTGTTGTTGTGTATGAGTGGAAAAAAGACGGACTGATCGCATAAAGAATAGTTTGGGGTGAAAGTTGCAACGCTGTCAGATATCTTCGCGAGGCTTACCAGTGGCGTAGCTATTTTTGAGATAATGTATTATTTGCTATATTTTTCTGAGCCCAAATATTAGTATGGTGGATACGACGGTTTTTTTGTTCTAAGCTGAACAGGAACGACTTCACATTGCAAAAGTGAGAGTTTTAATAATAACTTGAAAACAATTAATTTAGATATTAAAGTCTGCACTAAATGGGAAACTTTTTTATTATCAATTTCTCGAAAAACTTTCTTCTTGATAAAACTTGTGTGTTTGTCGAAAAAATAGTTTTCACAATATTCAACTTTAAGTCAGATATACAGAGCATTCAAAAAAAACGAAAAAGTGTATTTCAAAAATTAAAATTTTTGTGACTGCCGCGGCCGTAAAAAATCGTAAATAAAGGTTTAGTGTTAGTTATGTCATATTAGTAATAGCTAAGGAAAGATTTAAATAGAAAAATGTTTTTTTGCTGTTTGACCTTAAATATCGCCATAACTATAATATAAAAAATTTTACTCAGTTTATATTTACGATGTTTTATGGCCCTTAAAACTATCGTCAGAAAAATTTTATTTTTTTGAAATTGTTAGTGAAATCCAGTTTTTTGAACATCCTGATCTAAAGTTTATTACTATCAAAAATATTTTTTTGAACCACCAACTTTATCAAGAAATCAATAATAAAAAAAGTAAACAAATGCAGTAAAATGTTTAAAAATAAAATCATCGAAACTTTTTGGTGATTCTGAAGCACCCTGTATAATATTTTACAATATATTTGAAACTTAATTTTTTTTTATAAAAATTTAAATCACAAGGTTGAAAGTGGTGCTGCACTTTATAAATTGTCACTCGGACACGTGGTTTATAAAAATAAAACAAAGTTTAAAAATTTGGTATAATTTATTTATAAACGGTAAAACAAAAGTCGCCAACGTCCTATTTGCTCAAGATATACCTATAATTTTTTACATTTTCATAATTGCTCTACCTGCAATGTTTTAATAGATATTGGCAAATAACTAGTTTTTTGCAACTTTTTTTCATATTTTGTTGCACTTGCAGAGGGACTAACAATAAGTGAAAAAAAAAGCATTCTTTTTAATAATTTTTTTGTCATTGAATTGGTTTTGACAGGGTTGGATCCCCCTAGAACTGATATCCTGGCTACGTGCCTGCAAAAGACATATTTATGTAATGGTTCATGTGGGAATATTTATTATTAGCAATAAGGTTAGTCACTAAAGAACAAGCATTTCCATGACAAAATACAACCAATAACAGGGTGAGTCCTTATTACTGTTGTTACTAAAGATGAAGATAAGACTAAATTTTGTTACATGGACCCATTTTGTGTTTTGATGTCTACACCAAGGCGATAATACTTACTTAATACCTTTCTTTATCAGCTTATCACCGACTTCATAGGAAATATGTAATAAAATATAATTTATCACTTTTTAATGCAACCTATTTTTTGAAATCGGGTTTGTTTTTCAAAACATATTGATTTCACCCTTTTTCCGACACATTTTAGTTCTATTTACGCAAAGTTAGGTAAAAATTTGGGTCCAGTACTTTTAAAAATTTGCCAGGCTCGCGGCAAGTATTATTATATAAAAATGCACCACCTTTACATGTATTGGATCTATTCATATTTACAGAAAATCAGCAATAAACATGGTCCAATATTAATATGAATAAAAATTGAACTTCGTGTCCCTAAAAACCACAAAAACCATATTATGAAAAACAATATCTTTACAGTATTTATCCCCCAATTTACCACCTTTTTGCCCCACCATCCACCATCCCCGCTATACATTTCACTTATTGACAGTATAAATATTTTGTGCCAAGATGTTTGATATTTTTAACATTCATTATAATATATTATATTATTATTTATATTATCGAAATCACCTGATAAAAATAGATTCTCCCTAGTTAGGATAACGTATTGGATGGTATTTATTTACTTTTTTGATTACTTATTTTTAAAAACCAAAATTTTAGGCAATAAATTAAAGCATTTCAAATTTATTACAGAAAATCTATAGTAAATGAAAAATTGAAAAGTAGCGCTATTGGGCTATTTTCATTTTTTGTATATGCTTGCTATATGAGAACTCCGACACTACCCTAAATATTCCTTGAAATTTTCATCCAAAATGCAAACCATCTTGGAGTAATTAATGACAACATAAAATAGTGGGTCTTACAGCTTACTCGATTAAAATTTAGTACCTATGCTTTACCAAATAGTATATTTATGTTGTTTATTAACCCATCAAAAAAGGTGGTTTGATAAATTTTAGAGCAATATTTGAGACTTTTCACAAATATACAAATTAGCAAAACGCTGTACTCCGTTTATCACCAGTGTCTTCGACTTTATAGATAAGTTGAAGTTATAAAAAATTAATTTAAGCCCAACGGAAATGTGCAATACAAAAACAATACTTCATTTGCAAATATAAGAACGCTATTAGACGGTGATTTTACCCTTCAACTACAGCACTGGTATGACATAACCTTACTTACCTTGTTGATTAAGTTAGCAATTTGATAATAACTTTTTTTAAACTGTTCTTTGTTGTGTAAGGGTACTGATAGCAGATATTGTCGGCGTAAATTTAAATTATGCACATCCGTACGGTATTGAAGTTTATCGAGGAGATATGGAGGACGGTGAAATTTTAAAATTTTGTAAAAAAGCAGATAGAGTGTAAGATACGACGATGTTGCATGTTAAGCCAGCCCAATTCGGGCAGTTTATGTGAAACCCTATGCCTTCGTCTAATACCATAAATAAAACGTATGCGTGAATTTTGTACCTTTTGAACCCGATTTTTAGCCTGTAAATCAAGGAAAGGACCATAAACGTTGTCTGCGAAATTAAATTGTGACAAAATAAGAGTGTCGGACAACAAGGCCTTGGTTTTTTTGATTAAGTTCATGTCGCTGAGAGTACAAAGGTTTTAATACTGAGAATACTTTTTGAAGGCATGAAGTTACGTGATCATTAAATTTTAGTTTATTGTCTATGACAAGCCCGAGACTTTTAGACGAGTTTTTAAAAGCAACAGGGTTGGTGCCGATTTCGATTTTAATGGTGGATTCAAGACGTAAGCGTTCAATCTCGTTTCAAAATAATAATGCTGCGGATTTACTTGGGTTAATCTTAAGAAGATGTTCATTGGATTTACTGAAAAGATAGTGTGAGTCACGGTTGATTTGATTGTTTGCTATTTCGGCTTGATTGGGGTTAAAAGATAGGTAAATTTGAGTATCGTCTGCATAGAGGTGGTACTTGCAGTGACGAAGTGATTTGATGAAATTAAATGTGTAAATACTGTACAGAAGAGGAACGAGATCGCTGCCTTGGGGAACACCCGCTGTGATATTGAGTAAATCGAATTGTTTGGCATGCAAAATTACCCTCTGGCTTCTGTCCGAGAGGAAAAGACTGGCCAAAGCCAATATATTTTAGAATAGAAAGCAATATATTATGATGAATCAAGTCGAAAGTTTTTGTGTAATCTAATAGAATGAGAACAGTTGCCTGGTTAAAATCTTGTGCTCTGACAATATCATCTACAATATCGGATAAGGCAGTGGCGCAACTGTACCCGGTTCTGAACCCAGATTGTTTATAAGGGATGATATTATTACTGGATACATATGAAGAAATTTGAGATTCCATTACTTTTTCCAGAATTTTGGAGAGCGTAGTTAACGTATCTCGTTAATAGAATGGTAAATCTGGCAGCACTGGATCAATCGTTCAGCTATCTCCTCTTTATATAACCCTCACCTCTTTTTATGTTACGAATGTGTATATCTGCCGTTCAAAATTTATTTTCATCTGTACTCAAACTTTTTACTGGTTTGTTCACTTTATAAAAACGATATTATTATTTTTTAAATTATATTATTTAATTTATACTTTTTAGTCCTCGAAATACTAAAAATTCATAATTGTCACTGTTAAGTACACTCAGATACAGAGTTTTAGGTGAATCTGCAAAAATTACAGAATTTATCTTCCATCGAGTCTTCCGTATTGGCACCGCCATTTTATTTTCTTAAATGTTTTCTAAAAATTCATAATGTCCAGTCTTAAATATCCTATAAGTGTAGGTGCAAATAAATTAGCCACTAAGCAACTTCCAAGTTAAAATGTATGTAGAAACTAGATTTTAGTAGTAAAATGTTATTTTGAAAATGATATAGGTACTATATTTCTAATCAATTCATATTTATGCATTTTATTTTAAAATATTTAGCACTTTAATATCGTTTTAACTATCTGGTAAAAATTATATATTGACTATTTGGTAGAATATATAATATATCTGAATTTAAAATTTAAGTAACATACGCTTGTTTGGTAGTTTCGTGTGCCATTTTCCCATTTGTTAAGTAAAAATTGTAACTTATATTTTTACATTGAAGTATTTTACCAATATAAACGTGATTCTCAATTTGGTGTTATTTTTCTAATGTTGTTCAGTAGCAATATTAATTTATAATAATAATTTTTCCACAAAATTTAAAATAAACTGAACAAGACTTTTTTACGTTGATTTTTTTTTTAACTTTTATTTGGCCTTCTTAAATTGAAACTCATATTATCAGTCTGTATCTACTCCGTTGGTCCGCCGATATCCCAGATATTAAGTTTCTGAATGGTTATTATTAACGATCCTCTTCTTGTTTGTTAGAGTGGTGTATTATTTTTGGTTAGGATCCAGTAAAAAAAAACAAAAGCCCTTTTTCAAATTGTCGACGTTTCGCCAATTTCTTGTTGCATCCTCAGGACACATAGATTTTATATCCTGCATGAAACCCATATTAGTCTTTACCTACTCCGTTGGTCCTCACATATTTCCTAACCCCAAATAATACACTACTCTAACATAACAACAAGCGGATCGTTAACAAAAACCATTTAGAAACCTAATATTTGGGAAATATCTGCGGACCAATGTAGCAGGTAAAGACTGATAATATGGATTTCATGCAGGATATAAGATCTATACGACAATTTAAAAAAAATAATTTTTTTTTGGATCTTAACAGCGAATAATACACCACTCTAACCAAAAATGTTTAACAGTGTTCCGCCATATTGGATTTTTACCTAAATATTATCAGGACATTCTCATATATATGTCCCGTAATTTTTGGTCAAAATTTGAAGTCAGTCGGGTAAGCTATGTCGCGAACTGACAGACGTTTGGCCTCTAGGGACGCTAAAACGTGAAGAAAAGTAAATTCTGATGGAGTGATTTTCTTCACGATTACAAAAATTTTATTTGGCCGCAATTTGGTTCCGCCATCTTAAATTAGTAACACAGTTTTACGAGTTGAGCCCTATACCACAATTAGTTATGGCACACAATTTGAAATCAATCCATTAAGTAGTTTTTTTAGGCTGAATTTTTAAATATTTTATTATACAGCCATTTTGTTCCGCCGTCTTGGATTCGTACCAAAATTTTGCCAGTTGATTCCAACATAATACTTGATGTTTGTGCAAAATTTGAAATAAATTGGACAAGCAGTTTCATAATATTTTTTTTACATTTCATTAGGGCGCCATTTTGGATTTTTACCAAAACATGACCAGGTCATACCCATATAGCCCCTAATTTTTGATAAAAATTTGAAGTCAATCGCGTAAGTAGTCTTTAAGCTATACCACGAACTGACCGACACACAGACAGACACACCTACAGATGGACGGACGTAATTGATCTCAGAATTGATAAAACATGATTTTTTGACATCTAGGGACGCTAAAACGTAAAGACCTGTAAAACCTGAGAGGGTGATTTTTTTCACGATTACAAACATTTTATTTTCCCGCCATTTTGTTTGGCCACCCTGAATTAGTACCAGAATTTTACTAGTTGATCCCTATACCACAATTAGTTATGGCACACAATTTGAAATTAAACCATTAGGCAGTTTTTCAGGCTGAATTTTTAGATATTTTATTAAACCGCCATTTTGTTCCGACGTCTTGAATTCGTACCATAATGTTACCAGTTGATTCCAATATAATACTTGATTTTTTTTGCAAGATTTGAGATAAATTGGATGAGTAGTTTTTTAACAATAATTTTTTTAAGACTTCGCTGGGCCGCCATTTTGTTTCACCATATTGGATTTTTACCAAAATGTTAACAGCTCATCCATATATGACCCTTAACTTTTGACCAAAATTAGAAGATAATCGGGTAGGTAGTCTTTAAGCTATGGCGCGAACTGACAGACAGACGGACGCCATATTGTTCGGCCATCTTGAATTAGTACCAATATTTTACTAGTTGAACCCTATACTACATTTAGTTATGGCACACAATTTGAAATCAAACCATTAAGCAGATTTTTCAGGCTGAATTTTTAAATATTTTATTATACCGCCATTTTGTTCCGTCATCTCTTGGATTCCTACCAAAATATTACCTCTTTTTTTCAACATAATACTTGATGAGATCAATTGAATAAGTAGTTTTTAACAATATTTTTTTTAACACTTCACTAGGCCTCCATTTTATTTCGCCATATTGAATTTTTACTAAAATGTTACCAGGTCATCCTGACCCTTAATTTTTGACCAGAATTTAAAGTCAACCGGATAAGTAGTTTTTTAGCTTTTTTTAGACAGGCCGACGGAATTGAGAAAAAGATCTGAAAAAATCTCGGAGAGTAATTTTTTCACGATAACAATACTCCTCCTTTAAGAAAAAAGGAAGTTAAGTTCAATTAAAATGTGGATAAAATGGGCACTTTGTTCAGTAAAATAAATGTAATTTAATGTAATAACAAATTTTTAAACCTGATCTCTATATGAAGAAATATTTAATATCAATTTTTTTTACAGGTAACGATACTAAATTCGAACTAGATCGAACGAAACCTCTACTAATGAAAAAACCCGAAAAACCGGAGCGAAAATTCAACAGCAAAGAACTGATCGAGCGCCAAAAGAACTGGACGTCGCATTTTTCAAAAAATCGTAGCTCTAGGTACCACAGCGACCCTAACAAATCTGAAGTGAAGTTGGCCGTTAACAATAAAGACGCTTTACGCCAAGAACCTTCGTACCCCAAGAGTGGTTCTGCTGCAGCCCGCAGTGCGTCTTTTAACAACACCAGGTAGGAATATTTAACCTCAAAAAATTTGATTTCTGAATTCCAAAGTCCAGTTGAAAATTTTACCATATTTACATTATTATGGGATTATTTTTAAAATCAAACAAGTAGTTAACAGAAAAAAACGTTTTTCTCTTTTGTAATCATAAAGACGTATTGTTGATAACGCAAAGTACTGTAATGGCCCTTTTTTAGTCACTACTTTTTTTTTTCTCTACAAACTTGGCAATGCTGAGTCATGGTCCCCTTTACTTTGAAAGCGGTCCGAATTTGAAATTAGAAAAGAATGGCGTACTGTAATTGTCACTTTTGGCATGCATGGTCACCAACTTGAAAATGTTCAACACTAAATATTTTTTTAAAGGTAATGATTTTTTAAATCATAATGCATAAAATAGTATAAAATACTCGTTTCATAAGACATTTATAGTGTTTTCCGTTCAATCAGAGCGCACTGAGTGCAAAATATATTTTCCTTTGACCAAAGGTCCAAATCTAGTGCGACAATTCTTCCACTGAAATCACATTTTTTGGCACGAGGTCTGGGAGCTCGTTTTTGTCAAATTTTGCTCATAGTAATTTAAATGGAACGACAAATATACCTAATAGGTACTTTTGGTTAACCTCGATTTGCGTGAAATATCTATAATTTCTTAGTCTACAAGAAAATAAATAGGGTTATTGAACTAAAACTACACAGCAGACAAATACTTACCTTATATATTTCTTTCCTCAAGAAAATTATATTAACATTTTGCCTCTTTTCATATAAGGTGACTATTGCTTCCTTTCACAACCACAAATTTCATGAAACATCTAGCAATTTGAACATTGACATTAATGCGTTTCAACGGGTACGTTATAACTTTATAAAATTTAGAGTAATGGATCGAAATTTACCCTGCATGTCGATCGATCCCTGTTTTTACCGCCCCTCACGGCATTTGAGGAGATTATTTATTGCTAATTTAGAAATCCGTGTCGTGTTGAAAAGTTTAACTTGTCAAATTACAATAACAGCGTGTCACTCACGTGACATAAAAGCCCAGCCGGGGTCTTTCAAGGCGTACCCGATTATATCCCCATAAAAATTAAAAAATTATGCATTTTTTGAAGTTAGATTTTTTGGTATTTCGGTACATTTTGGAATGAAATGAAGTCTGGAAATTGTTGAAAATAGATTGATGTTTTTAAAAATGTTTCGGTTTTGTGAGAAAAATAAATAACCTCCTGTACACTCACTTTCAAAGTACGAATATTGTACCAAATATTCAAAAAATCGTAATATTTTTAGTTTTTATCCGATAGAGTGGGTTTATTTTGTTAGGGACTGGAGGCATCAGTGCACTTTTAGAAAAAAATACCTCAGAACTTCAAGGCGTGCGGCTGATTTATAACAAAATTTAATGTTGGTCAGTGGCGGCGAAAAACACCAAATATTAATGTTTTGCACGCAAATAGTTTCTCTTCTAAAGCATTTAGCTGCAGATTTGAAACGCAGTTTTGTACCTTTTTGCTTCGTCATTAATGTGGTATTTTTCAATAAAACTAATTTTTAGCGAATGACGGCAAAAAATCAGAAGAAAAAAAATTAAAAACTAACTTTTTAAAGAAACGGCGATAATCGTAATTTGCTTAGACTTTTTTGTCATTGTATTAGATTTTTTTTTCTTACCTATGCTCTTTCAGTTTTTTTTTGTTTTTATCTCCAAGTTTTGATTCATTTGGCCACCAGTGGGCCTTCAAAAGACTCTTTTGTTCTTGACCAAAAAAAGTTAAAAAAAAAACTTCCCAAACTTTTAGCTCGTCCAGTTTCAATAGGCTTTATAAGACCTTAAAAAGGAACGTTTTTTAACGATTTGAAATCAATATTTCAATTTTTTCGAGAATTATCGTGATATACAGAAATCGGTTTAATACCGTTCGATAGTCCCAAACGTGCTCTAAAAACTGGCTGATTTTCAGAAGTTTATTTGAAACCGTCTCCGAGATATAGCGACCGAAAATTAAAAAGTGCTGTTTAACACGACCACGACGCCCACGGCACTTACGATATGTCGAGGGATATAACAAATGATATCGATTTCATGTCCCTGTCGGGCAAGATGGAAACAATAGTTGGCAGAAAAACCTGTCATTACTACTGAAAACGGCAAACTGACAGTTAAAACCGTTTAAAAGTTACACTAGATCCCACTTCGACAACTATTTAGTTATGATTTTAAAACAAAAAAATAAAAAACAAAGATTCTATTCATAACAAAAAACATTCCATCATTAACTTGCACAATTTAAAAGTTTCAGTAAACGAAAGTTTTGCCGTCTCTATAATATATAACTCTAAATCCATAATTATTAAAGAACTATAAACCATTTTCTATACTCTCTGTAAAGCTTTGTGACTTTTGATCAAAACAATTTATTTCTTACCCGCCCAGTATTTAAATAAAATCGTAATCGTATTTAATACTGTCATACCTCGGGTGTAAAACATGAAATCCTTAATGGTCCCTGCTGATGACTATCAATTAAAGCATAGAAGCCTATAAGAATTTTAGAGAATACTAAAATTAGCAACAGTTTATTTTGTATATTTAGCAATTATTGCATAAATGAAATCAAAAGTACTCCAGGGAAATGAACCGAATCGCTTTGCTGCCCCATATATTAAAATAGCATAAGAAACCATAAAACATACTATCATGTTTAACACGACTTATTTATTATTATGTAATTGAGTTCATATGGTAATATTGGGCGTCAAATACTTGCGAAAACTTTAGAAAATTAGATTGGGATATGTAAAATGTATTCTAATTTTCGATCTATTTACCGATCAGGCTGAATTTTGCACCAGTCTCTAGAACAAATGTAGACGTTTCGTCGTTGTATTTACTTGGTTTCACTAGTAGCAACCGTTTAGATACTACAGGACTGAACGCAAAACACATTTAAAACATGACAAAAAATAATTTTATATCTAAATAAGATAAAATTTTTGTGTGTTTGTGTAATTGGTCGTTTTTTAATTGCAGGGTCATTAGCCCTCCCACTTCACCGCCTCCCGATCCTCCAATTAGAACAGAAGCCTCCAGGCGACCCAACCTAATAAAGAAGGAACGCCCCGTGTCGTGTTCGGTGATACCTACCGCGTACTCCAGTGTAGCAAAAGTCGATTCCCCTAGTCCAAAAACTAGCCCCTTGTTAACCTCTCCCAACAATGATTTCGGTCATATTAAAGAAAAACGTTCCAGCCTAATACTCTCCCCTACCACTAACGAAAGCTTCAAAGTCTCGCCTCCTAAATACAAATCTTCTCCCGAGGCGAAAGAAGCCAAAGAGGTAGTGACTCCACACGAGAGGAAAGACCTAGCCCCGAAGTGTTTGTTTAAGGAGGAACGAACTTCTGAGAACCTCCAGCCTCCTCTTCATGGTTATGTTCCTAAATCGCCCCTAGAAGACAACAACGCAAGCAGAGATAATTTGTCTGGTACTTCTGGGAGTCTGTCTTCGCTTAGTCCTCCTAGCAGTCCGAGCAAGCTGAAATCGGAGCCGGAAAAACAAGAAGAGAGCAATGAAAAGTCCCTTTTAGGTGAGTCTTTAATATCTAGTTTATTAGTAACGAATTAGAATTATCCTAATAAAATTAGTAACAATAAGAACAAAGCTTGAACAAAATGCTGGATCTTTGTGGATACCTTTATTTTATTGTCCTAAGCATATTACTAAAAAGAATCCTAAATTTGAGCCGAGGGAGTGTAGGTTATGTAAATTCCGAACAAAAGGCTTACCACTAAAAAAACCCAATTCATTTTGGGTATTTCAATAATCAATATATTTAAAACACTAATGGCGGGTTGCAGAAAGCATTTAAGTAAGCATTAGCTAATCAGACGGCTCAGAGTGTGACAGACTACACAGAGTATCAATGTCAAAAATGTTTGTAAGCGTCAGTTAAATTTATTACCTGTAAAAGTTTTGTGAGGCCGGCTATCCAAATTTTTCAGGAATTTCGTGAGAGAGTCGTTTGGTGACCGAGACACTTTTTTTTATTGTAAATTTATACAGGGTGTATAAAAAAATCGGGTCACTGAATAATCACGATTCTATTCAAACCTCTTGACCTAAAAATGTAAATTTTGACATACAGGTTGATCGTAGAATGTGGACGTTCGATATGATGGGATTTTTCGAAAATCAAATTTCGAGGGGATGAAACCACCCTAAATATTACAATATTGTTTATTTAAAAAACTGTTAGTTTTTCAAAAAAACTCTTGAACAGCTATATTTTATTTTTTGTACATATTTCTTAAAAATGTATACAGGGTGTTCAAAAAAATCGGAAATAATTTATAAAAAAAAAATCTCCCAAGCTCCTGTTGACAAAAATTGAAAGAAAATGCAACAAAAAAACGTGGTTTATACAGAGGTGTTTAAATAATGCGATTTAAGTACCTCTTTATATCCCTTTATTTACCGCCATACGCGAACGAACGTTTCGGAATTTACACAGTGAGTGAGTTATTTGAATCGTTCAGCTAACTGATTCATTCAAAAAGATTCGATCGTTCTCGAACGTTACAACAGTGTTACGATATGCTGAAATTGTTAGATATAAATTAGTATGAGCACTGTTACCGAAAAAATGTTGGTCCACCATTAGTTGACAAAAATCTATTCTATTCTGGTATTTTCTTTGATATGGTCTGACGGTAAGTGCCACATTTTTGTTATTTTCAATATAAAACCTGCATAATTTCAGTCTTTTTTGTTCGGAAAATTGATAAAAAAGGTATTTGCCATAATCTTTAATCTAAACGAAATACACATCAAATCGTAGGGGATGAGACCCAGATAAATATAATCTTACAAAACCGTATACCAAATATTTTAGGTACGAAAATGCAGGTACGAGGTAAAATTTAAAGGAATAGCGAAATAACTTCTTATTGGTCGTGACGTCACTCCGCATATAAATACGGTTCATTTACATATCGATTCCGTCTGATTCCAATGTGTTGCTGTGTTTCTACGTAAATGTATTTTGCTAGTATTTTGTTTTGTTCTGCTTGGCGAAATAAAGGTGTTTTTGATTCGGTTATGGCTAGCGAAGGTTATGTCAAGGTTTCCACGAACAATTTACCCTCTGTGCATATGTTTATGGTGATGGATTACATCAAAAATGACGAACGCAGAAATCAGAGGTGCGAAAGCAGCAATTAAGTATTTATGAATGAAATGATAAACATCTGTTTAGATTATGCGAGGTTTAGGCCAACGTGGCATTGTTATGAATAAAATATAAAGAAAGACGAATTTAAATCATACTGGTTGGGAAAATATTTGAGGTTGTAATCGTTAACACCCTATTTTCATAATAATAAGCTTATTTATTTATTGTGTTATTTGTCCACCCATCAGTTTGAAACGTACATACTTTTCCATATCTTCCTCCAACTAAATAAAAAATAAATAAAATTGTATGCATGTATTTGTTAATCGTAACCTTATTTCGAACTTACATTAAAATGGTCTTCACAACAGAAAAATTAGCTTTTTGATTTGGGCATGTCACATCTTGCTGCTGTAAACCATCGTTCTTACCATTATAATCCTCCCGAGGCACACAAAAAAAAATTGTTTGGTGTACTTACAGATGTGTTCGTGCAACGGGGCAGAAAACACCATTTATTCTGTGATCCATACATTTTTAGTCGTTCAAAAACATGCGAATGCTTCTACTGCTCTCTCGCTTGCAAATTTTTGCTTATAGCCACGTAAATAATACCGTAATAAAATTTAAACTCACTTAAAAGGAGACAATATCCTAGATACAAGAATGACGCTACAATGTTTATATGCGGTGTGACGTCAGGCCATAACATTGGGAAAACCCGTTTAGGCGCCAATTTCTGGCATTTGAATTTTAAACGCCTGTTTTTGCTAGATATCTTCTTTTTCATATTTTTGTAATTTATTGTAAGATTTATAAGCACATAAGCTTTTATTTTGTCGATTTTCTAAAAAACGTGAATATATCCTATCGTAGCCTACTTACAATATGCGGGTAATCTGCTGCATATAGGTGTTATCCTTTCTAATTGAATATTTGGAAAACCCGAAGATAGATAGATATAGGATATTCTTAGGAAACTCTTCCTTAAACGGACTGGAAAATTCAAAAATCATAAAAACATACATAGAAAATTTTCGACTTTTACATATACTTATTAGTTATTATGATCTCTATTTCTGAAACGATGTGCAAAACGCGCTGTATATTTTTTCGCATATCCAACAGAAAAATTCATTTCCGAGGTCTTTTTATAATATCTATTGATCAGCAATATATTTCGGTTATTTTATGTAAATAACCTCAAATTTTCAAGTATGCCTTTTTAACGTTTTGGCTTTTAATTGCCTAAAGCTCGCAAACGGGTTGAGATACATAGAATAAAGTAAAGAATGCCCAGAATTGTGTGCTAAATTCTAATGTGTAAGAAAATACAGGGTATCCCATTTGAAAAAAGTATACTTTTTTTATGTACGACCGTTTTATGACAGTCAGAGTGTATATTTGAAAATATTATATTTTTGAAGTACTATTGACGCAACACAAATTTGTATTTAAAGTTTTTTTTCCTAAAACAGCATAATACAACACAGACAAAGTTAAATTAGATATGATGTGGGGCGTCTTATTTGGAACACCTATAAATTGAAAAAGAGTGGGCGGGTCTATTATATTAGAGCTGACAACGGTCTTCGAATTTCATGTAAACACGAACATGCCCTTAGGAACAACAGCTTCGAAACGGCTAAAGATACGGGAGTATACGACAATAAACAAATGATGGCGAGGGTTCCGAGTATCACCGTAAGGCATAAAAACCTCAAAAAGTGATTCTAGGTAACTGCCGAATAATTTATGTCTATGAAACTCTTCGGAGGGTTGTCAAGTTATGGCGTCTGGGTTCCTATTGTTTTTGGGCCGCAATCGGAGGATCGCATTTCAACTTCAATCCGGTTATCAACATTTTTTCTTATTTTTTAAAATGAAAGTAGATGCCCTATGAAGGCGTGCAAATTGTTTTTTTTTAATAAGCCAATTTTTCAATATTTCAATAAATATTTTCGCGCCACAGAATCCGGCAACAAAAGTCATGCTTTGGCAACGAAGGAAATGGAAAACGACATTTTTCTTTTTCTTAAATTTATTTTTACGTCTATCTATAAAACTACGGAAAAGGAGGTGGACAGGAGAATAAAGAGTTGTTTTCATAGGAGATAAAAGGAAATCGTGGTTTGAAGCAATTAGAAGATAATTTTCAAATAGCAAAACACTTGTTTCCACAGTTGCGAGGATCATTTTAATGTGAGCTCCAAAACTTTTGTATTCTTATGTATGAAATAAATTAGTTTTATTTGTTCTAAATTGTTTAATTTTCCTATTTAAATTATTTTTGTTTTATAAAATATTTGATAGGCGGGAATACAAAATTCAAAACTGAAAATTATTTTATAGCTTTGATTAAAGGGTTTTCAGTTTTTGCAATTTTTAATTTAGTTTCTCAAAACTATTATTTAATTAATATGTTACCTTATTAGCCCAGACATGTTAGGAAAAAAATCCCAAACGCCGGTTACGGAGCTTGTATTTAAATGTGGTAAACGGGGATCTATTCCTAATGGACAATATTTCAAAGGCTACATCTTTGAATACTCTTTTTGAAAAAAAAATCAGTTAACAAGTGACGGCTAAAAAGTAGATTAAAAAGGTTTTTGGGACGAAAAAGTGGGTTCAGGGAGAAGGGAGGTCTTCATGTTTTAGATTTTCATTATTAAAAGTGTAAAGATGTGTAGAAAAGAGAATGAATTTTTTATATCTGAATTTGTGACAACTTTAAACTGGAGGGCAGTCAATCAGGAATAAACACACAATAAAGCAAAAAACTATTAGGTATGAGCTTATTATGTTTATAAGTATCTCCGTAGTTTCCTTTCCAGAACGAGAAAATTATTTCTTATGAAAAATATTTGTCACTACAATAAATTACTTTATTATTTTGGGTATAGTCAGCATTTTATGTAACTCTTATTGTAATTTATATTTACTGTGATGCTTTCACTCCTCGGACTTCTCCAATATTAAAGCACTCGTCTAGTCTAGCTTTAAAAAATCATGCACTATATTTCTACTCTGGGTAAATTATTAGAATTTGTTTTTAGAAAACCACTACTGGTTTGACTAGATAAAGCCATATTACTCAAAATACTCTATAATACAGCTCCGAAAATTCTCACAAAAATCTGAACTTTTGTTGTATTTTAAACAGTAATGTTTGACATGAATTGTTATTTGTTGCAATTGTTCGAACGTAACATAAAATCGAATTAACTAAAAAACAAAGGTCTCCTGACATCCCATGCATTTAACGCGGTAATAAAACCATTTTATTGAACTAAGGTTGAATACCGAATTGAAGACAGATTTTGGACCTTATGACTATTAGAATTTGTTTTTAGAAAACCACTACTGGTTTGACTAGATGAAGCCATATTACTCAAAATACTCTATAATACAGCTCCGAAAATTCGCACAAAAATCTGAACTTTTGTTGTATTTTAAACAGTAATGTTTGACATGAATTGTTATTTGTTGCAATTGTTCGAACCTAACATAAAATCGAATTAACTAAAAAACGAAGGTCTCCTGACGTCCCATGCATTTAACGCAGTAATAAAACCATTTTATTGAACTAAGGTTGAATACCGAATTGAAGACAGATTTTGGACCTTATGACTTTTCCTAATTGGGACTTTGCTACGAAAAATCTGTAATAATTGTAATATCATCTTTATGAAGTTAAAAAAATTATTTACTGAAAATTAGAAAAAATATATTTAATGAAAATTAAAGTTAGTTTGGTTTTTCTCTAAGACGAAACGTCTTATCGAAATGTGACACTTTTACGTTAATCAACACTTGAATATCTTAAAAACCGTTCTTCAGGCGACTTTTCATACAAGGAAGAAAGTCTTTTCATGAACTAAAGTTATTTTTGACTTTCACAGTTAGGTATCTGTTTCCTGTTCAGTGTTTTTGGTTATAATTTGGTTCCTATTTTTCTAAGGTTAAAATTAAAGAAATTCTTTAAATTATAGGAATTTTTTGTAGTGTGGTTTACAGAAATACAGAGTGTCTCGTTTTTCTGAAGTCAACATCAACTTTGATTTTTTAAATATAAGACCCTGTATATTATACATTATTATATATATTATATATACCTTTATATTTAAAGACACCCGAAAAATTTGAGAAAAACTCTGCCATAAGAAGCAATGTATTCCCATTGATTCCACTATGTATTAGAACGTTTTCGTTCTCTCTCTAACACATTACTTCTTATGGCAGAGTTTTTGTCAAATTTCTCGGGTTTCTTTAAAGATAATGGTATCAAACTGGTATATTTATATTCAGCACGAAGAGACCCATTTGATGGCCGCATACTATACAGGATGTTACATTTAAGAAACCAAAGTTGATGTTGATTTCAGAAAAAAAACTAAACACTGTATATATCCTGAATAAAGCGTCTATAACTTTAATTTCCACTATATTACATTAAACCATGACAATTGTTTCGACACACAGCGTCTTTAGGTGGAATTTACAGTTTAAGTTTCTGTTACGATGAGGTTTATATATACGTCTTTCAAAAACAAGGCAATAAAAATATCGGAATTTACAGGTAATAAAACTAATAAAAGTTTATCAGTGGGGAATTATGCAAATCTACCTGATTGTTTAGTAATATCCCAGATGTTTTTAATTTATTAATTTTTATTCTTTCTAGAAAATTGAGTTTCTTTGATTTTACTTCAGAATGAAGAATTTTAAAATTGTTATCAAATGTGTGTGATTCGTTTAGTAGATGAATTGCATAATGTGAATTATTTACATTTTTTTTGAACAATATACATTTTCTTTCGAATTTCTTCTCTTTGGTTTTGAGTGAGTTTGTTGTTTTCTATTATTTTCCCTAACGTATTGCTAGTTGTAAAACTGTAAATTTGCAGACTATGTTAGAAAAAAATTCCAACAATTTGAAGAAACTTTTGTGTTTTAACATTTTTTTGATAACTATAGAAATAGGAACGTTTATGAGGGGGTGCATTTATAACCAAAAACTCTGTACTTATTGCTTAATTACTCCAGACCTTAAACCGCTAAAAATGGTAGGTCGAAGATTTAAAAGGTTTTAGAGATATTTTATTTTTCTGAACGGCAAGTTGCGAGTTTTGTGTAAAATTATGGGCTTTATGCTTTAAACCTTAAATGGATTGGTAGTTTATTTAGTTGGCATCGATTTAAACTGCTGGAACTTCGAAGTATACCAAGGAACTTTTAACTGGAAATTCAAAATGAAATATTTTCAATACGGATGAAGATTTTAAGTAGCGGTTTTCGGCTTTTGTTTGATCAATATCCATTATATGCAGCCTGATAAGGGTAGCATATTATTGATATTGATCACTAGGACACAATCGCAACTGTTTTATACAGGGTGTTATATAAGACCCTGTCATTTTTTTAAAAGTTGGTTCGACCAGAATTATTACTGCTTCTACTTCTTCTACTGGAAGATTTCTTTTTCTTCTTATGCAACGAAAATAATCTAGAGCTAGGTACGAACAAACAATTTCTAACGATTTTGAAATTTTTTCTTCGTTTCCGACATACAGGGTTTTCTAGAAAAAAATGATTTTTTTAAAATAATGTGCTGAACAAAGCTCACTTGTGGTAATCAAATGTATATCTATCAGATTATAAACAAGGTTGGTACCTTTGAATTTTCCAACATGAATACTGTATACAGGGTTCGCCAAAAACTAAGAAGTGGACGTTAAATAGTGATTTGTTGTGTTTGGTTTTTTTTCAAACTTGAATTCGATGTTGCTTCTAATGCCAGTTTTTGGTATTAATGGAAATTGTTACCGAAACAGTTTTTATACACTTGAAATTTGCTGTCGTTCTTCTAGATATTGCCTTTAAATTAAAACAGATTTTTTAAATAAAAAATGAAAAATCATCTTTTATCATTGATATTATTTTCTTTCCCAATAAAATACAATTTCACATGTTATTTTTGTTTATACAGATTTATTTAAACTGTTTACCCATAATTTCGAATTAACTGAGAATATGTCCCAATAATGATGAATTAAGGGAAAAATTATGGTACAATTCCATAATTATGTTATGTCTGGCATCGCTGTTCAGTATGTTATAATATTATACACTTTTTTTGCATTTCAATTACTATTGTGTATTGTAACACTTAACGACGTCTAGTGGCGAGTAGTGGTACTACTATCTATTTCAGGGCGTTATTTGTAGTTAAATATTTGGAAATTACCGCGTTGGTTCGAGAAAGTTCTGGTTCTGGCTAGCTAATGTATTCCGATCACTTCGAGGTGGCAGTAATTGCATATAGAAAGGCTAGCGGCGCAACCGCGAGTCAGTCTGCGTAGGAAAGGCAAATGAAGCTAAACTGTCTATTGTGAAATAAAGTAACACAAACAAATATACAGCAAGTTTGCGGACGGAAAAATTTGAAGCTTTGAACTGAAATCGCAGCAATATTTGTTTACCAAAGCGAATACTGAACAAGAGTCTGCAACTCGTACCAGCTTTCGTATGGCTCTTGAAATCGGAAAACGTGGAAAACCATTCACCGATGGAGAAATGAAAAAATAATGCTTGATTGCAGTAGCCGAAGAAATATGCTCCGAAAAGGATAATTTATTTAAAAATGTCAATTTGTCAGCAAACACCGTGGCTCGGAGGGTGCAAGACATCGCAGAAAATATATCATCTCAACTGTTTGACAAAATGGACATCTTGAGTGTTTTTTTCTAGTCTTCGAGGAGTAGATAAAATCTATTAAGTGTATGAAGAACTTCTCGATATTGATAGTATTCACGGCACGACAACTGGGGCAGATATTTTTAAGGGAGTTGAAAATACCAATAATTCGATGGAAAAACTTGAAATCTATTACAACTGATGGAGGCAAAAATATGTGTTGCACTTGTGTCAAAGGATGTAGAAAATAATGGTGGTTCAAAACCATTAGTCTTACATTGTATCATTCATCAACAGTCCTTGTGTGGAAAATGTTTGGATATGTTTGAAGTTCTAAAACCAGTCGTATCAGTTTTTAACTTCATCAGATCCACTGAGCTGAATGACCGACAATTCCGCGAGTTTATTGAAGAGATTGGAGAAAATGACTTACCATATCATACTGCCGTGCGCTGGCTTAGTTGCGGTAAAGTTCTTAAGGGCTTTTTTGAACTTCGAGCAGAGATCGGAATTTTTTTGAATGAGAATGAACCAATCATATAAACGAATTGAATTTGAGATTGCAAGGATAAAATCAGCTTCGCAATTACGTAAAAAATGTTTCACACATTTTAAAACAAGTGAAATACTCAGCCACACTACAGATACTGAATTTCCCGTCAATTTTGCAATCGACACTTTGAGTGTAAAGTAAAGATAGATTTTGATACTCGTTTCTCAGACTTTGATGTCATTGCTAATGAAATTAAGCTTTTTCAAAATCCTTTTGATTCTGACATTGAAACCCAGGAAATTAATTATTTACAGTGCAGTGATATGATGAAGAACAAATATCAAAATTCATCTTTGTTGGAATTCTATAAGAGTCTTCCACTGGTCGAATTTGATAATTTGCATACATTTGCTCATCGGTTGTTTTCTGTTTTTGGTACTACTTGCTTGTGTGAGGAAACTACAAACTAATGTCGGTGGAAAATCACAATTACATAAATCTCATTAGTGTTTTTTGTTTTACTGTGAGTAGTGGGATTCAATTATTTGTTAGTTATGAATATACTTCAACTTGGGTACTTAAGTTTTCTCATCATTCTGTGTTTTCTTTTTCAACTTATCACAGCAATAGTAACAACCTTAGAGTAAGAATTAAAGTAGAGATCACAATCCATTCCTAAATCACGTTAGGGGTATGCGCCAACATGGTTCCCCTATTTTTCACATTCTATCGACCAATGCTTACGATAAAACAAGAAGGGGGATGGCCCATGGTCAAGCGGTGGCCATTTGTTGACGAATGCCAGTGGCGGCGCGAGTTTTCACTTCCCGCATAAGAAAATATCATTAAACGTGAAAAAAATCTTATTTCATTTCCTCTGATACAAAAAAATATGGTATGAATTCAATATGGCGAAACAAAATGACGACCTGTTAAAATATTTGATGTACGAAAATGAAGAAATGGACCATGCTTCATTATCGTTGACAAAAGGAAGGATTCTTACCTATTCGTTAATGAGGCAAATAGGTATTTTTACAAATATCAAAGAAATAATCGTTCCCTACTTTATTATTAAAATCAAACCAATAAATTAGGTAAGTTTAAAAGAAATTAGTTATTTATATATTATTAAACTTTAGTTTTTAGTTATCTTTGCCTTATGTCACTGTCGTTTTGTAATTGTGACATTTAGAAAAATTATTTGTTCAGTTGTTTAAAATGTCATCTTAAACCTGTAACTGTCAAGTTAGACCTTGTCTAAATTTAAACCTCTTTGGTGAATACTATTGTTAGAGTTTTAAACTATAATCGGTGCTTTTAACACGCTTTTATTGGCTTCCTACTCGTCTGATTGTATGTTTGTATGTCTGGTTCAAATCTTGTAATGGATTTTTCACCACTTCCATTACCGATTATTTTCAAATTTGACGTGCATACACTTTCGGATATAAAAAATCCGAATTTTTTTAGTCAACGTTTAGAAATTCAAAATGGCGGCGCCAATACGAATTTTGTTACTAGCGAAAATCAGTGCCTAGGAAAATTTAAAAGTGTCAGCATTTAAAAATTCAAAATAGCGGTGCCAAAATGACAATGTCAACAGGTCGGACGGATGATTTTAACATTTGTGGGGATTATTTAAGAATGCACAACAAAAATCAAAATGGTGGCGCCAATATAGCCAACGAATTTTGTCATTTGTACAGATTCGGCTGAAATATCAATATCTAGAAGTATTTAAGAATGAAAGTTATGAAATTTTAGTCAATATTTGAGAATTAAAAATGGCGGCACCAACATAGCAGACTAATTTCAAAATGTTTGCAGATTTCATTAAAATTCGGCATTTAGGGGTATTTAAGACTGCACATCATGAATTTTTGTCAACATTTTAAAAATTCGAGATTGTAATGCCAACAGGACGGCGGAATTTTAACATTTGTACAGATTTGAGAATACATATCATATATTTTTAATAAGTATTTAAAAAATGATAGGACTGTTTGATTAAAAATCGATATTAAGTGTGCAATTTATACATTTTTAGTAATAAATATTCAAAATGGGAATGTCATCAATCAATCAATCCGATAAGTACTTTTTTCAGATATTTTTAAACATTTAATTAGGCCACCGTTTTGTTCCCCCATTTTGAATTTGTCTCAACATTTTTACCAATTCATCCCTATATAATATTTGATTTTTGAGCAAAATTTGAACATAATCGATGCAGTAGTTTTCTGCATTGACTTTTATAACATTTTATTAGGCCGCCATTTTGGATTTATAGTAAAACTTATTAGTAGATGGTCATGTCACACCTAATTTTTCCGCAAAATTAGGATAAAACGGATAAGCAGTTTTTTAGTAATATTTTTTTTAAAATTTCAGTATTTTGTTCAGCCATATTGGATTTTTGCCAAAATGTTACCACGTCATCATCATATGACCTTTAATTTTTAGCCAAAACTTGAAGTAAATAGGACAAGCAGTTCTTGAGCTTTACCGCGGACAGACATACAGACTAACCGACGGAACTGAGAAAACAGGTTTTACTATTTTAATATAGTATAGATATTTTCTATAATTATTATAATTCTCTGATAGGAAAAACTATTGTAATCGTCAAAATCACCTCAGAATCTTTCTTGTATCATTTTGCTTCTGAGGATTCTCACATGACCCGCGACGAAATAAATGTTCTATTATACTGAACCGGATTGGTCAATACGTCATGTGACCCAAAATAAGTACATAAGGTATCTTCCATTAGACATGTCTCCTGGAAAAGGAAATCTTGCTATTTACTTAGTGATTAAAAGAAAATTCCAAACTGAAACGGCCATTTTTTGACAAACTCACATTGCCGCACCATAGTTAGGTCAACTAAAGCTCCTAGTTTCGCAATGTCCAAGATAAAGTAAATAAAACTTATTTATTAAATATTTAAAAAATCAATGTTCTTCTAATGTCACCGCACCTTTAGAACGATGCTTCTTGAAGTAAGGCAACATATAATTAGAAGATTTGAACCATATCAACATATACACAATAATACATTAAAACACATGCAGTAGTGACGCTAAGAAAAGCTTGGTATCTAATAAAATATTTTTTAGAAAATTAATTTCTTTAATGTTAAAATTTATTGTAGTTCCACGATCCGCTATTGGTTTTTAAGCCACGCCGGTCACGTGAACCTGTAGCAATCTGTACTGTAGACTATTATACTTTTTTACTTTAAGGAGCCGTTGTCAATGAAAGTAGGATGGTCTAATAAGTAGAGTTGTCAATCGGGTTTGCCATATCTAACTAAAAATCTTGTTACTGATGTAATCTGATCTGAGGCTTTGGGTATTTTAGTTTATGTTTTACTATTTTGCAATAAAAGTAATTTCTTTATACTGCTTAGAAACTAATACTGGAAACACATTACTATTCTTTATACGAAAATTTTATTGCATCGTGTTTAAACATATTCACCGTAATATAAATTGGTATAAACATTGGTGTTCCTGGCTAGGCTTGGCATCGTCGTACGATCGACCTTAAACTGTGAAGTAATCTTGGCAGTGGCTAAATATGTAAATAAAGAACTCTATTTTTATTCTTACTCTAAGGTAACAACAATAAGATATTGGCTGTCGCGGGCCGGATTGATGACACTAGTCTTAAGCTGTCGCGGGCCGGATTGATGGCACGGGCGGGGCGGATTTGGCCCGCGGGCCGTAGTTTAGAGACCCCTGCTCTAGAAATTGTCAAACAAAGGCCGAAAACCGTAACTCAAAATCGTCATTCGTATTGAAAATATTTTCTCAGTAAAAATTTCCTTAGTGCACTTCGAAGTTCCAGCAGTGTATTTAACGTGTCAGTTTTTTTTTTCAAAAAATTCGTTGAAAAAACGTTTGAAGCAAAATCTTCTTCAATATATGATATGCTTTGAGCTATCAAAGGTTACGCAGGGGTGGTTAGTATAACTGGCGAATTTTTCTTGACGTACTTACTAGTCTTGAAATTTTCTGACGTTATTGATTTGTCCCAGACAGACAAAGTTAAATGAAAGCTTGTAAAAATAGTGAAAGTTCCCAAATCCAAATTGTTCCTCTATGTTGAGAATTTCGAGGATCGTTCTGTATGTCCTATATTCTATTTTAAACGTATATCAGGAGATACGTACACCACCATCCAATTAAATTGTTTATTTTGTTTGACATTTACGGTACGTTTCACTCGGCAAACAACATATTATTCGTTAATGCGTTAAGTCCACTGTCATTGAAGTAGCGTCGAAGATGTGGGCAGTATAATTTAAAAGGAGCAAAACGAACGTGGTGTAGGAACGAATGGAATTTATTTATAGATGGACCGTGTTTTCAACGCGGGTTTTTAGTAGATTTAAGCCTTCTTTCTTGGCTTTCAGTCCCGCGTCGGGTTTGTCGCTTATTTTTGCGTCGATTTGTGCCGCATTCGTGCCTTAAACTACAACAATTGCCCAGTAAAAAAATGGCCTAAACGGCGCCAGACTGCGAAAAAAATCGCCTCTAGGTACTAGAATTACTATGTTTATGATCCCACATTACTTTTAGGTTTATTAAATGGTGAAGCATTTAAGAGAGATGTGTCTAAGAATAAGACTGTTGTGTATAGACTGTTCAGGTTTGTAATTTGTGGACTTGTGTTTATTTGTTTTGTGGCTGGTGTGTTTAGAATGTGGCTGCTGCTACTGCTGGGCCGTTTCACGGTTAAAAGCCGTTTCCTGTTTACGTAATTTAAGAACTTTTTAAGGCCTGGGAGCGAGGTACATACCTATTTTGCATTTTATTGCTTATTTACGACTAGACGATTCTCTCTCGGCGACTAACTAAATTACCAGCACTCTCGCTTTGTAGGTATGCAGTAGAATTTCTTGCAGTAAAAATGTTCTTTGCATTTAATTAATTATAACCTATGGAGAATGACCTTCGGTCGTCTAGGAAGATTACAGTTAATACTAGTGTCTTGTCTTTTAATATGTATCGGAAGGTTTATGTGAAATTAACAAAAAATTATGGAACATTAGCATTTAAGTCTTTTTTCTAAGCTATTTTTTGTAGTGAGTCAAATAATTTTTTTGGTTTTGGTATTATAAACATTCTGTAGTCTTTATTTCTAAATTGTACAGGGTGTCCGGTTATATGTTGATACCCACACAGGCTTTATTATGAGTTATACAGGGTGGTCATTTAAGTGTGCAATATATGGGAATTTTTTTATTAACTACACAATCAAAATAAAAATATTGCCAAAAGTTGGTGCATCCTCGATAATCATATAAAGTGTACTTAGAATGGTTGCAAGTCAAACAGCATACAGGGTAGGTCAAAAAATATTAAAATCATGCGAGAGTAAAGTACCCTTATTTCGAAAGATTCAGCAAAATGTTATTAAGAAAAGTTGTTTAGCATCAAAACTTATGCCTGGATACCAAAACATAGCCTCCTGAGAAAATAATTTCTTTTTTGGCAAAAATCAAAAAGTTTTTGAAAAATTGAGATTCGCATAACTCCGTTCAAATTTCAAATTCAAATTCAAATTGTTTATTTCCTTTGACATGGTTGCATGTATTGGAATTGTCATATAAAAAAAACATAAGTAAATATATATAGTTAATGGGTAATTACAGGACAATGTCAAGAATATAAAACCTAAGTAACTTAAATAGAGACAAAATTAAAGTTAAAAAATTCATCCAGTGAATAAAACAGATAGTCAGCCAGTATTGTAAAACCAAATTGTCTACATGATAGAATTTTAAATGAAGACAGAAATGTAATTAGTTTTTTTCTTAAAGGACTTCTCAAATATTTTTGAAAAGACGGACAAGAGGGCAATGGGTCTATAGTTGTTGATACAAGCTGTGTCACCCTTTTTGTGAATAGGTACAACCACCGCCTGTTTTAACTCTTCCGGAAAGTAGCCCTGTTCAAATGAGAGATTAATTAGATATGTAAGAGGTGCTATTTAAGTATACTTATGCCATTAACTTGGACTTTTAATTTTTTTGGGAGTCACAAACTTCAGGTTTGTTGCAACGATATTAAACACAACTTGGAAATTTCGCCAATATTCTTTTTAACAAGATGAAGCATTTCTGAAGAAAATATGCACATTAAAAAACTTTCATTTGAAGTGTAAAATTTTCGTTTCAAATATTTATTAAAAAACTGTATACACAATTGACAAACTGGAAATCCTTGAAAAAACAAATGAGGGTTAAAAGTGAATTAATATGATTTAATATTTATATTAATTCATAATCAATAAATAAGCAAAAAATCAAACGCACCGAGATCTAATTGAATGTGATACCACTAGTTTTACCAAAAATGTTTATTATAACTTAACAATTAACAAATCAGCATGAAGTAAAAAAACATTTAAGGAAGTACATAAAAAAATGAAAATTATCTAAGCGTTTATGTGTGCCCACGTTCTCGTTCAATGCAACTAATTGTCCGGTCATAAAATTCACTAAAAGAAGATCGCAAGATATTTGCGGGAATATTTCTGCAATGGAAACGAATCGAATTTTCAAGTTCCTCAACGTTATTAAATGGTCTATCCTTATAAACTTTTTGCTTTAAGTATCCCCATAAAAAAATCTAATGGGGTAAGATCTGGGGAACGAGGAGGCCACCGTGGATCGGTATTTCGTCCTAACCATTTAGTATAAAAAGCGGAACATCCATATGTACAAACCATAATTTATACCGTACTTGTAAACTTATATTGTCTAAAAAATCCGATATTTCGTTTTCCAGAAACTGTAAATAGGTACAACCAGTTAGGTTTCAGTGAAAAATAAAACGGACCCAATAATTTTTCGTTGATAATACCGCAACACACGTTTGTTTTTTGGTAATACTGGTTTCTATTGTCAATAACAAAATTTGGATTTGCGTCCGATCACCACCTACAATGATTTATCCCCAAAGAGAATGTGTCTATGAAAATCACGCTGATCTTCTATTTGTCCTTGAATCCATATGCAGAAATCATAGAGGATGTCATAGTCTCGTTCTTGAAACGTGCAAATAAACCTTGGCCTATAAGAAAGCTATGTTTTGGTATCCAGGCATAACTTTTGATGCTAAACAACTTTTCTTTATAACATTTTGCTGAATCGTTCGAAATAAGGGTACTTTACTCTTGCATGATTTTAATAGTTTTTGACCCTACCCTGAATGCTGTTTGACTTGCAACCATTCTAAGTACACTTTATATGATTATCGAGGATGTACCAACTTTTAACAATATTTTTATTTTGATTATGTAGTTATTAAAAAAAATTTCCATATGTTGCAGGTTTTTTCTGTTTTTTTAAATTAAAAGTCCAAATTCCTCTCAGATCAATTATATATAATATGTTGATGGGTTCTTTATAAGTTTTGTAAATTTGCAGTTAAAGTTACTTACACCTATTAAGGTAACGCCTCGTAACGCTATCGGTATTAATAATAATAATAAACGTCTTTTATTAATAAATTCAACACTTATGTTACAAAACAATATCAAAAACCACGGTAGAAACAAGGCGCAGTCTAGCCTGAGGCTACTCTACTGAACCTTAATTCACTATGTTACAAAATATATATATTTGTCTAAATTATATATATTGAGGGGGATAATTGCAGGTGTATCATGTAAGTGTCAACAAGAGATATTTGATATTTTTCGATTATACGATTCCAGCAAAAATAACGCAGTACTAGTAAAACATCGTCATTAAATTTAAAATTATTGTGGAAAAAATTGGATGGAGGAAAGACAAAGGGAAAGAACTTTTGCAAGGAACGAAGGAAAATCTTATATGATAACACAATGTCAACATTATACCTACACAAGAAAGGTAATATTCTACATGTCGTCTATTCTTATAACAATTTTGAATATTTTCTAAAAGTGTATTATTAATAGAAGCCCGATCTCGATTATCTGTAATTTTGATTTAAATTCTCTACTTTCTCCCTGATTTTCCGTTCCAGATTATCATCGTTATTCGATCATAATAAGTTGTTAAATGCCCCTACAAAAAAATATCAAAAGACTATAAATCAGGGCTGTTGCTGGCCATCTGATGCTTCTTTCTTGACCTATCCACAAATTATACCTGTTGTCCAAAAATTCAATAACAGGCTGAACATTGTGGGGTGGGGCTTCGTCTTGATGGCATTGTAATCGCTTATTGGCAATTCTTCTAAATGATTTTCAGTGTGGATTTTTAGAAATTGGTAATTATCTCGCGCCGTTCAAATTGTCATGAAAAAGAATTGGCCTGATAATTTTGTTAACACACATGAACAGAATGCGATTATTGAGTTTTATCCTCTAGTTTTTTAAGTAGATTGACGTTAGCCCAAAAATGCTTATTTCACCGGTTATACATCCTGATGGAGGATTTTCTGTAAGAAATTAGGATCCTCCCGAACGCGCCCAAGGTTTTCAGCGCAAAATTCAAATCGTTGAAACGTTGAAATATTTGCATACCGGGGAAATCTTGAACAGGCCTAAATCTATAAGAGTGGTATTTATAGTGCTTGAGGAATTCCTTAACACCCTATTTCGAAATATTTAAAAAATTAACAGGATACCTAATACTATTTCTGGATTTGTGTCTGTAACTCTCGACCTTGTTTTCAGCTTGACATTCTTCATACGAGAAAACACACATATGTGCTCCCAAACAGAGACATCATTTTCTGGGCAAGTTTTCGGATTACAGGAAACGAGTTTTGATCGACATATTTTGAATAAAAATCAAGAAGACCCATGTCGAACTTGTCTTTCAGTTCCCGATTACACTTTGTAATCGATTCGCTCCATCTGATTCTGGCATATCTTCAACGGATACACCGAATGGTCGGGCAAATGTAATTTTCATTCAGAAAACCTTGATTGGAACTCTTTTTTCAACAACTGATTTTTCCATAAATCCAGTTTAAACTCAAATGCCTTCACAGTGTCAAGTAGGTTGTTGATGAGATTTTCTTTTCCTTGTAGTTTGGTGTTCATGTCATTGAGGTGCAGCGTGATGTCCGTGTACTCGGCATTAATTTCGTGTAAAAAATTTTGGAATTCTCTGTGGTTGAGGTCGCGTGATTTAATGGAGTTCACAGTTTACGACCACTTTCATCACCTCATCAATATTTGTGGATTTTGCACAAAGACTTTGTTGATGAACGATACAATGGTAATGCATCAAAGGAAGATCTTTATGCGGTTTTTTCATCAAACCCACGAGCCCTTCATTTTTTCCTATCATGGATGGTGCACCGTCTGTTACAACTGCAGAAAGGTTTGTCAGTTGTAAATCATATCGTCTCAGTACTGTCACCAAACACTTATAAATATCACATCCTTTTGTAGTTCCTTTAATCGAAAAAAAGGGCAGCCATCTCTCCATTGATTTCAAAATTATTATCAATGCCCTGAATAAATATTGCTAATTGAGCGGTATCGGTTAAACCTGTGCTTTCTACGAACACAACACAACACAAGAATAATATACGAACTTCGATGCACGTTCTTTTAGTGAATCCTACATCCTACTTTATCTTGCCGTAATTGTCCTTTGAATGTCTCACACTTTGTGGCATGCTTTGTATCGTAATGTCTTTTTAAGTTGTATTCGTTCAAGGCTGAAAGGGATTCTTGACACACCAAACAGACGTTTTTGATAAACACTAACGAACAAGTACAACTCAGTCCACTTTTCTTGAAATATGCGCTTTTCTTCAGTAATTTTTCGTTTTTTACCCGAAGTAGAAGCCGTTTTTAATATCAAAGTAGCAGAAACGAGTTTAATTCTCCGATAAAAATGTCCACGAAAAAACTATACTTGCGCGACTGCACGCCACAATACAGTATCCGCTTTACACGCGTCAAAGCACACTATACGTAACTCACTATAATCACTTATACATATCATCATATACTTGGAATTAGAACTGGCCGCTGCCGTGTGATGCCGGCTTTATATAGGCCGAGCGCGTCAACTTTGAATCTCTCGAAATTTCGAGCAGCTACGAGACTGGACTAGTAGGTCTCTCTAGTAGTGATAATTAGAAATATTCAATAGACATGTAACGCCATCTAGTGGCCCTGTGGGTAGTCGTGATCGCGAATTCACAGAGTGGATCTCTTCTAACTAGGTGGCGCTAGCCGCGATACAAGAAGGCATCAACATATTATATATGCTTGAACTCAGAAGAATTAGGTCTTCAAGATTTTGATTGAAAAATATGGTGTTCCATTCGAAAAACTAACTTGCCTAAAGCCTGTAGATGAGTTTCTGTTTATATTTTGTACGGGGTCTAGAAGCTTTATCTTAAATGATAGAAAAAATGTTTAATACAAATGTTTTAAGATTTTATCTGAATTATCAGGATTTGCTAAAAAATAAGCAAATGATAATTTGAAAGTAAAAATTTGAGCATCGACCTTATTATTTTAAATGGAACACCCTGCATATTATTGTTTCATTAAATAGTTTTTCTTGCTGATTATAAATATACCAGATTTGATAACTTTATCTTTTAAAATAACCGATAGAAATGCAAAAACCCTGCAGTAAAAAGCAATGTGTTATATACAGGGTGTTACAAATTAGATGGGATTGCATTGGTATTTTAAAAACCGTAAGAGATTTGAGGCTGGTTAAATTTGGGTAAAGTTGGACAATTTAATGTTGAATAACATGTCGTTGATAAAGCTGAAAATATATATCCGTGAAAAACTGAAAATACTCATTTTCTTTTTTATTCTTTTCAGGCTGCTCTTGAAGAGATACAACAAAATAAATATTACATTTTAGTAGTCACTTATCCTGCTCTACAAGATGGTGCATCCAGATTTAAAATCCGACGTTTCGTCTTCGAAGTCTCATCATCGACTTCGTTTTTTTTGATACGGGCTTTGATTTTTTTACTTCATATTTAACGAGCCCTTGGTCTCTCAAAATCAATGACATGATGCACGCGTACATTAATAGTATTTACAATTTGTCTTCGTGAATTTAGCAAGATTCTGTTTATCCGTCTCTCTCTAACACATTGTCTCTTATGGAAAAATGTTGTTGCAGTATCTTGTAGAGGAGGAAAAGTGTCTACGAAAATGTAAACTTTATTTTGTAATAACTCTTCAAATGCAGCCTGAAAAAATAAAAAAGCTAATCGCGAATTTTTGGTTTTTTTATGGATATCTTCGGAAGTAGTCGGAATTTTTCTACTTTGTCAACAGCATAATATTCGACATTAATTAATTTGCTCAATTTTGTCCTAATTTAACCAGTCTCGTATCTCTTAGAGTTTTTGAGATGCCAGTGCTATCCCATCCAATAATTTGTAACATCCTGTCTAGGATATACCGCCTCTTCTGGTAGGATTTTTGTCGATTTTCTCGGTTGTATTTAAAGATAAATCTGGTATATTTATAAGCAGCAAGAAGAGACTCATTTAATAAAACGCCCTTATACAGGGTGTTTATTTAAAATAACAAAGTTGATGCTAATTTTTTTACTTTCGAATTGTCATTTATTTATTTTTGGAGCAAATTCTGTTCGTTCGGATAAAACCTTACAACTTTTGTATTTAACATTTTTTCTGTTATTTAAAATAAAGCTTGTTGACCCTTTTTAAAATATTAACAGAAATCCTTTACAAGTTTTTGGTTGGAAATGAACCTCCCAATTAATTTATAGATCTATAAATATAAAGAAAAATGTTTAATCTGATTGTATTTTTTTTTGTTTAGTTTGCAGATATACAGGATATCTCGGTTTTCTGTAATCAATATCAACTTTAGTTTTTTAAAATGTAAAGCTCTGTATAGTATCGACTAAAATGAAAAATTACCGTTCAGATTGGTATGAAAATGAAAAAAAGCCGGGAATGTATGCCGGGTGTCACATTTACAAATCAAGATTAACTTGGTGTCATAGGTCATACATTTCACACAAATGATAGAATAATACTTCATTAAAATCTTCTCCAGATTTTAGTTGTTTGTAGAGCGTCTCGTAAAAATATTAATGCGTAAAGTATACTTAACGCACTAGTGTTATAAAGTTAAATTTACGTACTTTAAATACGGCGTAAAAGTAATTTTTAATGGAGCTGTTGTTTAAAATTATTTAGGGTTTTACGTTTAAAAATCCGACGTTGGTGTTTTTTATCTAATTTTCTATGCTCGTTTGTATGTAAATTTCTATCTACAATCCAAGCAATTATTTTCCTTGTGACGTTTTGATATCCTCACTATATTAAATTTGGTATTTTGTTGAGTAACATGTTTGTTGGAAGTAGTTATCGTTATTCGTAATTTTTAATTTGCGTGTGATGTAATCCGTCTGGTAGATTTACGTTGTAAATTAGGGTACTATAAATATCAAATACAATCCAATCATTTCCGTTTCTACGGAAGCGTAGAAGGGCCACAATTTTTTTTATTTTTTAATTCTGAGTTTAAAGTCGGAATTTAACAAAATTCTGAGTTTAAAGTCAGAATTTAACAAAATTCTGAGTTTAAAGTCAGAATTTAACAAAATTCTGAGTTTAAAGTCAGAATTTAACAAAATTCTGAGTTTAAAGTCAGAATTTAACAAAATTCTGAGTTTAAAGTCGGAATTTAACTAAATTCTGAGTTTAAAGTAAGAATTTAGCTAAATTCCGAGTTTAAAGTCAGAATTTAACAAAATTCTGAGTTTAAAGTCAGAATCTAAAAAAATTCTGAGTTTAAAGTCGGTATTTAACAAAATTCTGAGTTTAAAGTCGGAATTTAACCAAATTCTGAGTTCAAAGTCAGAATTTAACAAAATTCTGAGTTTAAAGTCGGAATTAAACTAAATTCTGAGTTTAAAGTCAGAATTTAGCTAAATTCCGAGTTTAAAGTCAGAATTTAACAAAATTCTGAGTTTAAAGTCGGAATTTAACTAAATTCTGTGTTTAAAGTCAGAATTTAACAAAATTCTGAGTTTAAAGTCGGAATTTAACAAAATTCTGAGTTTAAAGTCAGAATTTAGTCCGTACGATTGTATAACAGACTGGAACCAAAAAAACAAGTTCAATATTCTTGTTTGAATAATGGCAAATGTGCTATGAATTGTTCCACCAAACTACAGATAGTTAAAAAAATAATAAAAGGGGGAGGGTACAAAATAAAAGTTTCCTATTTTGATTGTTGAGTGTTAAATAAGTCCCTGACAAATTGAACATATGTTTAATTAGTTCATTTTATGTATTTTTATTTATTTCTATTGCTGAAAAAAAAAGCCAAAATGTATACAAGAAAACATATACATTAAAAGGTTCACAAAATAAAAAAGGTAATACCAAACGATAAATAAGTCTTAAGAAATGGTTCATATATGTTTCAACGATTTAAGGGTGTCTCGCGAAACATACTGACAGAGCTCCCCCTCTGTTTCAGGGTGATTCAAGTTGAGTGTCCTATTAAAAATATCTGGAGAATAAACGAATAGGATGTTTTGAGAATTTCGCTTTGGCCATAGATGAACATAATATACTCTCATTATAAAATATTTTAAATTGCGCGGTGTTGCCCCTTCTACCTCAAACCGGAGGCATCATCCGTTTTTTAAATGAAATGCCCTATATTTTATTAAATTTTTATATTTTTCTAAAAAATCCAAGTACTTATTGAGTTACTTTTCTCATTCCCAAATTTAACTGTTGTCGAGAAAATGGCGCTAGAACAATGACAATTTTGAACCTTTGAAGCTCGAGAAATCTCAAACGAGTTTACTTGCAACGAAAAGGATTTCACTTATCTGTCTTAATATTTAATTGTCTATCTCCTGACACCAATTTCAGGTTTGGCAGGAGACGCCAAAAATGCATTTCGTTAATTTCTGACTTTAAACTCAGAATTTAGTTAAATTCCGACTTTAAACTCAGAATTTAGTTAATTTCTGACTTTAAACTAAGAATTTAGTTACATTTCGACTTTGAACTCAGAATTTTGTTAAATTCTGACTTTAAACTTGGAATTTAGCTAAATTCTGACTTTAAACTCAGAATTTAGCTAAATTCCGACTTTAAACTCAGAATTTTGTTAAATTCCGACTTTGAACTAAGAATTTTGTTAAATTCTGACTTTAAACTCAGAATTTTATTAAATTCTGACTTTAAACTCAGAATTTTGTTAAATTCTGACTTTAAACTCAGAATTTTGTTAAATTCTGACTTTAAACTCAGAATTTTGTTAAATTCTGACTTTAAACTCAGAATTTTGTTAAATTCCGACTTTAAACTCAGAATTAAAAAATAAAAAAAATTGTGGCCCTTCTACGCTTCCGTACGTTTCTGTATGTAAATATTTTTAAATTTAATAATTCTTCTCTCACCTCGCTTCACACTAAAGGGTATCCACCTTTTCGTATATATATATATATATATATATATATATATATATATATATATATAAAAATCGATAAAAATGCGCTCTCACACATCTTTACCAAAAGTTCTTGGCCGGAAAACATATATGTATAATAGCAGAAATATATAATTTCTGCAGGTGCAAAACGGCCTAAAAGAAGAATTGCTTTCGATTATGTCACAGGGTACCCTCCTGCGATCATGATTTCTGGGCCTCTACCCTCATCAGGCAGGCTTGTACCCAGGGAGATCTGAAATAACAGATTGCTCGATATGACAAAATCGAAAACGAAACGTCTATCATACTGAAACAGTACAAGTTAAACGTAACATTTAGCACCACCTATCGGGGCTCCGGTGATTTCCGGCTGCAAACCCATAGGTAATTTAAAAAGCATGCACTAGCACCATCATGCGGAGAGTAAATACTAAAAATCGATAAAAATGCGCTCTCACACATCTTTACCAAAAGTTCTTGGCCGGAAAACATATATGTATAATATCAGAAATATATAATTTCTGCAGGTGCAAAACGGCCTAAAAGAAGAATTCTTTGTTTTAGGCCGTTTTGCACCTGCAGAAATTATATATTTCTGATATTATACATATATGTTTTCCGGCCAAGAACTTTTGGTAAAGATGTGTGAGAGCGCATTTTTATCGATTTTTAGTATTTACTCTCCGCATGATGGTGCTAGTGCATGCTTTTTAAATTACCTATGGGTTTGCAGCCGGAAATCACCGGAGCCCCGATAGGTGGTGCTAAATGTTACGTTTAACTGGTACTACTCTTTCAGTATGATAGACGTTTCGTTTTCGATTTTGTCATATCGAGCAATCTGTTATTTCAGATCTCCCTGGGTACAAGCCTGCCTGATGAGGGTAGAGGCCCAGAAATCATGATCGCAGGAGGGTACCCTGTGACATAATCGAAAGCAATTCTTCTTTTAGGCCGTTTTGCACCTGCAGAAATTATATATTTCTGATATTATACATATATATATATATATATACAATAGAAGAAATTTTGCCTGCAAAATTTTTAATTGGTATGAAAATTTGCTGCTTAGCAGTTTCCACTAGCGAAATTACCAAAAGGCAACAAATTTGAATAAAACCAGGAAAGTAATGTTGCCGATGGGTGCGCAGATCTTTCAATATGGTGTACACCTCCCTCTTAAATACCTTTTAAATAGTTTACTTATTTAATCTTTTAAATATGCTTTATTTTCTTTCAATACATTTTAATACATTTCGAAATATTTTTAATACCTTAAATACATGTTAAATACTTTTCAATACATTTAATTGTTTTCATTATATTTTTAGTTTCTTTAAATATTCTTGACTATCCATTTTTGTCTCTTCGGAACTAGGTTCCGAAGTTCAGAACCGAGTGCAGAACGCACTTGTTTTTTGTAGGAGATCAAAGAGTGCCCTAAACTCGGAAAAATACTGTTTGCCATAGAGAGGGAAGTGGTTTTCTTTGCAGGGTATACCTCTAAATAGATTATTATAATAGTTTTTTTTTGTCAGTACCAATGTTAATAAGCTTACTACTGCCTTATACAGGGTGATTCATAAGGAAATGTCAATAACTTTTCTATTTTTTGAATAAAATCTATGATAATGTAAATATTGCAGTGAAAATGTTCTATAGCTCGTACTTGTAGGGGGCGCTACCTACATGTCTTTTTACTCCTTCGGATAATCACAACTTTTTGGTACAGCCCTGTATTACATTTTTGAGTAAAACAAATGATCCCTTTGTCATTTTTACGTCAAAAAGGTATACCTGTTAAAAGTTGATAGCAGCAACCGTTTTCGAGACATTTGGATTTATAACAATTTCGGCGCATATTATTTATAAGTTAAATTTAATTTAATACCATATCAACATTAAAAACAAATGTGTTCGCCTGAAATAATTCCTGTCTTGTCCCCTAATGTTTAGGGTTTTAATATTAATGTAATCTCACTTATTTTTCTCCTGAAGATGGTCTAATATAGACGGAAACCTAGAGAAATAAACTGATTTAGATCTTCGAAGTTTATGACTTTGTTGATGACCTAACCCAACCAACACTTCCACTCATTATACTTGAGGTCACTAAAAACAAGAATTTAAAAATAATAATCTAAAAATGATTTCTGGACTTTTCGAAATTAATTTAAAATATGTTTTAATGTGTTTTTTTCTTTGGCACAAATAATATTTTAATTCCATTTGAGTGTTAAAAACTTTTTCAATAGTTACTGAAATAGTTATTTTTCTTAACAAGTGCTAAAAGTGGTACTTTTCCGCACGGTGACGATCAAACCGTCGAGGGTGGAAAAGACACTTTCCGCATGTGTAAAATTTTTCCAACGATCGATATAGTCCTCAGATAAACGCCAATAAGATTTGAATTCAATAATAATATACTGTAATTACAAAATTTATTGAGCTTCTTACACAAAAACTTCTTTGCAAATATTTCACCTTATTGAATGTTTTGAATAAGATATTCATTAATTTAGCAAATCGAGCGGAAAAGTTACTTTTCAGTGCTAGTAGTCCTGAAAAGTTACTTTTCCTCACGTTTTTTTTTCCTGCAGAATGATTTATCATTTTCATTTTCATTACTTCTTTTCCTCACGATAGTAGAAAAAAACTATAGTATTAATTTTTATTTATTTTGATGATCTTTTTAAGTTTGTTGCTAAAGCCTTTATATTCAGTTAGATTTTGCACTGACGAATCTCTTTTAAGGGCTTGGGAAAACATGTTTTTCGGCATTTAGAGAATCTAAAAATCGAAAATCTGTAAAAACCTGAGAGGGTGATTTTTTTTACGGTTACAATACTTCTCTCTCACGGTAATTTCGTTTTAACTTTTGCGTTTTATTAAAAGCCGCATATCCATCCGCTACGTCCACAAAACAGAGGTGTAAGCAATTTCAACCACCGGCAAACGTTATTCTGGTCGATTTTCTTTAGACAAAACAATAAACACAGGCCCTACGTCTACCTACGCTATACATATTTCTCTTATTGGCTGCTAATATCCGGCAGAGCCTGACCCAAAAAGAGGTGTCAGGTGTTATTGCAGAAGGAGAACTTGCTAATAAATCAACCGGTCCGCAGTTTCACTAGAAATGGACCGCCTTTTTGAGCTCTTTGTTTAATAAGACGGATTTTTTTTAGTGGAGTGTACGGTTTGGCATGTTATTTTTGACGCATTTAGGGTTTTTTGAAACAGGAATGATTTCACCATGTTTCTAATTGTATCGATTTGTTTCTTGCTTCAAAGATAAGGCTATCAAACCTAGTAAATTTAAGATTACCAAGAAAAGAACCAATTAATATTAATTTTTTTTTGTTTCACATAGTCATTTGTCAGCGAATCCTGGTGGTTTATTATTATTATTATTATTAAAAATCATTTGAAGGCGCAAAACCAATATTTAAATGTGTGCATTAGAAACAGTCCTATAGTAAATTTTCACTCAATATGAATCCGAAAAGTTTTTTGATACAATAATCTGTGATAGAAATGGAAAGAGTTATGGAACTATATCTACAAGTTGAAGCTTCTTTTAATAATACTCGTGAGGAGGCGAGATTAGGTCAAGACGATACGAGGATTACAAATTTTGTCTCATCTCACGGCATCGCTAGTAGGGATGAGCGATTTTAGATTTTACCTATCAGTAGGCCAATAAAACATTACCTATCGATATATTTGATTTATCGACATGTTGGTAATTATAGATGTATTGATAGTTCATTGATACTTATCGATATGTTTGCGACAAAGGCAATTTGGAAGCCAAGGAGCATTGAAGAAAAAAAAAGTCCTCATCTTTGTAAATATGTAAATCCGTTTATCCGCATCGACGTTCTTGGCTACCCTTCGATATAATCAGCTACCTAGCTATATGATTAGATACCTATCGGCATTATTGCACACCTAGCGACACTTATCGATATATCGATATTTTTTTTATTTACCTATTGTTATTCGATATGTCGCTGACTTATCGATATATTGATGAAACGCCCATTTCTAGTTACTAGTAGCAGCAGATCGATAATTTAAATTCACTCCGCTATCCTCTAAATGTATGTCTATTATTGCCGGGATTTTGCTAATAATTGATTGGATAAACCTTGTCCGGCCATTTTGAATTTCTGTGTATTGATGAAAAGTTCACAATTTGTACTCATAAGCCTAGTCCAGATCTACATTCTTTCGCCCAAAACCGTTTAAAGATTTGTATGAAAACTGCATAAAACTTGTATAAAAGCTATTTGCGTACATTTGTTTAAAAAAAATTGTTTAAATATATTAGTACCGCGTGTATTTTGTTTTCCACCTTCACATGTGGGCAAATGTTTTTTAACCTTTTCGCGCGAACAGAGTATGCAGGTCTGGACTAAGCTTTAAATACCCCACATACCGATTATAAGTTGAATCAGACCACAAATGTCAATACTTACTTGTCTACTATATTAGAGCCCTCTTAATTTTTTATTTACGAAAGTGTTAAATTCTATTGTCGCGTGAACTATGTATTATCTGGAAGGGGTTGAACAAACGAGACAGAAAAGTGAAGCTAATAAAAGCATGGTAAAAATTGGACTTTCAATTGATTGTTTACTCGCATTTCCACATTGTAAATAAAACATGTTTTGAATGGCTATTTTGGTTTTTGTTATGTATATAGGCAAGCAAAAATTTTTAGATTTTCGAATTCAAAAATTAATATTTTAATATTTAGTCTCTTCTGAATTAAGTCTATAATAGAGGCTTGTTTCATATAATCGATGATTTGTGTCGATATATTAATTAGAAAGAAACAAAGTTAACAAAAGGTTGATGGAATATAACATTATAAATATTTAAAATACAATCCATTCACTTCTTGACAGTAAGCGGAATACTGCAAAAAAGCATTTTGAATCCTTAGTTTTAGATCTTTAGATTGTTCAAGTGTCCCCACAAAAAATAATCGAGGGGGTCAGATCGGGCGATCGAGTAGGCCACTATCTATTCGTCTCCCTATGTAACCTATTCGTCTCCCTATGGAGACGCACAATGTTGTTGAAGGTATATTTTATCGTTCGGCAATGCGTTATTTACTAAAAAAAAGACATTTTTTTGTTTACTTTAGCAGATTTTAATGATGATGAGGAAATGTTTCCGCAGAGCTGGGCTAACTTGATTTCTCATAAGTTCTAAATACCATTCTGATTTTCTTCCATGAGAAAAGGGCCAATTTACCTTTGACCTTTAATGCTGGCCCAAACATTAATTTATTGTAGGTGCTCACGTATCCAATTGGGAATTGTCTAGCCCTAAATCGACAATTTTGGCTGTTAACAGTTCTGTTTAGAGAAAAACACGAGTGATCTGAAAACATTATCTGGTACAAGAAATCTTGATTACATTGCAGATTGACATCATGTAATTCTATAAAAGTTACTTTTATAAAGTTAAAGGATGAAAATTTCCCGCCTTTAAGATACGCTCAATGGACAGACTGAACCAACTTTTCTTGTCGATAAAAAGCTATTTTCTTCTATGCTGTACATGTCCCGTTACTTCAGATTTGCTCAAACCTTTGCTATCTCACCATATGTAGCCCAATATCATTAAAATCTCTGTTCTTTCGGATTCTGTTAAAATAACATATTTTTTACTAAGTCTTCTATTAAACCTCAATGGATCGAATGATTTCAGAAATGACAGGTAACTACTCTCGACTAAAGATGGGCGATAAATTTTACCAATCGATAGACTATTGCAACTCACCTGTCGATATATTTTAGTAATCGATAATTACGACTAAGGCGGTTTTAGGAGGCTTTTCTAGGAGGTTAACGTTCTTGCAACTAAATCGGCTATCAGAAACCACCTTCCGTCAATTAGTTCAAAGTTCTCGATAACTATGTAACCCATTTAATAACTATCGATAGTTATCGGATACCTATCGGTCTTATTGGAAGCCAATCGGTAGTTTATACACTTTTTTTGTTATAAAAAATTTTTTTTTCTTTTCATCCTTTTTAGTTCTATTCATACAAAGTTTTATTGCAAAGATCAGCTGTAAAGTTTTCGGGGCCTAGGCCTAGGTTAAAATTTTGGGCGTCTTAAAAAACTAGTAGTGACTGGGTCCCTTGCATATGAAATTTTGCCAGAATTATGATCAAAATATTATATAAAAGGCGCCATCTATACATATTTATAGGAAATCGACAAAATACATTTTCAAAAATTAAAATGATTAGTAAAATTGAACTTCCCGCTATTAAAAACTCCGAAAACTATGTTTTCGGAGTTTTATATAAATTATATATAAAAATATCGTGTTTTATATTATGATTTTCGAGGTTTTTAATAACGCGAAGTTCAATTTTAGTAACCGATCGATCGAAGGCGAAACGTCGGAAATTTGACACAGTCTAATCCCAAGAACCATGATTTCTTAATTGACCACAGCCGTGAAAGCTTTCGTTCCACAGGGTGTCCCATTTAAAACTTTATAGTTGATGTCATCTTAACAAAATTGGGACAGCCTGTATACATGGAAATTATATTTTAAAAGAACTTCAAATTTAACGAAACATTTGTATGAAACTTTTTTCATATCTGTTACGGATTTCAATATATTAACAATATTTAACGGTAATTGCTCAACGTCTCTCTCAATCGAACGGGCAGTCGCAAAGGGAAGCATTTTAGGACCACTTATTTTTAAAAAAAACTATCAAACCAATCAGTATGCTGCACGCAGTTACTGTATTCTTTTATTTCAACCGAATTAGATGAAGCAGCTGAAAAACTTAATAATGATCTTGAAATAGTCTCTAAAATTTGAGCTGCTCGCGGTCTTATCTTAGATGAAAATAAAACGCGAATGCTAATTTTTGGTAGGAAAAAGGATTTTAGTAATACCAAAAAACGTATCTAAACGATGTCGTTCTAACACCCACCGATGTCTGTAAGAACCTAGGGTTACTCTTAGATAATGACTTGAGATTTAATAGTCATGTATCTTCAATTCTCCAGAAGTCAATTTTTAAATTAAAACTTCACAAGGACATTCTCGATCCCAACGTTAAATTAAAATTATCTGACCCCTTTGTACTGTCTCATCCGTCTTACTGTGTAATAGTTTTTTGGCCCTGCTTGCTACAAAAGGATAAAAACACTCCTCAGAAACTGCAAAATTCTTGCTTGAGATTTTCATACAACCTACGTAAGGTCGACCACATTTCGCAATATATGTCAGACTCCAACTGGTTTAGCATTCAAGAAAGATTTGAGATTCAGATGTGCAAGTGCCTTTATAAAATACTTAATACCAAGGAGCCTTCATATTTGTTTCACAAGTTGGCTGGTGGTGAGAATGTGCATGATCGTCATACACGTTACAGGAGTAGGTTTGTTGTCGCAAGGCATCGCACTGCCTTCTTCCAGAGGTCCTTTAGCTGTACCGCCAGTAAACTTTTTAACTTGTTACCACTAGAGATTAAGGAGTCCACCGGTAATCTCATAAAGTAAGGTAAAGGCAAAAATAAGTCGTTAATTCTATCTCACAGTTAAGGCATTATACTTATATTCTTTTAACTGTGTCGATTCTTTGTAAACCCTATTTTAATTTTTTTTCTCAGATAGTAACTTACATTAACTGTTATTTATAAGCTTACTAGCTCAAGAATTTTATCCAAAAGATGGTTGTATGAGCAGCTTCGCTGAATATCGCCACCTTAAATTCAACATTATTGTGATTTGATTTACTTCGAGAAATAAAGGCATTTTTATTTATTTATTTCTATATAGTATAGTGGGTACTTTTATGTGAAATAGAGTGTACGTACATAATAAAAATACATAGGGTCGAATCAATCCTCTCTGTTAATAAAAGATAAGACTTTCTAAAAAAAAGTGTACCAAATTTTATTAACTTCGGAAAACCGTTGTACCAGATATTTCGAGCGTTCTAGACTTTTGGTGCAGTCTGTATAATAGTACAGCAAAAAAAACTGTGTTCATGAGGTAATAAAATGCTTAGGGTTGAAATAAGAACATCCTACTTTTTTGAAGCTTAATAGGCTTCAAAAGGCAATCCATTTCAAATATTTGTATATGTATGTGTGCTTAGAATGTGGCTGCTTGTTACTGGACTGTCTCATTATTAAAAACCCTTTTCTTTTTACATACTTTTGAGACCTGAGACCGAGATAAAAGATAAAGAAACTAATTACAGTTTTTATTACTTATTCATGACCCCAAGATTCCTTTGCTTTTATGCAGTATGCAGTAGAATGTATTTTAGCAAAATCTGATTTACAATTAAAATTAATTTCCCCCCATGACTAATTTTGTGAAGTCGACAATACTTAAAAAAACGTTGACATTTAAACTTTACTCCCATAAATAAATTGACTGTTTTTCCTCCTTAATAAAATAAACATACATCGGTTTATTTTAAAAGAACTTCATATACATATGAATTAGTTTTATGAACGATCTTTATATATTCCGATTTCCAGAGAATACAAATAATACGCTCGGTTTAAAATATTTATTTTAATTGGCTTATTTATTATTGTTTGAGCTTCCGTCGTAATCTTCTGTCTAAGGAAGGAAAATTTAGCTCCTCCTTTCATTCATTATTCAGTGTTTATTGACTAGCACCCGCGTTGAAAAGCCAATTCCATAGAACATAAGAAATAAATAATATTTCAATCTATATAGGACAGGAAATAACAATTAAATTAGGGAATCGGATGATCCAAAAATGCTACTACCGATAGTGCCGCCTATGCATTTAGACAGTTGCTTTTTATTTTATTGTAATAAAATGTAATGGTCTATACAGGGTTTACCTTTTCCAAAAATAACTCCGTAGTCGGGTCTCACGTTTAACGAAGAACTAAAATATTGTATATAACTGTATTGATATTTTAAAGTATAACCTAAATAGACAAGCACTGAGTGTTTGCATTTTTTTCACTGTGTTAAACCACTTGACTGGGACCGAACAGACTCTTCTGCAATTATTAAACCGGCTCTCTTAGAGGTATTATGTAAGAATTACTTCTTCTTTATTATAAGAGATAGAAAAAAATGTTAGATACAAAAGTTGTAGGGATCGTCCTAAACCGCCAGAAAATGATTATTATTGAAACAAATGAACATCGCAAGGCTACTAAAAACATAAACTTGTTATTTTTTAAATGGGACACCCTATATATTACATTGTATTTCGATAGAGAATATGTTTCTGATTTTAAAAATATATAATATGTCTATGTTTGGAAAGTAGTTTTTGAAATATTTAAAAAAACGCACTATGACTCAAAACAATGGTGAAGAGTTACAAATATTATTATTTTTTGAAAATTGGAAATGTGTTATTATTAATTACTTATGTAACTTAAAGCCTGTTTATTTCCCTTTTTTTAGAAAATCCCGTATTATCTAGAAGCAAAATTTACTGAATTCTACATGGACATGGATATCATCCTTATAAAATGTTGCCAGTGCAAAAGTTAACAAATATCCATAAAATTAATGGAATACTGTAATTATATGTTAGCCAGATAAAATGAAGACTATGATTTTTTTAACAAAAGTTTATGGAGTGACGAGGCGGTTTTTACTGCAGCGGGCATGTATAACAGAAGGAATACTCACAAGTGAGCACCAGAAAATCCTCATGGATATACAGGGTGTTTCTTAATTGAGTGTCAATATTTAAGAAGGTGATTTTTGGTTCCATTTTAAGAAGAAAACTTCATATAAACATATGTCCGAAACGGTGTAAATTTTGAGATACAGGGTGCTAAACTTTCAATAATTTCATAATTTTTCGATAATATCTCGAATACCACTCTAGATATTGTAATGAAATTTGGTATAGAGGTACTATGCATCTAGTGGAATTTTTTGATGTAGAACATTTTTTTTTATTTCCATCAGTGGTGTCCGTACGGAATCCGACCTGCATATTTTCCCAGACATTGATGGTACGCCACTGATTTTTTTTTAAATAAAAATTATTTTTGAAATTCCCATTCATTTTTGAACAAGTTTGATCTCTTGGTAATTTTGAGCTGAACTCACGGTTTTCGTTTTAAAAAATAAAAACCGTTTCTCTGCAGAGTTTTAATAATATCGCTAATATGACAACACCAATCGCCATGGCATGAAAGGAAATTTTTTTTTTACTGAAATTCAAGAAATCAAAATTGCTTATGAATAACTAATACCCAAAGAATTATTATTTGAGCTTATAATTTTTTAACACGAAACTATAAAATACTATTAGTTCATCAATAAAGAAAGATTACTAATAATAATTATTATTGTAGTAGGCTTTGGCTGTCAGAATTAATACTTCTCTTGTAACTTAATTTTATAGTTCAGCTTTCAGATTCAGTCGGGTTTAATTAATTTTGTGTTCTAAATATCTGATATATCTGAGAAAAGAAATGGTTGAGTTTGCCAATGAAGAGTTAGCAGACATGCGTTACATGTATGGTTTGGCTGATGGCAGTTCACCGGAAGCTAGGTGATTATATCAAGAGCGCTTTCCTGGTAGAGTCATACCAGATAGGCGAATATTTGCAAATGTGCGTAGAAGGTTGACTGAAACCTCATGCCATTGTAGAACATCATCATCAAGAGCAATTCTCTGTAAATGTTTGGGCTGGCATTATCGAAAATCACCTAATTGGACCTTTTTTCCTCCCAGAGAGACTAAATGGCCATAATTATCGCCGGTTTCTTGAGAACGATTTGCCGATATTGTTAGAAGATATACATACCAATTCTGATTAGAAACAGAATGTGGTTCATGCACGATGGCGCTCCCGCTCACTTTAGTATTGAAGCCAGAGAATATTTGAACCGCACATTTAACAACAGATGGGTAGGTCGTGGCGGACCCCAACCATGGCCCCCTAGGTCCACAGACCTAAATAGTTTCGATTTTTTTCTATGGGGACATCTTAAATCTTTAGTTTACTGCACCCCAGTAAAACACTGTAGAGGAGCTGAAGGATCGTATAAGAGATTCTTGCGATATTATCAGAAACACCGAGGGTATCCTTCAAAGAGTTCGCAACAACATGAGGAAAAGGGCTGAAGCGTGTATTCTCCAAGGTGGTGCGCATTTTCAATAACTTATCTATTTTTTTCTTTTATTTTTTTTCACAAAGTGTGCTGTCAATTTGGTAAAACCTAGTTATTTTTGTTTAAATTATTAATTATGTACCTAGTTGTATTAGTATAGTTTTGTAAATAACTTGTTATTGTTGAAGAATGTCATGTTATTTTAATAAAATTTTTAAAAAGTATTTATGAAGGAACAGATTTCTGAAAAACATTGACATGGTGGTCCTAGATTGGTGGCTGAAGACTACATACTATTATCTACAAATATCTCTCACTAAGATAAAGCTATTTCTGATTTTAATAAGAATGGACATAGTAATTACTTTCACGCCACTGATTTTTCTAAAATAAAGCATTTTTATTGATTCACTTGTGTGTTTTTGAAAACTTTTAGTATTTGATTTCTCGAGTTTAATACAATAATATTCCTTTGCATGCGTGGTGATATCCGTCTTATGACCAGGATTGTTTGGACCATGCAGAAAAACGGTTTTTATTTTTTAAAACGAAAACCGTGCGTCCAACACAAAATTACCGAGGGATCAAATGCTCAAAAATGAATGGGAATTTCAAAAATAATTTTTATTAAAAAAAAAACCAGTGGCTTACTATCAATGTCTGGGAAAATATGCAGGTCGGATTCCGTACGGACGCCACTGGTGGAAATTAAAAAAATGTTCTACATCAAAAAATTCCACTAGATGCATAGTACCTCTATACCAAATTTCATTACAATATCTAGAGTGGTATTCGAGATATTATCGAAACATTATGAAATTATTGAAAGTTTAACAACCTGTATCTCAAAATTTACACCGTTTAAGACATATGTTTATATGAAGTTTTCTTCTTAAAATGGACCCAAAAATCACCTCCTTAAATATTGACACTCAATTAAGAAACACCCTGTATTGAAATCCTAACTCAGGGGCGTATAATCGTTAAATGTTTGGTATGGGGTTCTTAGAAATCAAATAATTGGTCCGATATTCTTAGAGATTCTTTAACAGGAATCAGATATCTACAGTTTCTGGAAAACGATATAGCTAATCTTCCTCTTAGGCAATTCGCGGATCTTGTGTGGCATCAAGATGGCGCGCCACCTCATAATCCTATTTATGTAAGAGAATAACTTAAACGAACAGTATGACGAGTGGATAGGAGCTCATGGAACTATAAATTGGCCCCCGAATAGTCCAGACTTGACGCCGTTAGATAGTTTTCTCTGGGGTATTTAAAGAAAGAAGTTTATAAAGAAGAAGTAATAATTTAGAGGATTTAAGGGAAATAATTGAAACTAGTATTAATTTCTTAAATGAGAATCCCCAAATTATTAGGAATGTTTTGCTTAAAATCGGTATTGATTATAGAAAATGTGTTGAAAATGATGGCGGTCACAATTGTAAAATGCGCACAATAATTATTGTAAAATGTAATTTTCCAATAACTATTGGTAGTTCTGTATTCGGGTGTTTTGTTTTATTGTTGATTTGTTGTATTTTGTTGTAATTTTTCTATTATGATGTAATGTATATAATATGCGAAGTATGTAAAATTTTTCTTCTTCTGTATAACCTATTTTACAGATTAAACTATTTCCTTTTGACGACTAAATAAGTTTTAATTAATATTAAAGGTGTTTGAATCGTCCGCTTTGTTTTGTTTTTTGTCCATTGCAACTGTGATTTCGTAAACCCAAATCTGATATTATCGCGATTTTTAAACGTAAATATTTCAAAAACTACTGAACTAAACATAGACAAGTATACATTTTTAAAACGAGAAAACTATTCTCTATCGAAATATAATGTGATATATAGAGTGTCCCATTTTAAAAATTCAAAGTTTATGTTTTTTAGTACCTTTGCGATGTTCATTTGTTTTAATGAAATTACTTCCTGGCGTTTTAGGACAATCTCTACAACTTTTGTGTTTAACTCTTATAATAAAGGCAGTAGATGAAGTCTAAATATGGTGTATACGTTTTCTTATATACACGTTATTAAAAAAAAGCCTAACCTATTTGTTTCGCTGACTCTAGAACTTGAAATTGTATATACTTATATGTTGTAGTCTTTAGTGAATTCCGTATTTTCTCGAAGCTCCGATGAGCTTGCGGAATCTGCCTAGTCTCTAAATGAAAAGCCCCTAAACTTTTGGCGTATTGCTCGTAAGAATGGCGTATATATCGGGGATCCCAGACTAACTTTTATTAAAATGATAAAAATAGTTCAAAGTAAGAACCTTTTTTCGGAATTGGAGGGTAAACCCCCTTGAACCAGTTTTATTAACAATGACTTTTTTTATATAATTTATGCTCAATTAGGTTATGAGCAAAAACTGAAGAATTGTTAAAAATTTTCAGCGTTTTAGAACCCACCACCCCCCACCCCAGAAGCACTTTCTGTATACGTCACTGACGTGTAACACAATCTGACTAACATTAAAAAATTAACTTTATGGAGTAACGTATACCAGTCGTCTAATTGTATTTTGATTTTATTGAAATTGCTGATTTTCATTCTAGTATTTCTAGATTTGGAGGAAAACAGGTCCTTAACGATAAAAAAAAAGTAGAATTCAATGGGCAGATTCGGATTCAGTGGATTGTTAATGCCCCCGAGGCGATATTTTTTTTCACGTGTTCTTACATGACTCAAGTGGATCCGAGAGTGGAGAAATTTGACATTGACCATTGTTTTTAAACCAGAAAATCTGTATTTTTCGAGATATTTGTGTGTTGGACCAACATGTTCCACTCTTTTTTTTTATTTTTTATATGAGTAGTGTGTTCTGAACGTTTCTATTTCCATGTGCTTATTAGGTTTTTTCCGAAGAATCCAGAATCACATTTAAATACATGATGTTCTACTAAAGAAAACATCATCCATGGCGTCTTTTGTTTTTGGTTCAAATATTTTTTTCTTCCATTTTTGGATTCTACAGAAAAAATACAGCGAATGGTTATTTTGGATATTTTTGAAAAATATACGGTCAAAAATAAGCCCCTGTTCAGTCCTCGTTGGAACACCCTGTACGACTTCATGGTTTTACTCAATATGCCGCCTCTTCATGGGCTGACTAGGATCTTCGTGAAAAGATGAATTTAACTCTAAGACTACGACGTATAAACATGTTATTTAGATTTTAAGAAATTAATACTACGTTGGACTTAACAGAATTTTATCTTTAAGTTCCCACGAGTTGAAAGGGTCTGTTTATTAGTTTTTGCCAAATGGGTTTTGTAACATGATATCTTCGACGTTGACATGATTCATAGCCAGATTTGTTGTGAATAGTTTTTTTTAGATTTATGTGTTTTAGATTAGAGGGGCACGTTAGAATACCGATATATATTGAAAAATAGGATAGGTAGTAAGACAGCGAACTTCGAACTGTAAACTGGTTAATTATTAAAATAACATTTTTGTCTTTGAGACACGGCGTTTTATTTAATAACGTAAAACATTAGTACGTGGGATAAAGAACTCAATCGCGCCGCGCCGGTAAACTGAGCATATTTAGAATGTACAGTGTGTGACGAATTTTGGTGGCTATTGTGTGAGGAATTTTTGGATAATAAACTTGTAAAAACAGTGGTATTCGGTTAAAATGAGTGACGACGAACAACAGCTTTACCAAAGCCTCTTGGAAAAGCACATTGAACTTAAAATTAACAAGGCATTTAAGAGGAAATTTAGAAATGAACATGAAAGTGGAGAATGTGACAGTGAGGTGTCTGAACTAAGTGCAGCGGTAGTGCGTGGGGATATTATTCCTGTGTTTGACCCAGACGATAGGAGTTCTACAATAACAGGGTGGCTTCAAATAATTGACCAATTGGGCGAGATACACAGTTGGACAGATTACCATAAAGTTGCGTACATGCAACAAAAATTGAAAGGGTCAGCTCGCAGTTGGTTTAATCGACTGGACGACTATAGGAAAACATGGGACGAGTGGAAAACCGCACTTACGCGTGCATTTCCCAGGTGTACAGACTATGCCACAGTTTTGGAGGAATTAGTTGCCCGGAAGAAAAGACCTAATGAAACAATGACTCATTACTATCATGAAAAGTTGTCGCTAATTCAACAATGCAGGCTAGACAATGAGGCAGCGATATCATGTGTCATCAAGGGTTTGCCTTTGGCACTACAAGCAAATGCACGTACTTTTTAATGCTCCACTATCGATCAGCTTTACGCCGGATTTATAGCTCCTAGAAAACTACCAGAGCCCCAGAGATGATGTTAGGCCAAAAAGACCCAGGTATGAAATGTCTACATCTCACCAGAATATTAAAAGAAACTCGGAATGCTATAATTGTGGAAAACCTGGTCATATAGCAAAGAAATGTCGCTTAAAAGGTTCACTTCGTTGTTATTTATGCAACCGATTTGGACACAAAAAGGAAAGCTGCCGCTTACGCAATCGTAACTTTAATATGCCTGGTACACCTCCCGAGTCTAAGGGAGTCGATAAATCAGTTAATCTAGTGAATAAGGAGATTAACGAAATATACAAGAAGGTATGCGAAATTAATGGATATCAGATTGTCGCATATATGGACAGTGGCAGTCAAGAAAACATTATAAAATCTAGTGTTGTCCAAAAGTTGAACATATCTACCTACCCTACTGCTAAAACTTTAACCGCATTTGGAGGTAGCACTTACACACGAGAGAAGGGAGCGAAATTTAATATTAAACTGGATGACAATGAAATGGAGACATACGCCTTGGTCACTGAGTTGGAGATGGGTGACTTTGATGTACTAATTGGCCAACCCATTATTAATGCCAATGGTATATCTCTAATTGTCCATGCCAATGAGGTGAAATTGACCAAAGATATTACCTCAATGTTGGAGGAACTGACACTCGAAGGAGAAGAAGTTCGACCGACTCATCTTCCTAGAAAAAGAAATAACCATCCGCCCACGCACGACAACTATGGTTGACGTTCGAATTTCAAACACTGGAGAAGACGAGGACGTATTCATGGAGGGCAAGCGGTTCCAGCTAGGGAGGTCTCTGAGATCTGCATCCAGGAACTGTGTTTAGGGGTTCCAGCTCTACACTACCTGTGTCCAACATGAGTGGAGACGAGATAACATGGAAAAGCGGACGTTTGCTAGGCAGAGGCTTAAAGTGCGGTGGTACCGTACAAGAGGAATGTCAGAGGGTAAGTTTGATTCAGAGAAATGTAGGAAGTATGAGATATCTAGATATGAAAGATATTGATATTAATAATAATTTAGACAGTGAAATAAAAAGTAGGCTGTTGGATATATTGAATAAATGGCAGCATTGTTTTTGTAATAAAACAGAGGAGTTAGGAACCGTAAAGGGTTGTGAGCTAAATATTGAGTTAAAAAGCGAGTCGAAACCAGTTATACTTAGTTGCGTATAGATTGCCTATGAAAGAAAGAGAGATAGTTAGAGAGAAAGTTAACGATTTATTAAAAGCAGGTATTATAAGAGAGTCTAATTTGAATTTTGCTAGTCCAATTGTGTTAGTGAAAAAGAGAAATAATGATTTTCGATTATGTTGCGATTTTAGGGCTTTAAATAAACAAAGTATTAAACAACTGTATCCTATGATAAATATTGAAGAACAATTGAATTTGTTAGGAGGAAAATTTTTCTTTACAAGTTTAGATTGTAATTAGGGTTTTCATCAAATATCAGTTGCTCCTGACTCAATTCCGAAAAGCGCGTTTGTCACTAGCAATACGATGAATGAAGCAACACAACATAACATAC